>SKCR01027672.1:0-70000 GCA_019454045.1 Zanthoxylum bungeanum | reverse complement strand
TATTAAATTTATGGATACTCTGGGAGTCGGCACCAACACAACTTATCTGGTACGTGATTTTTTGTTTGCAGTTTAGAGTAGATCATTACTGCTACTGCTTATGTTTAGTTCTTGATTTGTATGATGGGACTATTACGTTGAACTTTCTTTTCATATTCAAGTGCTTCGTAGAGCATCACAGTTCTATATATTAATTTATTTACTCTGAGTGAATCCAACAGTCAGATTTAATAATTGTTTTAAAAAATTAAATAATTAAAAAAGGAAAAATAACCGGTACACCCTTTTTTAACCGATTACAATTACAAAAAATGCTACAATACATAAATCTTACTAATAATTTCTACACCTCTCTCACTGTACCTACAGTGATTACTGTAGCATCACTGTAGCTACAGTGAAAGAGGTGTAGAAATTGTTAGTAAGAATTTATGTATGTCTATCATTGCTCTTACAATTATATATTTGTTTCATCTCAATATTCTTTCACCTAATTCCTCAGTCACTCACTTCTCCCTCTTTCCATTTGACCTAATTCCTCAGTGACTCACTTCTTCATGGGCAGGTCAGCTGCTTTTTTATTTTTTTTGTTTTTGGCTCTGCTTCATTTGCTTGTTTGCTCAATTAACAGAGCTCGGGAATTGGTTTCAGAAATATCATGTTGGATGTGGACTGGTGAGAGGCAATCAACCAAGATGAGGATCAAGTACCTAGAAGCAGTTTTGAACCAAGACATTTAATATTTTGACACCGAGGTTCGAACCAGCGACGTCGTATATGCCATTAACATTGATGCAGTGATGGTCCAAGATGCCATTAGCGAGAAGATGAATCTAGAATTTTCAATCTTTATTCTACTTGTTTTCATTGATTGTTCTTTTTTTTTCTAATTAGGCTTTTTGTATGTGCAGCTGGGTAATTTCATTCACTATATGGCAACATTTGTAACTGGATTTGTTGTTGGTTTCACCGTTGTGTGGAAATTAGCTTTGGTCACACGTGTAGTTGTTCCTCTCATTGATGTAATTGGAGCTATTCATGCTACCACTTTGGCCAAGCTCACTGGCAAGAGTCAATAAGCTCTATCACAAGCTGGAAACATTGTAGAACAGGTAAAAAAAAATGCAAGTTTCAATGATTTTTCCTTCTCTAAGTTTCAATTTTTTATTTTTTGGCAAAATTTTCTGTTTTCCCTATCTGGGTATTGCTGATTTTAACCTCCCAAAAAAAATTGCAGACAATGTGTTAGGACCCAAGGGTTAAATTGGTTATTTTAGTCATTAGGGTTCAAATATAAATAAGAATGAATAATTGATTTTAGGGATATGCTATCATTTTATTGAATTGGGAATTGAGAATGGGGAGGGGAAACCCTAGGGAGGTTGCCAACACCTCAAGTTGAGCAAGGGCTGGTGGAATTGTTTCACCTTCAACTATTTTTGTATTTCAGTTTAGTTTTATCAATTAAAATACAACTTTATCTTCTGTTTTTGGTGTGATTTCTTGTGTGATTGTTTTGAGGATTTTTGGGGCTCTATCAATTGGTATCAGAGCCTTACATTTCTCGGCCTGTGTTGTGGGATCGTAGATCAGAGAAGAAGAAGACTGTTGTGGGATTACAAATCAGAGAAGAAGATAAAAAAAAAAACAGCTACTGTCACAAAAAAAGGAAAACCCTAACCCTAATTGCCGCCGCCACCACCACCACCCCAGCCGCCATCGCCGCCAGCCGAGACCACCAACAACCTCAGACGACGCCGGCGAACACATTCCTACCGCCGGCAACTCCAAATCGAACGAGAACAACCGCGACAGCCACCGCAGAAACAAATCACCGCCGCCACTAAGCCCTAGCTGTCGTCGATCAAGCCCACCAGGAGACTCCCCTCACGCCGGCGACCCAAACTAGACCACCCTCGAAACCAAAGGTTGCCGGAAAATGCCAGAACCAGCCACCTACGGCCGCTATCTTCTTCACGTCGATTCGCCGCCTACGGCAAGCTTCTGACGTCGCCGCCGCCACCAATGCACTCAGCACGTTCTAATCTTTCAGATCAGACCACCCCTTTGCATTTCCGGCCACTGGTAGGTTATTTACATTTTAACCCCTAAAGTTTCTAATTTTTGCGATTTGGCCCAGAAAATATCAAGTTCTTTCATTTTAGCCCCTGAGCCTACTGTTTGTTGCAAAAGAAATTGAGGAATGTTGGGATTTCGTACGAATTGGATAACATACAGCAAGATGGTTCTATCTGTGACTATATTGATAAGTTCGATTGTGTGGTGGGATCAATGTCTTACATATCCGAGTACCATTTACCGGGCATTTTCATTAATGGATTGCGGTATGGTTGTAATCTGAGGTTCAAGATGGTTTACAGTACTTGAGGGTGATTGATCTTGAAGGGGTCAAAAAAATAGCCCTAAAGGCGGAAGAGAAACTAGCGGAATTGGACATATTGGCGGAATTCAGAAAACAGAGAAGGATCAATTCACGCAAGCCTGAAAGATCTCGAGCCGTTAAGGGATTCGTGTACCGGTCAGATGTGAGAAGTTTGGATAGAGTTGAGGAAGATCCTTGGAAAAAGTTTGACTCAATGTTGGAGAAGATGCAGAAGATGATAAAAGGATCAGATGCCACCACCTCACTTCAAGAGGCAAGTATTGGCCTACCACCGCTTGTGGAGAACATTGGAAAAAAATCTGAGAACCTTCAAAAGGGTCGATCGGGAAAATTCAAGCAACTTCCTGCGGTTGACTTTCAGTTTCGACGTGATAAAGGGATTTGTTTTAGATGTGATGAGCGATTCCATTCGAGGCATGTATGTCAAACTTAGTCGGTTGATTATGTTGATGAAGGGGATTCTGTCCACATGGATGAGAGTGAAGCAAGTAATAAAGATGAATGTAATGAGGTGAAGGGTGAAGAACTTGAAGTAGTGGAGTCTGTAGCCATTGAGGAGGAGGATCGCGCTCCTAAGGCGACATAATTGTTAAAGAAACAAGAGCATGCTAAAGGGGAAATACCATTGCAACTTTGGGAATTGTTGGAGAAAGATAATGAATCGGAACCGTTTGTTATTCATCAGGAGAAGAAATTGGAGGTGTCAGTTGTGCAATTTTTCGGGTTTGTTGGTGGATTTGTTGTCTTTAGATCGGTTCTACAAAGGATTATTATGCACTCTTATCAATTGGTTGAATTCGTTGAGTATCTGGAGGAAGCTTGGGACTTCATCAGGACAATGTCGTTCAAGTCTGGGATATCCTTTGAGGCGATATTCATATCCGCACTCCCACGTTGAGGGCAACATGTTTTTAAAGGAGGGAGTAATGTTAGGACCCAAGGGTTAAATTGGTCATTTTAGTCATTAGGGTTCAAATATTTATAAGAATGAATAATAGATTTTAGGGTTATGCTATCATTTTGTTGAATTTGGAATTGGGAATGGGGAGGGGAAACCCTAGGGAGGTTGCCAACACCTCAAGTTGAGCAAGGGCTGGTGGAATTGTTTCACCTTCAACTATTTTTGTATTTCAGTTTAGTTTTATCAATTAAAATACAACTTTATCTTCTGTTTTTGGTGTGATTTCTTGTGTGATTGTTTTGAGGATTTTTGGGGCTCTATCACAGTGGTTCAAATTAGGGTCGTATTTTCATTTGTTGGTGAATCTAGAGCATTACAAGCCTATTCAACACATTGAAAGTTGCTCAAAGGCTTGGTTACAAGAGTGGATTTGCAAAAGGGATGGGTTTAGGCGCAACTTTGTTGTGTTCTGATGTTATTCTGGTATGGTGGTTATCTTGTTAGGCATCACTTTACCAATGGAGGGCTAGCCATAGCCACCATGTTCGCAGTCATGATCGGTGGATTGTGAGTCGTACTCTTAATCTCTCGTTCAAATATGCTTTACATTTACATTTCTCCATATTAGTTTTGTTTGCTTAAACTCTATTTTATTTGCAGGGCTTTGGCACAAATAGCTCCAAACATGTCCTCATTTGCAAAGGTAAAAGTTGCAGCGGCAAAAATTTACCGCATAGTTGACCATAAGCCTAGTATTGATAGAAATAGTGAAACTGGTTTGGCATTGGACTCATTTTCTGGACTCGTAGAACTGCAAAATGTTGATTTCTCATATTTTTCAAGGCTAGAAGTTCAGATCCTTAACAACTTTTCCCTTACTGTACCTACTGGAAAGACCATTGCTGTGGTTGGCAGCAGTAAGCTTTCATTTTCTCACTTGCATTAAGCTGTTTTATAAGCTTTTTTGAAGATGAAATATAAAACTAATAATAGTTAGTATATCTTTCGACAGCACACAATTAGCTAAGCAGTTGAATAATGAATATTTGTTTTTATATACATTTCTTAAATCTTCAACTGGCTGATGAATGCTAGTATATTACAGTATTTTTCACCAAATAAGGTAAAGAAATGCCAGGGTTAGTTGCATTCATTAGATTTGTTTGTTTTGGATGGTATAAATACATTGAGTTGAGGTTCTTGGGTGGTAGATATATTGACTAGTTTCCTTAACTTATTTTATATCATTTGGACCAACATGACTCCCATGAAGCAAAAGTGATAATAGCATTGCAACTTATTAACTATCCATTGAATGACAAATGTGATGAGGTCTTACGGTTAGCAATGCGAGAATATAAGACACAACAGCAGCTGAATTTCCTGCAAACACAAAGAGTGAAACCTCTGAAACTGTCGGCTAGAATGGAAAAGAACACTAAAAAGAAATGCCGTTTACGGAGAAAGGCTTGACATTTGCATTACTGAGCATAGTCAATGCATTTTATGTAGCCTAAAAACTATTTTATGTAGTTATTGCATTTTGTACACTGAAAAACTGTGAAATGAAGCTGAAAATTATGTAGTTAATGTATTTTTATAGACTGGTAAATTGTTAAATGTAGCTTCAAATTATGTAGTCAATGCATTTTATTGGGAATGCATGTACTGATAATAGTGAATGCATTTTGTAGTGATTGTATTTTATAGTGAATGCATTTTGTAGTGATTGCATTTTATAATGAATATATTTTGTAGTGAGGTCTGTAAACCTGCCATTACAACATCCAAAAATATTGCTACGTACTGATTACAACACTTCACTTTTACATGTCAGCCAAATATTTAATAAAAGACTATATGTAGGGGTGGCAGAAAAGCCCGAAGCCCGGCCCGGCATGGCAAGCCCGGCCCGGCCCAGGATAACACGGGCCCGGGCCGGGCTTCACCCAAAAAGCCCGGGCCCGGCCCGGGCTTAAAATAAATAAATAAATATTTTAATTTATAAAATATATAAATTTTTATAATAATTTTTTTATAATAAAAAAATCAGGTCCGGGCTTAAAATAAATAAATAAATATTTTAATTTATAAATTATATATATTTTTATAATAAATTTTTTATATTTATAATAAAAAAATCGGGTCTGGGATTAAAATAAATAATTAAATATTTTTATTTATAAAATATATATATTTATATAATAAATTTTTTTATTTATAATTAAAAAATCAGGCCCGGGCCTAGCCCGGGCCCGGCCCGATGACAGCACGGGCCCGGATCGGGATTTGATAAGCCCGGCCCGAAACCGGCCCATTGCCATCCTTAACTATATGGAGTAAGGCCATTACGTACTCATTACAACACTTTTACATGCTCATTAGCTTTCATATTAAATAAACAAAATTATGAACAAAATTTAAAAATTGTACTTCATGCTCATTAACTTTAGTAGTTATCCGAAAAACTATGAATTATAACCAAAATTACTATTTTAGATATATATTAAATTAAGTAAATTAAAAAATTTAAGACAACAAATATAATTTAAAAAAATTCTCATCTTTCGTAATTAATAAAAAATCATTTTCATACTAATTACCGTTCATATGAAATAATAGTTAGTTATAAAATTAAGTCTAATCAAATTTTCCTCCATGCTCATTAACTTTAGTTAATATCTGAAATAATATTTTTTTAAAGGTAATTAGCCATAATTACTGGAATCTTAATTGAAAAATAACAATAACTGATAAAAGAAAATAATAAAACGAATCATACATGAAAAACTAATAAAAATTAATTTTCATACTAAATACCTTTCATATGAGGGATATGAAATAAAAAATTATTGTATAAAAAAATTATAACAAATTCTACTCCATGCTCATTAACTTTAGTGAATATCCGAATTACTATTAATTATAACCGAATTTAATATTTACATAAATAAATAAGTAGAAAATTGATTAATTTATATGAACCATTAGCCATAATTACTCGAATCGTAACTGAAAAATAATTGGTCAAAGAAAATAATAAAACGATTCAGTAACGAATCAACGTATTCATGATGTTAAATTCATATTCCATAACTGTGATAAACGCTTTCAATCGAATCGACCCTTTGATTAAACGAATACATTGTTTGAAACTCACATTCGCTTTAAAGCGAATTGAATCGGATAAATCAACAAAATCCTTACCAAAAATTATCACCCTTAGTCGTAATGAATAAAAATTATAAGCGAAAACAATAAGTATAAAACTCGTATACATGCTAAATTAACATATGTAATTAACGAAAAATATAAATAGATATCAATATTAATAATTTGTGCTCATTATTTGTGATGTTTAAGCGAATTGTATTAACTTATAATCATTAAACACGAAATGCAGATCGAATCGAAGTAATTAACATGATATTGAATAATTTGTAATTGTTAGATATAACCAATACATGCAACTTCAGACCATCAATATGCAATTTAACCATCAAGATGCAACTTTCAACCTTAAAAGATACAATAAATATTTTAAGCTGGAAAAATTAAAAATTAAATAATGACCATTACACACGCAACTTTTAACAATTTCTTCTTAAAGAAAAAATCACTCAATATTTGTGGTAGGGCGCATAAATATGACCATTGAATATACAACTTCTACCATTAAACTTGCAACTTTCACCAATAAATATGCAATATTCGAAGATGAAATCTTTAGCAATAAACATGCAAAAACACTACTTTTAACAATTTCTTCTTAAAGAAAAAACCACTCAATATTTGTGCTAGGGCGCATAAATATGGTCATTAAATATGCAACTTCTACCATTAAACATGCAACTTTGACCAATAAATATGCAATATTTCGAAGATGAAACTTTTAGCAATAAACATGCAAAACGAAACCATTGGACATGAAACTTTAGCAATAACATGAAATTACATCTGCCTCGAAAATCGCACCTGCAACTATGACCGTTTAATATGCAACTTCTACCATTAAACATGCAACTTTGACCAATAAATATGCAATATTTCGAATATGCAACTTTTAGCAATAAACATGCAAAATGAAACAATTGGACATGAAACTTTAACAATAACATGCAATTGCATCTGCCTCGAAAATCGCACCTGCAACTATGACCGTTGAATATGCAACTTCTACCATTAAACATGCAACTGTCACCAATAAATATGTAATATTTCGAAGATGAAACTTTTAGCAATAAACATGCAAAATGAAGCCATTGGACTTGAAATTTTAGCAATAACATGCAATTGCATCTGCCTCGAAAATCGCACCTGCAACTATGACCGTTGAATATGTAACTTCTACCATTAAACATGCAACTTTCACCAATAAATATGCAATATTTCGAAGATGAAACTTTTAGCAATAAACATGCAAAACGAAACCATTGGACATGAAACTTTAGCAATAACATGCAATTGCATCCGCCTCGAAAATCGCACCTGCAACTATGACCGTTTAATATGCAACTTCTATCATTAAATATGCAATTTTGACCAATAAATATGCAATATTTCGAAGATGACACTTTTAGCAATAAACATGCAAAATGAAACCATTGGACATGAAACTTTAGCAATAACATACAATTGCATCTGCCTCGAAAATCGCACCTGTAACTATGACCGTTGAATATGCAACTTCTACCATTAAACATGCAACTTTCACCAATAAATATGCAATATTTCGAAGATGAAACTTTTAGCAATAAACATGCCAAATGAAGCCATTGGACTTGAAATTTTAGCAATAACATGCAATTGCATCTGTCTCGAAAATCGCACCTAATCGCACCTGGAACTATGACCGTTGAATATGTAACTTCTACCATTAAACATGCAACTTTCACCAATAAATATGCAATATTTCGAAGATGAAACTTTTAGCAATAAACATGCAAAACGAAACCATTGGACATGAAACTTTAGCAATAACATGCAATTGCATCTGCCTCGAAAATCGCACCTGCAACTATGACCGTTTAATATGCAACTTCTACCATTAAACATGCAACTTTCACCAATAAATATGCAATATTTCGAAGATGAAATCTTTAGCAATAAACATGCAAAATGAAACCATTGGACTTGAAATTTTAGCAATAACATACAATTACATCAGCCTCGAAAATCGCACCTGCAACTATGACCGTTGAATATGCAACCTCTACCATTAAACTTGCAATTTTCACCAATAAATACGCAATATTTCGAAGATGAAACCTTTAGCAATAAACATGCAAAATGAAACCATTGGACTTGAAATTTTAGCAATAACATGCAATTGCATCTGCCTCGAAAATCGTACATGTAACTATGACCATTGAATATGCAACTTCTACCATTAAACTTGCAAATTGCACCAATCAATATGCAAAAAATTTTATATTATTTTATTTTTATCAATATTTTATAAAAATAAATTTTTTATATTATTTTATTTTTATCAATATCTTATAAAAAAAAATTTAAAAACTTACAATACATTTTTTTTATAATTTTTTATAATTTATTTAATAAAAAATAATTTTTTAATTTTTTTTAGTAACTGGTTGCAACCGGTTGTTGCAACCAGTTACTCTTATTATTTTTATTTTTTTAATGCTAACAACCCTTGGGTATCAGATACCCAAGGGTATGTTAGCAATGCCCTTTGTGAAAAGGTATCTTGATTGTGTATATTATTTTGTGTGTCATTGCACTTGAAAAAATGATGCTCATTGACGGTTATTTTTTGTTCTTGAGGTAATTCTAGAAAAATCACTCATCGAACAAATCTCACTCAAGTAGTGAATTTGTTTGGTTAGTTGAGAACCAAAACAAACTTAGCAAGCAAATTAGAAAACACAGATAAAACAAATGGTTTAACGTGGTTCGGTGGAATAGATCCAGCCCACGTCTACAAGTACAAAGGAAAAAGAACTTTCATTACTAACTCGGGTCAAACCGACCTGCCTTATCTCTCTCTGACACTAAGCTTTTCTCTCTCTTTTACTAGTTGTGAAAATGCTAAAATTGCTAAAAACAATCAGCCAATCCCTCAAACTGAATCTTCAACCCTTTTATATAGTGCGTATAGATCCACTATTACACCAACTCGTGAGATTCGCCACATTACCCTATAATCATTGCCCATTCTCTTTTACCCAACTGCTCTGTAGACAAAAGCTATATCGTCTGACCCAACTACCTTATACAATCTGAAACTCACCATTCCAGCCTTTTTACCCACTGTTACACGTTTTGCCTATGTGACAGCCTGTATTTCAACCACTCGCGCTGTTTTGTGTGTCAGGGGATAAACCTATGGCCTACTCTTATCTCATCAATCTTTTAAGAGCTCAAACCTCCATGTAGGGCTTACCTCACTCACACCTAAGCATGATACTGCAATCCCATGTATATCCTCGGGTCGGCACACCGAGGTGCTTGATACTGGATCCTCTTCCTCTCTTCTTTACAAGGTCGGGTCGGTATTGCTTCACTTCTCTCACTTTCTCCTTGCAATTCCTGAACATTCTTGACAAGTGTTTGAAGGTTCATGAGCTCCCCATATGACCACATTTCAATATCCAACTACCGTTGTTACCAACACAAAAATAGGTATTTTGACGGCCTCATGTCGGTCTTCATTTGTGCAAATGTTACCGAATCTGATTCATCTCATCAGGTCAGGTTTCTCGACGCCTCGGGTTTGGGCCTTTCTGCATGCCCTCTCATCTTTACCAGTGCCGTTGACACCCAATTTGGTGAGTGAAAACCTTTTTATACCCTTCTTTATACTTCAAAATTTCCCAGGTCAGAAAATCACCATCAACATCTGTCCCATAGTTCTCGATATCAACGAGTTAGTGAGTTGATGTCGAGACCTTCAATAATGGTGTGGTTGTCCCTCCGTCTTCAGGTATTGCCTCGTTAATGTCCACAATGCCATTTCCTCGGGTCATGAAAGTACACGTATTACCAAAAAATTCCTTTTTATGATGATTGCCATCTCCACCGTCGGTTAGAGTTTCTAGATTTTTTTAAACCGCCCCTTGGAAGTTATGTAACTATCATGATCTTCCTTAAATGCCCGTCATATCATTCTAGGGCTTCCTCCGCTTTGTTACCCCGGGATGCCACGTGTCGCGCATCCACGACTTGCGTGCCAAAATCGAGGACAATTATATCCCAACCAAAAATTGCCTCAATCTCGACCTTCTATTTGAATTCAACGGGTGAAATCTTTATCACATGTGGTACTGATCCTGTGAACTTCCCCCAATCAAACAGCCGAGATTAACCCGAGCAGCCTATTTAAAGGCTGTTCCACTCCATACTCTTCTTTTCTCACTTTGAATTGCAAAACCTCCATGTTTTTCCAACTCTTCCAGCCTTCAACTTCTTCGATAACTTCACAGCATCTTCTACAATCTTTGCAAGTAAGCCCTCTTTTGATTAGTTCTCCTTGTTTATGTTTATACTTTCAATAATGGTGGTAGTTTGCATGCACTGGATGTTTGTATTTGTGTTGCTTGTTTTTTGATAATGGAAATACGAGGGATGGGTACTCATATGGATGTATTTATGCTATTTGTGTGTATATGCAGACATACATTTCTAGATTTTTTGGGTGTGTTTGTTTCAGTTGCGTTTTGAAGAATTACTGTTCTGCCATTGTTATGGCACTTAGAGCTTTTTAGGGTAAGTCACTCGGTAGGGATGATGATGATAACCTCAGTTTTAGTGTGTTTAACTAACTGAGATTGTGAACTAATCTTCCACCTCGGGTCATTTCTTGATAGGAATGTCATTCTCCGAGTATTCCTCCCTCACTCCCTTTGAGATCCTCCATACTTCCTCGCCCACTCACACAATCGTACACAGCTCGAGATCTGAAAGTCTCACTGACTATGACACCACTTCGTCCATTTTTGAAGAGGGCAATCAATTTTATCACAAGCAGGTACCCCCGCCTGAGACAAGTCACACCAGGCTCAATTTCGCGAACCTCGACTTGGATCGGGCTTCAGTAATCACTAAGGCTGACCTGGAGCAGTTGAGGGAAAGGTTCAACATTCCAGAAGACATCAGTCTAGCCGTCCCGAGGGAATGGAGCCAGACGAGCCGTCCTGATGATGATGCAGTAGCATTGTGCTCGGCCTTATTTGATATGGGACTACAGCTGCCCATACAAGATTACTTCGTAAAGATGTCTTCTATGTATATAGCCCCATGCCAACTAAATCTGAATAACTGGAGAATATTGGCCGGCCTGTACATAATATGGAGTCGAGCCATACTGGGAGAATCGACCTTCTCTGAGCTAAAAAGACTACTTCGAATTAACTCCAACCCGAAATAATATAAGGGTTGGTATTATCTTTCCGCTCATATCGGAGTCCCCCACTTTATCACCAATCTCTCGACAACCAATAAAATTTTGAAGGATAAATGGTTCTGGGCAGTGGGCCCTTGGGGACAACAATGATCGGCTGATGGTGAACGCGTCACAGTCCCCAACGTCTTCTCGGATGGAGGTAATGACCCGACCTCCAAGTTTCTTCTTATTGACTTCAAATAATTCATTAACCTCTAGACCTTTCGTAGCTTGGTGGGGGGTGTTGGGGTGTATGCCATGGAGCTACATGTAATGTAAATAATTTTATATATTTTGAAATAAAATGATGCATTATTCATTTATCAAAGTGTTTGTTTTAATTTCGCATATTATAAATTATCTTGATTACCCTAGATTACGTATGTGCCTTCAGACTTAGTGTATGAGTGTCATACACAAGAGGATTTAAGTCTGAAGTTAGTAATCTTAAATAGTCCATAGAGAGCAAACAAAGCGAATACTTTATTTGTGGTTTATCTATAGCTGCAGTCCATTCTATATTTATATGGAGACCTTGATAAGGGATCGTCCATGTAGAGACATGAGAATGAAGGCACCTTGTATGATGTGATCATATAGGACTTGACCCAGATGGAAATGACATTCTTATAATATCCGTTAAACAAAGAAAGTCATTTTGATCTACTAGATTTTCATATATGGATTGATCTTAATCCTGAGTGTACTACGGACTCCTGCATGGCAGACTATGTCCTTTGATTTACAAATGTGAGGTTGGTGTAGCAGTCCCGGCCAATAGCTACGTCTTTTGGGGGCATAATCTGTTGTGTAGCTGGGAATATTTTACATAGATATGGAGTTCACACATTCTTGCGAGAAGTAGAAGAGTATCTTCCTTAAGGGTTGATTTGGTAATTGAACGGTTAGAGCGCTCAAGTCTTTCTATTACGAATAGAAAGATTAAAATTCATAATGGTTATGAATAAATCGTTCATTAGAGAATCAATGGTACTTAAGGTATAAATAATTAGATGGGTATAATAGACATTATGACCCACTCTAATTACGAGATACTCGTGAAGGGTCAATTTGTATGCAGTGACTTTATCGATGGACACCGATTTGGTTCGGCTTAATATATCATCTGCGGCAATGAGAGTGCAACTTTGGATTCTTAGTTGAATAACCCGGAGTTAATAATTCAGAATTTTTAATTAAGAGTTTAATTAATATTTCGAGATTATTGGAGCTCGAAACCGTAGGTCCATTTGGTCCCCGTGCTAGCTCGATATACTATAGTGGATTTGGTATAATTGGATAGTCTAATTATATACTCACAAATATATAAATATTATTAATATGATTAATAATATCATTTTGTCACACTTGAGACTATATATTAAGAGTTAATATATAGTTTTAATAATTATATGATAATTATTAAATGCATAAAATTAAATTATATTTGATATAATTTAATAAGACCACTATTGGAATTTCAAGTTTTAGATTTTGGAAACCTTTAATTACTCTTGGAAGTTATATTTTTCAAAAGGATTAATTGAATATTTAATTTTGTAACATTTTCACATTATGGTAATTAATATTGTTGTTACAAAAATTTTTGGATTCCTTACATGCTTGGCGGATTTTATGAGAGGGGAAAGGGAATGGTTTTGTTGATTTTTGGAAATTAATAAACCTAAGTATAAAAGAAAACTTGATTTTTTTTGTCACAACCTAATTCATTCTAACCCTAGCCACCTTTCTCTTCTTCTTCTCTATTCTTTCAAAAGTTGGGAAACATAAAACTAAAGAAAAGAAGAAAAACAAAACAAAACACAAGTGTGATTTAATCTCTAAATAGTTTAGGGATTAATATTGTAAGTCTTGCCCACACAAGTTTCCGATGGCAACAATATATAGTTCGGAAGACTTTGTGGTGTTGAACAAATAATCATCTTCATCTTATTCTTGTATATACTCGGCGGTGAGGCTTTATTTTGCTCACTGCCGCCCCTATACTTGGTGAAACGGAACTCGATTTGGTTTCGTTTTAATCCAGTTTTTTTGGGAACATTTTATGTTTTTTTTAGGCTGTGTTGGGGCCGTTTTCAAGTGAAAATTCAGAATTAAAACACAGCCACTGTCCACTTGTTTCAGGGGTTGTTTCGGCATTGCATTGGGCGTGAATCGGGTCCAAAACAGTCCAGTTTTTGTGCGACTGTTTGTGGCTATTCAGGGACTATTTCGGGGCTGTTTCGGGGCTGTTTCAGGGCTGGAATTTTGTCTAAAACATAAGTAAAATTTTAGTCTTGCTGCCGGTTCTATTCGGTCATTCAAGGGGAAGGGTAGAAAATTTTTTCAAGTCCGATTCGTGTGCCTAAGCCGCTTCCTCCGCTGTGTAAGGAAAGCGTTTCTTACAATTGGCATCGAGAGCAAGGTTGAAAAGTGTTCTTAACCCTTCTTTTTTTTTCATTTAAAGTTTCTGTTTGTTTATATATTTATATGAGTTATAAATACTGAGATGCATGTTTAGATGAGTAGACACATAATAATATTCATGTGATGAATGTTTATTATTTTTCATATGATGAATAGATTTTGCATTGGTCGTAAATTTTCCAGCTTTTATTTTTATGTTGGTTTTGATTTTGGGATGTAAGGCCATAAGGCCATTATTTACAATTGTTGTATTTTTTTTTCAAATGTAAAATTTCAATTGTTGTAATTTGGAGCATCAGAGTCGCAAAAGGAGCCAACACCACCTTGGAGCGTGTTTTGAAGACCAAAATATACCTTGGAATTTTTGTATTAATTAGATTAGTATAGGAAAAATAAGAGCCTAGTTAATGTAAAATAATTTTTCTGTTATATGTATGTTTTAATTCGAAATGTTTGAATAACATGTCATATAGTTTAGGGTACCTACTCTTGCATTTCACATGCCATAACATGCTTTAGATGAATTATTATTATAGACATGAAATATGATTTTATGTAATTTAAATTTTTTAAATTAGAATATGATATGCATGGAAAAATAATTAATTAGATTAATTGGTTTTAAGGTTTAAAATTTGAATTCTAATATATTGGGCTTAATAAGTGCATAATAAATTCCATTGGTATATAAGATGGAAACCCGGACATAAATTCCATAGCCAAATCCAAATGAACGGTAATGTGGTCTGCACTCGGGATACAATTCCACGTACCATTGGATTTTATAACGCACTAAGATTAATTAAATAGTTTAATATAAATCTTGACCATTTTAGAATTCTAAAATTTTAAACCAATTAGTGTTCTACTATTTTAAAAGTTAAAATATAATAGATCGCTAATACCACTCTAATTAAATTAGTTTAATTGAGTAATACAATTAGTAGAGACTAATGAAAATTAGTGATATAAATTTTAAGTGTTAAAATTGGTTAGGTCACTAATGGTGTACTCGTGTAAATAAGAGTTATGATTTAGCCGCCATAAATTTATTAACACTAGTTAAATTAAAATATTAGATATTTTATAAATAGAAAACTTAAACTCTAAATAGTGAGTGGGAGAGGGATATATGACAATATATCCCGCGATCTCCGTTGTTAGTCCAAAAAATGAGATTCAAAAGGCGCCTCGAGATGACTTTGCTTTCATCCCCCTACGGATGGTGTCCATTTTGGGTCAATATCAGGTTTGGATTTCGAGAGGATAGAGATTCTAGATGTATCTGGTGAACTGACCTATCCTACGACGACACTTCACTAGTTAAGTCCAAGTGTCCCGAAATGACGGGTCACACTCACAAAGGAATGATTAACTGTTAATCTAAATTCCTTGATCGAATCAAACGGTAGTTAGTTAATATAGGAATAAGAGTTATTCCCACATATATTAATCAATTGAGATTGTCTTGATCTATCATGTAAATACTTGACCTACCCTACGACGACACTTATTTGTGGGATGATAGATTTTCGTGGCATAGAAATTCTCTTAGGTTTCTAATTTGTTATTCATGGTTCATGCATCATGTTTAATTTTATGCCAAAATTTATTTGATAATCTTAATATGTGATGAATGAATGTTAAATGCATGTTTATTTTATTTTTCAGCCATGGTTTCTCCGATTATTACCATACTCTCAAATGATAAATTAACGGGAGAAATTTATATTACGATGAAAAGTAACATGAACGCTATCATAGTCTGCGAAGAACTAAAGTTCGTCCTGACGGAGGAGTGTCCTCCTAAGCCGCTCAGAAATGCTGGCCAAGCTGTGTGCGATGCCTACCAGAAATGGGTCACATCTAATGAGAAAACCCGCTGCTACTTGCTAGCAGGGATATCTGAGGTTCTTGCTGCAAAACATAAACCTATGGCTTCAACATCTCAGATGATGGAGTCATTACAGGGCATGTACGGGCAGCATTCGGAGCGTCAACGTCATGAGGCCATGGTCTCAACGATGACTGCTAGGATGAAGGATGAGACATCAGTCTGAGAGCACATCTTGAGGATGATGACCTACCTCAACACTGCTAAAACTCATGGAGCTCATATTAATGAGCGTAGCCAGGTGACCATGATTATGGAAACTCTTCCGAAGAGTTTCTTGTAATTTAAAAGCAACTATGTTATGAACAAGTTGACTTTTACTTTGACCAGCTGCTTAATGAGCTCACCCACTTTGAGTCCATGCTTGTGGATCCTCGTAAGCCCAGTGCCGATGCAAATGTTATTGAGTTGAAGAAGAATAGTACTGGGAAGGCTAAGGCTAAGCCCATGAAGAAGAAGAACAAGAAAGGCTCCAAGGATGCCAAGCCCAAGGGAAAGTATTTCCACTGCAACAAGAACGAGCATTGGAAAAGGAATTGTCCTAAATATCTTGCTGAGCTGAAAGAGAAAAAGGATACAGGTAAATATGATTTACTCGTTATCGAATCTCTATTAGTGGAGGATGACAAATCCACCTGGATTTTTGATTCTGGAGCTACTAACCATGTTTGTTCTTCTTTGCAGCTACTTGACTCATGGAGGGACCTTGCTGAAGGTGATTACACCATGAGGGTCGGGACATGGGATGCCGTTTCAACAAGAGTAGTGGGAATTTCCAGTTTAAATTTTACAAATAATAGTTATTTAAATTTGAACAATGTGTTTTTCATTCTTAGTTTTCGCGGCAATTTGATTTCTGTTTCTAAACTTTTGGATGATGGTTTTTCAATTTCTTTTAATAACAATTTGATTATTATTGGTAGAAATGGATTAACCATATGCACATGAAACTCAGAAAATAACTTGTATGTGTTAAGACCGTTAACACATAGGTCACTGCTCAACATTGAAACATTTTAGGTTGAGAAACCTAAAACTAAACAGCTAAAGATTTCTCACGATGACACATATCTGTGGCATCTTAGACTTGGTCATATCAGCATTGACCGAATAGATAGGTTGATAAAGAACGGAGCCTTAAACAAGTTAAAGCTTATAACTTTACTAGTCTGCGAATCTTGTTTAGAAGGAAAATAACCAATAGACATTTTACTGGAAAAGGTATAAGAGACAATCAACCACTTGAGCTTATACATTCGGAAGTTTGCGGACAACCGATGAATATAGGAACCCAAGGTGGTTATGAATACTTCGTCATATTTATTGATGATTATTCTAGATATGGGTATGTTTACCTAATGCAACACAAGTCAGATACTTTTGAAAAGTTCAAAGAGTATCGTGCGGAGGTTGAGAACCAGTTAGGTAAAATAATAAAAACTCTACGATCAGATATGGAGGAGAATACCTTGACAGAGATTTCAAGGAATTCTTAGTTGAGCATGAGATAATATCCCATCTCACAGCGCCTGGAACACCACAGTAAAATGGTGTTGCAGATAGGAGAAATCGGACCCTACTAGACATTATGAGATCTATGTTAAGTTATAGCTCACTATCTAGTTCATTATGGGGATATGCACTGCAAACTGTAATACATATCCATAATGTAGTTCCATCTAAATCTGTTCATAAGACTCAATTAGAGTTGTGGAGTGGTCGTAAAACTAGTTTATGACATTTACGCATATGGGGGTGTCGAGCACATGTGTTAAAGAATAAGACTACAAAGTTGGAGCCACGTTCTCAGGTGTGCCTATTTGTAGGCTATCCTAAGGAGACTAGGGGTGGATTCTTCTATAGCCCTAAAGATAACAAAATGTTTGTATCGACAAATGCTATGTTTCTATAGGAGGACTATATGAGGGAAGTCAAACCTCGAAGTAAAATATTATTCGAGGAGTTACTTACAGGTTCGACCAGCACATCATCGTCAAAGACAGTTGATAAATACATAGCACCTTCAACATCTGAGCGAACCTGATCGCTATCTAAGATTTGGAGAGGCATAAGTTGTCGCATTTGAGCGATGGTATAGATGATCCATTGACCTATCGTGGTGCAATGGATGATTCTGATAAAGAGGAATGGCTCAAAGCCTGATAGAGTCTATGTACTCCAACTTAGTCTGGGAACTTATAGACCAACCTGATGGGGTAAAACCTATCGGTTGCAAGTGGATCTACAAGAGTAAGAGAGGAGCTGATGGGAAGGTACAGACCTTCAAGGCTAGGCTAGCGGCCAAGGGTTATACTCAGAAAGAGGGAGTTAACTATGAGGAAACTTTCTCGTCGGTAGCCATGCTCAAATCCATCCGTACTCTTTTATCTATTGCCGCATATTATGACTATGAAATTTGGAAAATAGATGTCAAGACTGCATTCTTGAATGGAAATCTTGATGAGTGTATCTATATGGTACAACCAGAAGGGTTCATAGCCCAAGGTCAGGAAAAAAAGGTTTGCAAGCTGCAAAGGTCCATGATTTTGAGCAAAATGTTGATGAGCCTTGTGTATACAAGCGCATCATTGACGGGAAGGTGGTTTTTCTTATTTTATACGTCGATGATATTTTAGTCATTGGGAATAATGTAAAGATATTATCGGACGTGAAAACCTGGCTACCTAACCAATTCCAAATGAAAGATTTGGGAGAGGCCAATTATGTTCTTGGGATTCAGATACTTCTGGATCGCAAGAAATGATTGTTAGCTATGTCTCAGATATCTTACATTGACAATGTACTTGTGCGATTTGGGATGTAAAATTCCAAGAAAGGCAACTTGTCTTATCGACATGGAATTCACTTGTCTAAGGAATTGTCTCCTAAGAAACCTTAAGATGTTAAGGAAATGAGACATATCCCATATGCCTTAGCAGTTGGTAGTCTCATGTATGTTATGCTATGTACGAGACCAGACATCTGTTTTGTAGTGGGAGTAGTCAGTAGGTTTCAGTCTAACCCAGGATTAGATCATTGGGTGGCTGTGAAACACATTCTCAAGTATCTTAAGAGAACGCGAAATTATAAGCTTGTATATTCCGGTGAGGATATGATCCTAAGGGGATATACAGACTCTGATTTTCAGACATATGTCGATTATAGGAAATCAACATCTGGATCAGTGTTTACCCTAGGTGGTGGGGCTATAGTATGGATGAGTGTAAAGCAATCTAGCATTGGTGACTCCATCATGGAGGCTGAGTATGTTGCAGCTTGTGAAGCAGCTAAGGAAGTAGTCTGGCTCCGTAAATCTTGGGAGATCTGGAAATTGTTCCACATATAGATAAACCAATTACACTTTATTGCGATAATAGTGGTGCAATGGCGAATTCAGAAGAACCAAGAAGCCACAAGAGGGGAAAGCATATAGAGAGGAAATATCATCTCATCAGGGAGATAATGCAGAGAGGAGACGTTACTGTCACAAAGATTGCATCCGAAGAGAACCTGGCTGATCCGTTTACTAAGACCTTATCGGCTAAAGTGTTTGAAGGTGACCTAGATGGTCTAGGATTACGTAACATGTCCCATTTGCTCTAGTGCAAGTGATAGGTTGTTGGGATATATGCCCTAGAGCTACATGTAATGTAAACAGTTTTATATGTTTTGAAATAAAATGATGCATTATTCATTTATCAAAGTGTTTGTTTTAATTTCGCATATTAAAAATTATCTTGATTACCCTAGATTACTTATGTGCCTTCAGACTTAGTGTATGAGTGTCATACACAAGAGGATTTAAGTCTGAAGTTAGTAATCTTAAATAGTCCATTGAGAGAAAACAAAGCAGGTACTTTGTTTGTAGTTTATCTATAGCTGCGGTCCATTTTATATTTGTATGGCGACCTTGATCCGAGATCGGCATGTAGAGACATGAGTATGGAGGCACCTTGTATGATGTGATCATATAGGACTAGACCTAGATGGAAATGAAATTCTTATAATATCTGTTTAACAAAGAAAGTAATTTCGATCTATAAGATGGTCATATATGGATTGATCTTAATCCTGAGTGTGTTACGAACCCCTGCATGACAGACTATGTCCTTTGATTTACAAAGGTGAGGTTGGTGTAGCAGTCCCGACCAATAGCTACGTACTTTGGGGGCATAGTCTGTTGTGTAGCTGGGAACGTTTTACATAGATATAGAGTTCACTCATTCTTGCGAGAAGTAGAAGAGTATATTCTTTAAGGGTTGATTCAGTTTCTGAATGGTTAGAGCGCTCAAGTTTTTTTTTTTTATTACGAATAGAAAGATTAAAATTCATAATGGTTATGAATAAATCGTTCACTAGAGAATCAATAGTACTTAAGGTATAAATAATTAGAGAGGTATAACAGACATTATGACCGACTCTAAGTACGAGATACTCGTGAATGGTCAATTCGTATGTAGTCACTATATCGATAGACATCGATTTGGTTCGGCTTAATATATCATCTGCGGCAACGAGAGTGCAACTTCAGATTCTTAGTGCAATAACCCGGAGTTAACAATTCAAAATATTTAATTAAGAGCTTAATTAATATTTCGAGATTATTGGAGCTCGAAACCGTAGGTCCATTGGTCCCCGTGCTAGCTCGATATACTATAGCGGATTTAGTATAATTGGATAATCCAATTATATACTCACAAATATATAAATATTATTAATATGATTAATAATATCATTTTGTCACACTTGAGACTATATATCAAAAGTTAATATATAGTTTTAATAATTATATGATAATTATTAAATGCATAAAATTAAATTATATTTGATATAATTTAATAAGGCCACTATTGGAATTTCAAGTTTTGGGTTTTGGAAACCCTTAATTACTTTTGGAAGTTATATTTTTCAAAAGGATTAATTGCATATTCAATTTTATAATATTTTCTCATTATGGTAATTAAGATTGTTGTTACAAAATTTTTTGGATTCCTTACATGCTTGGCCGATTTTATGAGAGGGGAAAGGGAATGGTTTTGTTGATTTTTGGAAATTAATAAACCTAAGTATAAAAGAAAACTTGATTTTATTTTGTCACAAACTAATTCATTCTATCCCTAGGCACCTTTCTTCTTCTTCTTCTTCTTCTTCATTCTCTCAAAAGTTGGGAAAAACAAAACTAAGGAAAAAGTGAAAAACAAAACAAAACACAAGTGTGATTTAATCTCTAAATAGTTTAGGGATTAATATTGTGAGTCTTGCCACACATGTTTACGTTGGTAACGAGATATAGTTCGGGAGACTTTGTGGTGTCGAAAAAACAATCATCTTCATCTTATTCTTGTATGTACTCGGCATTGAGTCTTTATTTTGCTCACTGCCGCCACTGTACTTGGTGAAACGGAACTCGGTTTGGTTTCGTTTTAATCCAGTTTTTTTGGGGAACATTTTATTGTGTTTTGGGGCATTGTTGGGGCTGTTTTCAAGTAAAAAATCAGAACTAAAACATAGCCTCTGTCCACGTATTTCAGGGGTTGTTTCGGCAGTGCACTGGGCGCGAATTGGGTCCAAAACAGTCTAGTTTTTGTGCGGTTATTTGGGGTTGTTCGGGGACTGTTCTAGAGCTGTTTCGGGGCTGGAATTTTGTCTAAAATAGAAGTAAAATTTCAGTGTTGTTGTTGGTTCCATTCGGTCATTCAAGGGGAAGGGCAGAAAAATCTTTCAAGTCCCATCCGTGTGCCTAAGCCGCTTCCACTGCACAAGGAAAGTGTTTCCTACATGGGGTCTCTCCAAAGTCCACCATGATACCCGGGACAAGATAAAAAAAGGCGGCCGAGTTCGGAGGCCACTACATAGACCTCATCAACCTTTCTACCTTGGCCGACTCGGGCCTCATCCCGAGCACTCCTCCACTCCACCAAAAGCCAGGCGGAAGTCTAAACACTCTGCTGCAACATCATCTGGGCCGTCAAGTGCCCCATAATCCGCCATAATCTTGATCCCTTCATCCCAAACTACACGTGCCCCGCCAGTAGTTCAAACTACTAGTACCTCCTGACCAGTCCAAGCTGTAATTGCTCGCTCCCAACCATCCAAAAGACGCTACCATTAGATCAGGGGTGATAATTCTGAGGAGCTTGTGGAGAGGGCTCCAAGGAGGATGACAACAATCCAAAAGGGCAAAGCCCAATCAATCTCTTCCCAAGGGGACCCGCTGCTGGGGTTCGACAGCTTTATTGAGGGAGTGAGTTAAAACGTGGCCTATCTCCTCCCGACCTTCAACTATGTGGAAGATATTGTAACCTTGGAGAAGGCCACGTAGTATGAAGAACTCTCTTATGAGGACCTCATTAATAGGTCCTGTTGGTTCCATGCAAGGGTAATCTAGACTTCTCCATTGTAATATTTTTTATTCATTTTGCCACACTGACCCCATTTTTTATATTGCAGATGGCTTATGTCATGGCTACTAATAGAGATTGCAGACGAGCACCCTGTCCGAGGGGGGTCAGACCGAAATGCTTCAAAGCCACATGACTGAGAGGGAGCAAGAACTGTCCAAACAGTTGGAGGAGGCCAGGGCTGAAATTCAGGGCCTTAAAACAAAGATCCAGAGCCTCAAACAATCTGAGGGTGAAGCCAAGACCGAGGTTGCCTCCCTCCACAAAGCCTCAGATATAATCAAAAATAGAGAGGGATGAGGCCAAGGCTGAGGCGACCAAAAAGATCGATGAGCACAAAATACAAATTTGGTGGGCTGTCTCGGCTAATAGCAAGTTTGAGGAGAAAAAAAATCAACTGGAGAAAGCTCTAGAAGATCTGAACATGATGGAAGTCGAGCTGTTGGGCCGCTTAGAGGCTGCCAAAGAGGAGACCAAGATAAAAAGGCTAGAAGAATTTGTGGAAATATTCGAGCTGCTTCAACCCTGCCTGGACTTGAAGGTGATACACAGGCTCATAAAATTATGCAAGGAGGAGATAACCCAAGAAGAGGCCTTTGGCTAAACTCAGAAGACCCCGAGGCCATCCATCCAAAATGCCTCATACTCAATATGATCTCAGCCCTTCCCCACCTACTATCATTTCTACCGAGGAAGTTCTCGGCCCCTCAATATCCGTTGCACACTTTGAAGACGTCTCTGACCCCTCCTCTACTATTGCACTTACCGAGCAAGCTCATGCCTCTCATACTTGACTACCCGATTTTCTATTTTTGTTGTATTTCTTCTTTGTTTGTTCCTTTTTTGTGGATGAACTCGAGATGGTCCTCTGTAATACAATACTTAGATTTACATGAATGAATGAATTTCGTATTTGTATCTTCTTATTTTTCTTTCTGAAGTACATACTAAGCAATGACCCGAGACGAGGCAACTTCCTTCAATACTTAGCCATTTCCATCAAAGTTAATCCATCCATTCCTCTAAGGGATCATGCCACTAATAAACTCTGATGCTCGAGCCCCACGTAATTTCACTATTGGAATACTTTCATTTAGCAGACTTAGTACTTCTTCAAATAGAGTGGTCTTTGCCCGCCCTTCTTCCATACTTACGCCATCAAAATAGAAAGAAGCTTTGGTGGGCATACTTGGCCCCGAGCCAGTACATCAACTTGGCCATAAAGGAACGTAACCTCCTCGTGCCATTCAACACTTGACCGTGGGGGAGAAATTCTGACCCCATATAAAAAATATGAAAAGGCCTTGGTGGGACATGCCTCATCCCGAGGCAATATAATTACTTAGGCACAAGGGAATATTCCCTCCTTATGCCATCAACACTTCGCCATGGGGGAGAAACTCTGACCCTTTGCCAAAAATCATGATAAGGTCTCAATGGGACATGTCAGACCCCGAGCCAATATATTTACTTGGCCACAAGAAAATGTTTCCTCATTGTGTCATCAATACTTGGTGATGGGGGAGAAACTCCGACCCCATGCCAAAAATCATGATAAGGTCTCGGTGGGACATGCCTGACTCCGAGCCAATATAATTACTTGGCTACAAGGGAATGTTCCCTCATTGTGGCATAAACACTTGGTCATGGGGAGAAACTCCGACCCAATACCAAAAATCATTATAAGGTCTCGGTGGGACATGCCCGACCCCGAGCCATATAATTACTTGGCCACAAGGGAACGTTCCCTCATTGTGACATTCAATATAGCCTCGGCTGAATGTAGCCCCGATCCATCACATTTCGTACTGAGACTTGCTAGGAGTGAAGTCTGTAGAGACTGGTAACGACGTCATGCACCAAGTCATCCATCAAAATAAAATCCAAGATAAAAATAAGACATGTACAACGAGGGTGACGTATCACATACCCTGGACTGACCAGAAAAGAAACAACGAGGGCACCTAAGACATCGTCCCACCCCATGCTGCCCAAAATAATAATTTTGAACCTTATAGTCCAATGTATTTGAGAACCAAGCTACGGATCGAGGGGGCGGCCAACGTCATATGAATTTTCTCCATGCTAGGCAAACCCCGAGTCTGCAAATGCCACGGAGCCCCTCAGTCCTTCCCGTGCTATATTCCTACGAATCCGAAATGGGATGGCCAATGCCAATGAGGTATTTGTCCTCCCCGTGTTAGGCATATCCCGAGGCTGCAAATGCCATAGAGGCTCGTGAGCCTTCCCTGTGCTATGCACCTCTAATACTGGCCGGAAAATGCCGTGCATGAGTTATTCCCTCACACTATACAAACCCAGAGGTACCATAGCACCGCAACTATTCATTATCCTTACGTGCTATGATTACCTTAAGGCACCAAGCGCCATGCCGACTCACTCATCGAGCGTGCTATGGATACCCGAGGCGTAAAATGCAAAGTAGGTCATCATGCTATATTCCTCAAAGATGTAAGTCATTGAGTATTGAAGTTTCAACCCGAGGGTTTGATAATGACACTTGGGATTGGTGTGCCACGAGGGTGCATGCTTTTTCCACATGCCTTGCATCCCTTCATGCTTTCCGATCACGAGTATTTCATAAGAATATTAAACATGTCTTTCCCATGCAAATAATAAACAAGCATAGATGAACAAGTTTTTATTTTAAAAAAGGAAGTCTTATTCATATTCAGGGGATCTACTGCCCATCTTACAATTCTTTGAGGGTTATTCTAAGAGAGGCTATATTGTAAATATTTCCTCCGTATCTCTGAAAAATTCTTAACAATGTCCTTTTAAACCAAGTTCTCTAGAGAACTAGAAGACTGTTAGGTCGAACAATAGCCATAATTTCTCTAGGAGGATCTTGTTCAGCATTAGCACTGATAACTAAAAACCCCATCAATCTCCAACTCATGATATTGCATTTCATTCAACAACTCAATCCTAGATAGAGACTTTTGACGATGTTTCTCCACTTGCTCATTCATACTCAGGGGATCTACTGCCCATCATACAACTCTTTGAGGGTCATTCTAAGAGAGGATCTATTGAAAATATTTCCTCAACATCTCAGCATTCCAAGGCTTTTTAAGTCGGGTACCATCCAAGCTCTAGATGATAGGTACCCGGCCTGTCGACTTCAACAACTCTATAAGGTACTTCACACTTGGCACCCAATGAACCCTAATTATGCCCAAAAAGATACTTGCGGTTATCGCAGTGTAGTTGGGGTATCGATTCCTTAGAGAGATGGTTACATGAACTAATTTACTCAAATAAAAATATTAGCAGTAACTTAATAGGGAGATATAGATTGATTGGTAAAATAAGATAAAAATTATAGATAAATTCGTAGGAAAATCAGTAGAGAGAAATGGCAAAGCATCGGGAATCCCTATTGTATAAAACTCATATATTTAGTTATTAATTCTTGTTATTACCCAACTAAAAGTTTCACATCCCAAACCAACAGTAGGAGGATATTCAATTCTATGCATATTTAATTCTAAGTTAATCAATGATTATTTTCTCTATGTTAACAGCAAACAAAAATCATCATTACGAGCTAAATAACATCGACACCCTCAGGCAATACTGCAGCAGAAGACCAACAAATAAGACAACTTTACCAGTCACAATTGAGTTCGCAAATCACACATAGAAGAAACATGACTGGATCTATATGGAGTTCACAAGACACAATTTCTGGATTCAGAAATCATAAAATAATAAAGAATAACAACCATCATTTTATTAAACGTTTAAACAATACTTTAAGAACCAACAAAATAAATATAGAAATTTAAATACAAAAGTTCATCCTTAGCTTTGCTTAGGAGATTAGTTCTCCATGCAGAATAGAGAGATAACTTGAATAGATCGGAAAGACGGTATGGTTGTCTTTGAAGTTGTTCGTTCTCCTATCTCAATCTTGTGTTTGTGGCTCTTTTTGTGTGTTTCTCCTCTGTTTCTCTCTGATTTTTCTTTTCTTTTTAGGGTTTGGACGAAGTTGGGTTTATATAGAAAAGCCTCAGGGTTTTAGGTTGTTCCGGGGCACCACGGCACTGGTCTATGAGCGCCTCGGTGCTCAAATATGGCTGCTTTATATGTGTGCAGGTTAATGGGGTGCGTCGCGACGCCAGTGATTGGCGCATCGCGACTAATGGCTGCTCGACTGATTTTTGCTTTCTTAGTTTCCACTCTTCCCGCGTGCTTCCGATGCATCCATAAGGTCCCGAAACATATGTAATTGATCCAATCTTCATGTTCCATTGCTTCCTAATAACAAAGCACAAAATGAACTCTATTCAAGATTAAGTACAATATAATTAAGCTGAATTAGCAGTGTTCTAATTACACTTTTGTGCACTTATCAAAACCCCAACTGTAGGACACAGAAATCGGCGACGCTGTTCCAGGCTCGTGGCTAGGTTGGGAGTACGGAGTAGCCCGCAGGGGACTAAACCGGAGAATAAAGTAGTCGCCACCCAGTGTGAACTGGGAAAATGATTTAAGGCCGCACTCACTCCTCGCAAGGGAAGACCTCAAATCGTTGGGTTCGGAATGGTCCTTTACTTATGCCACTTGTAATGAAAGAATTTATGTTATAATATAACCGAGTCTACGCAAGAACAACCTACATCTAAGTTTACATTTGTCAAATATATAAGTTTGCATATAACATATCTAAGTTTGCATGCATAAAAGTAAGTCGTCATAACGGCAAACAATAATCTCATGAACACATTAAATTAATACCTACAGAACATAAATAAATCATGCATAAAAAATATCATACTAATCAAATAAGTCATGCATAAAAAATAAATAACATACTAAACGACAAAATCATGCATAAAAAATAAATAACATACTAAACGACTAACTCATGCATAAAAGTAACATACTATTTCTAATAAACAATGAATAAATATAAATTTGGATGAAATGAAATATGTGTGTCTCTCAAGTGGTTCGTTGTTTTCCTTCATTGCCTCGCTGTTTTGGGCTGCTGTTTGCTCACTGTTTTGCTGTTATTTTTGCTATTTTTGCTGCTGTTTTGGGGTAGAAATTTCAGTTTACTGGGTGTGTTAGGGCTGCGGTCTTTCGCGGTTAACTGGGTAGTTTTTGGACAGTTTTTACGGTGGTTTAAGACAGTTTTACTGGGCAGTTTTTTGGTGGTTTAAGTGCAGTGCAAGAGCTGATTTTCAGTGGTTTAAGTGCAGTTTTCAGGGGCTGATTTTCGGTGGTTAAAGTGCAATTTTTAGGGGCTGTATTTCGGTGGTTAAGGTGCAGTTTTGGGGCTGGTTTTGCGGTATTTTAGGGGGCTGATTTGGGGACTATTTTGTGCGTGAGTAAAGGCTGCTGTGAGGGTGTTTTGTGCGTGAATAAAGGCTACTGTGGGTGGCTGTTATTAGGCATGAATTGGGGCTGCTGTGAGGCGTCTTTGGGCATGAAGTTGAGGGCTGCTGTGAGGGGTCTTTGGGCGTGAAGTTGAGGGCTATTTGAAGGTGTTATGGTATGAGTGAGGGGCAGTTAATGTGAGTGTGTTGCATCGTGGGTGAGGGGAGTCGTGGTGCATTCTGTGGGTGCCGTGAGGAGTCAAGGGCATGTGTTGCATTAATGGGCTATTGGCGTGAAGGGTTTGTGCTTTTGGTGATTTGTTTATTTTTTTGTTGTTGAGAGCGTGAAAGTTTTGAAGGTTTATTGACTTGTGATTTTTTTGGTGAGCTGTGAGGAGTGTCTAAAAGAGAGGATATGCGTGAGTGGTTCTAGGGAGAGAGAGGAGGGGCGTGAATGAGCTAGGGGGTCTAAGGGTTTGGTTAGGGTGTCTTTTTATAGGAGAGGGTTATGGCCTTCCTTGTACGGGAAGGGAATGAATCATGTAATTATGGAGGGTATCTTTTAATTAGTGTGCTATAAGGAATGGATCTCTCTAATTAGGAAATTGATTTGTTTTAGTTTAGGAAAGAGATTTATGAGATTTGATTTGATTTCTTTTAATTATGAATATGATTTAATTTGTTTTGATTTGATTTCTTTAATTTGGGAAGGTGATTTGTTTTGATTTTAGCATGTGTTTAATGTGTTAATTGTGATTTTGGATGTGTTTGGGCGTGAGTTTGGTGGTTTGGGCGTGAGTTTGGTGTTTTTTAGTGAGCTTGGTGTGTGGCTTGGTATGTGGCTTGGTGTATGTGGGCTTGGTCTGTGGTTTGTTATTTTGGTGGGCTTGGGCTAAGGATAAGTTTTAAAACAGCGGTCCAACGAGCAACCCGAAGCTAAGCAAACGAATTAAATCCAACAAGGTATTGATTTTTGACTTTTCCATTCCGACGTTCGTTTCTCGCGACTTCCGTAACTTAAAGAGGTAGTGCCTCCATATGAGGCTCATCATCGGGACTTAAATGCAAAAATGTAGTGCCTACAGCCGCCCCCACTTTGATGGGACATGTGCAGTGTGTGACAATGACAATCCTATCAAATTTTTGCATGCATTTTACTTACCTGGCTCGCCAGCTATTGCTTATCTTACTTGTTATCCTGAGATGGTTTGACCTTGAGGCTTTGTTCCCAAACTGTATTGAATATTGGCTTTGTTCGCGAACTGTGTTGAGAGATGGCTTTGTTCCCCTGGGCTTTATTCCCGAACTGTATTGAGAGTGGGCTTTGTTCCCGAATTATGTAGATTATCGACTTTGTTCCCCTAGGCTTTATTCCTGAGCTATGTTGAGAGTGGGCTTTGTTCCCTGGGTTTTGTTCCCGAACTGTGTTGAGAGTGGGCTTTATTCCTCTGGGCTTTATTCCCGAGCTGTGTTGAGAGTGGGCTTTGTTCCCCAGGCTTTGTTCCCGAACTGTGTTAAGATAGGGCTTTATTCCCCTGGGCTTTGATCCCGAACTATGTTAAGATAGGGCTTTATTCCTATGGGCTTTATTCCCGAACTGTGTTAAGTGTGGGCTTTGTTACCTGGGCTTTGTTCCCGAACTTTTGATTGTGGGCTTTGTTCCCGAGCTGTACTGAATGTGGGTTTTATTCTCTGGGCTTTGTTCCCAAACTTATGTTGACTGTGGGCTTTTTTTCCCGAACTGAATTAATTATGGGCTTTATTCCCTGGGATTTGTTCCCGAACTATGCTGACTGTGGGCTTTGTTCTCGAGCTGTACTGAATGTGGGCTTTATTCCCTGGGCTTTGTTCCCAAACTTATGTTGACTGTGGGCTTTATTGCCGAACTGAATTAATTGTGGGCTTTATTCCCTGGGCTTTATTCCCGAACTATGCTGACTGTGGGCTTTGTTCCCGAACTGTGTTAAGATAGGGCTTTATTCCCATGGGCTTTGTTCCCGAACTGTGTTAAGATATGGCTTTATTCCCCTGGGCTTTGTTCCCGAACTGTATTAAGATAGGGCTTTATCCCTGAACTGTTGATTGTGGGCTTTGTTCCCGAGCTGTACTGAATGTGGGCTTTATTCCCTGGGCTTTGTTCCCAAACTTATGTTGACTGTGGGCTTTATTCACGAACTGAATTAATTGTGGGCTTTATTCCTTGGGCTTTGTTCCCGAACTGTTGATTTTGGGCTTTATTCCCTGGGCTTTGTTCCCGAACTGTTGATTGTGGGCTTTATTCCCTAGGCTTTGTTCCCGAATAGTGCTGATAATATGGGCTTTGTTCCATGGCTGTGGGCTTTGTTCCTGAGCTTACTGAATGTGGGCTCTGTTCCCAAATTATGCTGAATGTGGGCTTTATTCCCGAGCTTTCTTAATGGGGGCTTTGTTCCCGAACTGTGTTGATTATGGGCTTTATTCCCGAATTGTTGATTGTGGGCTTTATTCCCTGGGCTTTGTTCCCGAATAGTGCTGATAATGTGGGCTTTGTTCTCTGGCTGTTCTGAATGTGGGCTTTGTTCCCGAACTGTTGATTGTGGGCTTTATTCATTGGGCTTTATTCCCAATGCTGCTTGTCTTTGCCGATTTTTCATTTTCTTTAAAACCTGCGAATAAAAACAAGACAAAAATTGCGTGCATGTGACGTGTATGCATGTATGCATGGAAGTATTTCCGATTCCGATGGGTTAGGCCTTGCTGGTGCTCCTTGGTGCCATTTGCCTACAAATTTCTCTGGTCGCCCCCTGGGCCTGTTTATAGTTTCCTTCTGTCAATTCCTTTCTGGTGATTGCTTAGTTTTCTTTTGTCTCATAGCTCAAGTTCCCGTTATGTCCCTCATTTGCGAGGTGGTAGACTGGTCGCCCCCAGTCTTGGTTTAGCTTTCTGCTATTCTCTTCTGTTTGCACTAGGTCAAGTTGTACCATGTGGTGTGACATCCCGTATCAACATACTATATCACAGGCTACAAAATAGTCCCAATAGTTATACATATTATTGTCCTCAAAGAATGCCTAGTAATGAGACCAAAGAATCTTCAAAGCACTCTATGCAACTCAAATCCAAGTCTTTGAATAAATGATCTAAGCTAGACTCAAAGTGTGTGCGCGCAAAGTTTCTTTTACAGCTTGATTCCTAGGTAAGCCAACTTAATGATTTTGTTTCAAAAATTATGGTCGATGGGTCAAACCAACCTAGATATCTCAATTATGCATGCAGTTGCTTTTCTGTGCTCAATGTGGTGTGGTTTTCTTTTGTCTCTTTCTTCTTTTTTTTCTTTTAATTTTGAACTTTTTTTTCTTTTTTTTTCAACACACCTACCCTTTAAGGTAACATTTCTCCTCATGGTGGTCCTAATACTCGCCCATGGGTAGCTTCACGCTTATCGTTATAGGTGGTTCAATTCTTTTCTTTTGAGACTTTTCTTTCATTTTCAACCATACCACACATCATAACATAAGCAAATCAAGATAGACATCTAAGCAAACGGTTATTCACCGACCTACAATTTCTTCAACTATTCACCTTGCCAACTACTTAGGTTTTCACCGCTAAGAACCATAATTAATCAAGTGCTTACGAGTCTAACATAGATCAACTACTCAAAGCATCAGATAAAAGCACATAAAGAGTTTATCGTTTCTAAGATTTCACCCTAAAGCAATCAATTTCATCACCAGACTTATGCATAACTATTAAGGACTAAAAACAAGCAATTTTTTTTCTCTTTTCATTTTTTCTTTTCTTTTGTTCTTTTCTTTTTTCACAATGGTCTTTCTATCATTGCCGTAAATTTTTCTGTTTCTCGGTTTCCTTTTCCCCAATATCCATGTTTGATAAACTCTTCTTGGCAAGTCTTCTTCTTCCTAACCCAACAGATATCTATGATGGCTTTTAAGACACGAGGTTAACATGATGCGTGTATGCATAAGATGCAAGTGGATGTCAAAAGCATAAATGGGAAACTTCTATAGGATATATGACTATGGTTCACATGCGGGTTTATAGGAGTGTAGACAAAGGCTCCCACTGGCGAAATATTGCCCACAACTAGGTCTCCCCACTCAAGGGTTCAAGCGACCGAGTGAGCGCACCTTTTTTATATGCTAAGGTACGTGATAACGAGTGATGATACATGACTGACTGTCAAATGGATTTCTTATTGAAGATTCCCCAGAGGGAGGGTGGAGCGGACTCTTTTAAATACCCAAGCCTCTAAGGCTCTTATCGCCTTGGTGACAAGAATAAACAATAGGTCCTCCAAATTAGTCCATCACAGTAAGCTTCGAGTAAATGATTATCTAGGTGCCTTCACAACTTTTCCTTATAGAAAGGTAGTGAACGAAGGAAGATACCAAACCATTACCTAGCTCTAATAGTGCCTTTGATTAAATCCCTTAAACCCACTGTAGACACGGTTAACTAAAATAAAAAATCACAAACATTACAAGACATTATTTCGGGGCCTATACTCTATCCCCAGTGGAGTCGCCAGACTGTAGGACACAGAAATCGACGACGCTGTTCCAGGCTCGCGGCCTGATGGGAGTTTGGAGTAGCCCGCGGGGGACTAAATCGGAGAATAAAGGAGTCGCCACCCAGTGTGAACTGGGAAAATGATTTAAGGCCGAACTCACCCCTCGCAAGGGAAGACCTCAAACCACTGGGTTCGGAATGGTCCCTTACTTATGCCACTTGTAATGAAAGGATTTATGTTATAATATAACTGAGTCTACGCAAGAACAACCTACATCTAAGTTTACATTTGTCCTATATCTAAGTTTGCATATAACCTATATCTAAGTTTGCATGCATAAAAGTAAGTCGTCATAACGACAAACAATAATCTCATGAACACATTAAATTAATACCTACAAAACAAAAATAAATCATGCATAAAAAATATCATACTAATCGACTAAATCATGCATAAAAAATAAATAACATACTAAACGACTAAATCATGCATAAAAAATAAATAACATACTAAACGACTAAATCATGTATAAAAAATAAATAACATACTAAATGACTCACTTATGCATAAAAGTAACATACTATTTCTAATAAACAATGAATAAACATAAATTTGGATGAAACGAAATATGTGTGTCTCTCAAGTGGTACGTGGCATTGTATCCCGAGTGCAGACCGCACTACCGTCCATTCCGATTCGGCTACGGAATTTACGTCTGGGTTTCCATCCGATATACCGCAAGAGATAACACATATTTCATTCATCCCATGGCCACAACATACATGAATTTATAATACGCATGCGAAATAATAATAATAAATAATGAAAAAAAGTAGGGGAATAAATAAAAAGGGTGCCCTCAGGTCTAATCTCTTAAGTCATCTCTTGGAAGTGCGTTACACGGTTGTCGGAAGGGTTGATGCTCGGCAGTTTTTCCGATTTACTGGTTCGTTGTTTTCCTTCGTTGCCTCACTGTTTTGGGCTGCTGTTTGCTCACTGTTTTGCTGCTATTTTGGCTGTTGTTTTGGGGTAGAATTTTTAGTTTACTGGGTGTGTTAGGGCTGCGGTCTTTTGCAGTTAACTAGGCAGTTTTTAGATAGTTTTTACTGTGGTTTAAGACAGTTTTACTGGGCAGTTTTTTGGTGGTTTAAGTGCAGTGCAAGGGCTGATTTTCAGTGGTTTAAGTGCAGTTTTCAGGGGCTGATTTTCGGTGGTTAAAGTGCAATTTTCAGGGGCTGTATTTCGGTGGTTAAGGTGCAGTTTTGGGGCTGGTTTTGCGGTATTTAAGGGGGCTGATTTGGGGACTATTTTGTGCGTGAGTAAAGGATTATGTGGGGGTGTTTTGTGAGTGAATAAAGGCTACTGTAGGGGGGGGGCTGTTATTAGGCATGAATTGGGGCTACTGTGAGGGGTTTTTGGGTGTGAAGTTGAGGGCTGCTGTGAGGGGTCTTTGGGCGTGAAGTTGAGGGCTGTTTGAAGGTGTTATGGTGTGAGTGAGGGGCAGTTAATGTGAGTGTGTTGCAGCGTGGGTGAGGGGAGACGTGGTGCGTTCAGTGGGTGCCGTGAGGAGTCAAGGGCATGTGTTGCATTAATGGGCTATTGGCGTGCAGGGTTTGTGCTTTTGGTGATTTGTTTATTTTGTTGTTGTTGAGAGCGTGAAGGTTTTGAAGGTTTCTTCACTTGTGATTTTTTTGGTGAGCTTTGAGGAGTGTCTAAAAGAGAGGATATGCGTGAGTGGTTCTAGGGAGAGAGATGAGGGGCGTGAATGAGATAGGGGGTCTAAGGGTTTGGTTTGGGTGTCTTTTTATAGGAGAGGGTTATGGTTTTCCTTGTACGGGAAGGGAATGAATCATGTAATTATGGATGGTATCTTTTAATTAGTGTGATATAAGGAATGGATCTCTCTAATTAGGAAAGTGATTTGTTTAGTTTAGGAAGAGATTTATGGGATTTGATTTGATTTCTTTTAATTAGGAATATGATTTAATTTGTTTTGATTTGATTTCTTTAATTTGGGAAGGTGATTTGTTTTGATTTTAACATGTGTTTAATGTGTTAATTGTTATTTTGGATGTGTTTGGGCGTGAGTTTGGTGGTTTGGGCGTGACTTTGGTATTTTTAGTGGGCTTGGTGTATGTGGGCTTGGTGTGTGGCTTGTTATTTTAGTGGGCTTGGGCTAAGGATAAGTTTTAAAACAGCGGTCTAACGAGCAACCCGAAGCTAAGCAAACGAATTAAATCCAACAAGGTATTGATTTATGACTTTTCCCTTCCGACGTTAGTTTCCCACGACTTTCGCAACTTAAAGAGGTATGCCTCCATATGAGGCTAATCATCGGGACTTATATGAAAAAATGCAGTGCCTACACCAACCATCTTTTTGCTAGTCCATAGTAAATCAATCGTAAAATAAAATAAGAACTAAATAAATAAAATTAACTAAGCCACTTCGTAGGGATCACGATTGCATTTAGCGTATGCAACAAGCCTTTAAACCGATAGATGTCCCTAGTGTATGAGTTATAGTCTCGTGAGGGCTTACAGCGAAGACACCCACAAACGTCATTTAAAACACATATAAACATGCAAACTGAAAATAACAAAATACAATAGTCCCAACAGTTACATATATTATTTTCCTCAAAGAATGCCTAGTAATGAAATCAGAGAACCTTCAAAGTACTTAACGTAACTCAAATCCAAGTCCTTGAATAAATCATCTAAGCCAGACTCACTGTGTGTGTAAAGGTTTATTCACAGCTTGATTCCTCGGTAAGCCAACTTAATGATTTCATTTAAAAATTGGGATCAATGGGTCAAACCAATCTAGATATCTCAATTAAGCTCTGTGATTGCTTTTTTATGCTCAGCATGATATCATTTTTTTCTTGTCTTTTTTTTTTCTTTTTTATTTTAATTTTTATTTTTATTTTTCTTTTCTTCTTCTTTTTTTCTTTCAACACACCTACCCTTTTGTTGGAGTTCTACGGTCCCAAGGATCAAATAACAAGCATAAAAACACATGTGAATACAATCGAGAAAGTCACGGAATACTTACATCGATCGGTTGAGACGATTCGGTGAAGACAAAAACTTTTCTGCCCTCATTTGCAAGTCACGGCAGTGGACTGTTTGGAGTCCCCATTTTCGGCTTCAATCTTCCTCCAAGCTCCAAGCTTTGGTTGATGGTGATTCCAAGCTCATGAAGTGAGTTCCCTATCACCTTTGTATGGCTCATTTGAGTGCTAGCTCTTGATGATTTTGCCACAAAATCACCATATGTTTCTCCTTCACTTTCGGTCCAAAATAGAAAAAAGAAGGGAAATGACTGGTAATGCCGAGAGAGAGAGGAAGAGAATTTTGGCTCCAAAAAATCGTGAACCAAGAGAGAGAGATAAAAAGTGTATTAGATTAATTGATTTCTAAAATCAATTTACCATATACTAATTTTTTCTCTTTGAAAAGTCAAGCCATAAATGCTTGCCAACTACCAACATCAACTTCCATCAATCAATGAATAGTGACTGGTGTCAATCACTCAAAGTGAAAGACATCCATCACTTGATTGACGAATGATGTGATGCTAGATGTGACTAGCGATTTGACGCTTAATGTGACTTGCTTGCCGCACTCGAATTCGAAATGCGAATGCGCTCGCAAACACTCACGGGCTCGGGTTCGCTAATTCAAATTTAACAAATTTTCTGTTGCGACGTAATTAAATGATTATGCCTAGCGAAATCACTATTCACGTCGCTAACGAATTAATTCTAAATTAACTCGTTCGCCGAATTAAAATACAATTTCAATTCCGCGTCGAAATCCAATTTCGTTTAATATATCGAATATATTAATTAATCGATTAATTCCAAATTAATCGTTCTCTCTCTTTAAATGATATTTTATCCCAGATAAAATATCTCCGCAATTAATCCTAGATTAATTTTCTATCTCATCTAATTAATCCCAGATTAATAAAGTGCGAGTCATACGTCATCCGCGAATTTTCGGAAAGCGACACTTGAGATCCCCGGATATGTTGGCAGTAAATCGGGTCGTCGGACTATTCGAACACATAAGTACCTAGTACTATGTTTGTACCGATTTACAAGACAAGGTTGGCTTCTAGCAAAGTGCCATGCCTACCCAATTCTCTAGAAATATCCTTATAGGAATATAGTGATCTATATCAGGCGTAGTATACGTAGTATTGCGTATGTCGATCCAGTATCGGACGTCACGTGCTAGGCTTGGGGCTGGAATTGTGTCTGCCCCGTACGAAACACATGTTAATAATACGAAACATGACCTTGTCATTTTATCCCGATGACTGCAGTACTTAAGAGTACTAGTACCATATCCTACGTGACCATTATCTCCATATGACTGGAGTGATACTTCCGTCTTGACATCACACCCAACACACTACGATTCTCAATATACCCAGCAGAGGCGTACACAGAACCCTGTTAAAGCCCTGGATGACCAAAACCAAAGCATATTATTGTCGCAAGTATTAGCGATGCAAGTCTCAGGTTAAGACCAAATACACCTACCCTGATTTCGGACTTCCATAGACACATAGTCATACTACCAATGGAATTCCGAGGGGGTCTATCCAGGGCGAAGTTGTTTCTCATACTATCGGTAAAACAAAACATCATATTACACTTGCATGAGTATCCTATGTTGGACAATTATGACCCATAGCGTCACTATTTATACAGATCCTGATGTTGTTGTACAAATTAACTATGTGACAAAGGAGATTGCACTCTTATCATTTTTGATTAGATCACCAAGATATATAAATAATAGAGGTTCTTATGATTTGTTCCTGGATTGAGAATGATATGAGACAGTATCAATCCACGAAGGATAAATCATTAAATATCCATAGTCATAGTATTATTGAGATTGGACATCGATAAATACGTAAAAAACTAGTAATAGACTTGTGCGCGTTGTGAGGGTACAAATGGCATAGTTCTCATATATTTGGGTATAGGATACTCATGCAAGTGTAATAGGAGGTTTTGTTTTACCGATGGTACGGGAAACAGCTTCGCTCTGGATAGACCCCCTCGGAATTCTATTGGTAGTATGACTATGTGTCTATGGAAATCCGAAATCAGGGTAGGTGAATTTGGTCTTAACCTGAGACTTGCACCGCTAATACTTGCGACAATCAATATACTTTGGTTTTGGTCATCCAGTGCTTTAAAAGGTTCTGTGTAAGCCTCTGCTGGGTATATTGAGAATCGTAGTGTGTTAGGTGTGATGTCAAGACGAAAGTATCACTACAGTCATATGGAGATGATGATCGCGTAAGGATACATAACTGATTCTCTAAGGGTTGCAACCATCGGGATAATATGACTTGGTCATGATTATCCGATAATAAAAAGACTAGTTGCTCGTAATCCGATATATGCTTCGTACGGGGCAACCACGGTACCAGCCCAGGCCTTGCATGTGATCATCCGATACTGGATCGAAATACGCAATACTACGTATACTACGCCTGATACAGATCTTATATTTCTGTAAGGATATTTCTGGAGAATTGGGTAGGCATGGCGCTTTGCTAGAAGCCAACCTTGTCTTGTAAATCGGTACAAACTAGTACTAGGTACTTAAGTATTTGGATAGTCCGACGACCCGATTTACTGCCAACATATCCGGGGATCTCATGGGTCATATCCCGAAGATTCCCGATGACGTATGACTCGCACTCTTATTAATCTGGGATTAATTAGATGAGAAGAGAAAATTAATAGAGATTAATTGCGGAGATATTTTATCTGGGATAAAATATCATTTAAAGAGAGATAACGATTAATTTGGAATTAATCGATAAAATAATATATTCGATATATTATATGAAATTGGATTTCGATGCGGAATTGAAATTAGATTTTAATAATAATTATGCTAGGCATGATTATTTAATTAAATTTATATTAATTACGTCATAACGGAAAATTCGTTAATTTGGAATTAGCGAACCCGGCCCGGGATTATTTGCGAGCGCATTCGCATTTCGAATTCGAGTGTGGCACGCAAGTCAAATCAAGCGTCAAATCAAGCGTCAAATCTAGCATCACATCATTCGTCAATCAAGTGATGGATGTCTTTCACTTTGAGTGATTGACACCAGTCACTATTTATGATTGATGGGAGTTGATGTTGGTTGTTGGCAAACTTTAATGCCATTTGATTTTTTTGGAAAAAGAAAATGGTAAATCATTTTTGATTAATTAAAGTGTGTATTAGATACACATTTCCAACTAACACACACATGCGAAGGTGATAGGGAAGTCCACCCATGAGCTTGGAATCATCTCACAAAGCTTGGAGCTTTCATGGAGGAAGATTGAAGCCGAAAATGAGGACTGCAAAACAGCCCACTGTCGAGCTTGGAGGAGGCAGAAAATGAAATTTTTGTTGTCAACCGCATCGCTCAACCGCTCGATGTAAGTATTCAACAACTCCCTCGTTGTATTCGCACATGTGTTTTATGCTTGTTATTCGATCCTCGGGACCGTAGAACTCCAACAATGGTATCAGAGCATATTAAAAGCATGAAATTTGATTAGGGCTTAAAATTTGGGTAAAATTAATTTGAGCATGATTTAATGAATTTGGATGATTTAGTATGTTTGAATGTGTTTTAATTGGGGATTGATTGGATCAATTTGATGAAAAATTATTTGGAACAAATTTCCCCAAATTTCTTGGCTTTGCCGAATGGTACCCTAAATTGTTGTTCTTGGTGATTTTTATTTTTTGATTCATTGGATGCCTTAAAAAACAATTAGGAATGATGATTTAATGTTTAATTGGATTCAATTGGATTGGATATAAAAATTGGACATATAAATCCCCATTGCCGAGAGCACTTTGAGCATGTTTGGGTTTGATTTTTTGATCAAATGTGTTGGACACTAATTATGTAATTGAGCATGATTAGTTGTGTGAATTGATGATTTGGAAATATTGATTTATGTAATTATATTATGCTATACACTTTATGTAATTAAATTGTAAAATTGGATTTTGTAATTTAATTATGTTGGGCATATTTTGTAAAATTGGGCTTGAAAGTTGTAAATGGGCTTATTGGGCTTGGTTGTACCAAGTTGGGTTTATGCTAAATTGGTTGGATCCAATTGGGCCCAAAACCGCATCCATAAAGCCCAAATGCGACTAATGGACCTTTAAAGTTTAATTAGGCCTAATGTGCCTAAATTAATTTCTAGGCTTATGGGGTAATTCCTTGATTGGGCTTTGGTTATTGGGTTTGACCCGAGTTGACCAAAAGTCCACGACTTATGAAATTAATTAAAAGCACATTGGACTTTAATTAAATTAACGTTGGACGTTAATCGGGCTTTGAGACCCGTAACGATTAAATTTGGAATTTAAGTCGTAAAAGTTCATTAATAAAGTGTAGTTTTAATTTGGAATTAAATAGTGAATTAGAATTAAATACAAATTGAATTGGATTTAATTATGTAGTTTAATTTAATTCGAGAATTCGTACTTTGAGTACTTATTCGCAAAACGAGTTTGACTCGCGCGAAATCAAATCGTTGTTTGAACATTGGATGGTCATTAATTATCAGATTAATTAATTTGATTAGATTGATTGATAACATGCTTGAGTGAATACATGGTTACGATGCATGAATAATGTATATCGGATGGATATTAGATGGGTGGGGCAATTTTAGAAATTGTTGTAATAAATTTAGAATTTATTAATTGGACCTGCGTGTCCAGCCTTATTACCTCCTTACTCTTTGTATTCTCTTCTCACATATTCCCCTCAATGTAAATGAGGTTTCTATAGAGTGTAGTGTAACGGGTAGAAGCAAATATTTGTGCTAGCGAGAGGAGAGGAAATGGAGAGATTTGATCTAGGATCAATGTGTAAAGTATCCATCCGATATCATTATTATTTATTTATTTATACGCGCTTTATTATGTGTTTAGAAGCATGTTTAAAGGTGTATGATGATGAGACCTTAACAAAGATAATAAATTGGTTGCCAATTTGCACACGAAAAACCCTCGCAAAATATTAAGCGTTTTTCTTTCCATTGAGTGATTCTTACTCAAGATCCAAGACTGGCATTGGTTTGTTGGCCAAAGTCAAGACCTTTGTCCGTCGAGGATGTGCTTGAATCATGAAGACTTTGTTCCATATTGGTGTCTTGTCCAAGTTGTGGTTTGTTGGCCAAAGTCAAGACCACTTCTTGTCCATCGACATTGATTACGAAGCTTTCCAAGGTCAATGGGTCACGCTTGACTAGGATCACTAAGTTTGTTGTGCCCAAGCCATGGCTTAGTTGATTTAGAGGAAAAAGGTTAGACAATATATTGGATAATTGGCATATATATTGTATATATGTTTCGGACTTGGATGTCCCCCTACTGGATCTAGGAATTGGATTGGATCCCATTGATCTTAGAGATATACCTAGTTAATTATCATACAATTTTTTGGCCAAAGTCAAGATTGTGTGATATTTAACGGGATCCTAGCCCACTGGGAAACACGATTTCCTGAGTACTCGACAGAGGGTTAGAGGCTCGCCAAAAAATAGTGGGATGGCAAGAATTAAATTTGCAATATTCATTTAATTACTTGCCATACGCGCTCAACAAATATCATTCGTCAAATAAATTAAATGTTAGTTGGACTAATATTTAAAACGTTGTTTTAACAAACAATTGGATTGTATTCAAACTAATTTAATTTATAGTTGATTAAATAGTTGGACTATTTTAAATCATTATAATAAATAGTACCTAAATCGTTGATTAAATAGTTGGACTATTAGAATCAAGACATAATTGAAAGATTGACATTTAAAACATTCCTAGGGAAAATGTATTTAAATGGTTTAATTTTTCAAATTGGGAATAAGTTTCAGGATGGTCCTGGAAACTAATAGTACTTTATTTGATAAAATAACATATTAAGCCTAAGCCCGGATTAAGAAAATAGTTGAGCATAATTTGGAAGATTTATGTGATGATAACTTAGTGCTTAATCCATTAAACTTGTCACATAGACTCCTTAATTTCTTAATCAGAACTAGGATTAGATCTTAAAGTATGATAATGAAATTGAAGGATCTTTATAAATCTTTACTTAAATTTAAGAAGTATTATATTGCAATAATAAACTCTTGGAGAGTTAATGGCTAATCTCAAGGAGACAAAGTCAAAGTTTGCAATAAGGCAAGTAGCACAAGGCGCACCTTACTTCGATATTCTAGAAGGCCAAGGCTTGGCCAAAGGCTTCTGGAATATTGAAAAGGGCAAAGGAAAAATCATTATAATCTTCTGGGAAGATAAATGACATATCCCAAAATGTCTACCTAAATGTGGCAAATGGGATCGCAGAAGCGTGACTGCCGTTTGGACAAAGCAGACATGAAGGAATTGAAGAACTAGGAAGGATCTGACTTCAAATATGTTTGTCAAAATATGTTCACTACTAGTATTGAAATTGGATTTTAAATACTTAGTGTGGTACTTAAATATGTACTGATATTCAGAATCTGCTATGAGCAAGATACTGACTTCAGTTGAGATTAATCTGCGAATTGGAAACAGGACGAAAGTCGTTGTTTTAACCGTAGACACCTAAGTTTAGGAACTACCCTTCAGGTGTGTACTTAAATTAGGAAACTGTTATAGTGTAACTAGTTTGACTAGAAACATTCTCTTTATATCGGTGTTTAAACCGCTGCGGGTGAACCTTTATATTCTAGAACACTAAAATATCATTATATAAAGATGATATTGAGATAAACACATTGATGTGAAATTATAACAGACCGGGTAGCGTGTGTAACCTGCCCAGCACAGTAAATAATTATGTGAAGCATATTAATATTCATTTTATGATATAAAAATGATTTCCATGGCTTAGAAATCTTGACCGGAGACTCGGGATAAATTTTCAAGTTTTAGCGTTTTTCCGCTAAATTTTTCATTTGAACAGCTATTAGTTAAACAGCCGTAACTTTTCATTTTAACTCTGATTTTGACGAATGATATACAGTTTCGAAGCTAAGACATAGACGCTAAGACGCACAAACTTCGCTTAGGATATTTCTTCAAATTCGGAGCCAAACTAAGTCCAAAATGCGTGTTTTTTTGGGTGACCTGCACTGTTACAGATTTGATTAAGATTGGGCATGTGGCTTAATCTTAGCCACTCATTTAACAACAAAAAATCAGCCATTTTTTTTAAAGTAAAAGCCACTATTTCCCCTTCCTTTTCCAGAGAAAAAACGTGAGAGAGAGCTTCTCCATCCTCTCAATGTTCTTCAAGCCTTCAATGCCATTTTGATGAAGATTTTGGTGATTCTAAGTTGATTTCCCCATGCCAGTAAGCTTCTACTACTCTCCTCTTCTTTTATTTTCAGTTTTGAGCATGAAAATCCTTCCTCAAAATTCGAAACTTTGAACCCTAGAATTTGGGGGGTTTTTGATTTTTGGATTTGATAGAAGTTATGGCATGATTAGGTTGTTATTTAGTGGAGGTATAACATGGTTATAACTTTGGTATTGCTTGAATGGACATGATGAGCTTGGAAAGTGAGTGGTGATTTTGTTGATTTGTTGACTTGTTAATATGGAATGAGTATTGTATGATGATATGACCACAAAATAATTTGTTTGGTTTGATTGGAATGGAAAATGCAAAAGTAATAAATTGGCCAGCTTTGTTAAAACAGTAGGCCTGGTTTGTACTCTGATTTGAGTGGCCTTGGAAGAGGAATTAGCAAAAGTGTAAAACATGAAACTTGTTTCTTTATGTCTTATATATATTCCTGTAAACTGGTTTTGTGAAATATTGAGTATTGGAAACGTTATAGTATGATAATTGGGGCTGGTTCTATCAGATTTTCATGCAGGCAGCTAGCTAAGTGGTTTTTCAATTGGACTTAAATTTCTTCTGAAATAATAAAGAAGCCGAGAGAGATGTTCATGTTGTAGCACTACTGGAAATATAGCTAAAAAAAATTATAAGTTTGTGTTTTATGATTTAACCGGGTTTGATAAGTGTTTGGGGGAATAATTTGAGTGTTTTGATCATAAATTGATGAAGTAATAATGATGATGCTTATGAGCGTGAAATGGCAATATGCATCAGAAATGCATTGAGTAATGACTTGTGAATAAATAAAGATTAAGTGTGAATAAGTATTTTGACGTTGATAAGTTTATTGTACTTGTAAATTAAAGGAAAAGGAATCGATGTATGCATGCTTCAGAACCTAATGATGACAACATAAGTGTCAGCGTCGGATAACGTCGGAATCCAGGTAAGAACACTATGTGATGATTTCCTTGGGTTGTTTGATATTGAAAGGTTAGAGTTAAGATAAGTTTGAAAATGGGAATAAGAAATTGACAATGAACATGATAGGTCGTTTTTGAGACTCCACATAAAAGGAAATTGGTTAAATAAAGTAATATGCAAAATTGTGAGACTTGGGCAGTAAACCCTAAATTTGAGATTTGGGAATTTATACCAAGTGTAATTATAGATATGTTTTATCATGTTATAGAATGATACTTGGTGATAGAAATGAAAATTGGGATTAGACAAAGATTTAGCAAATATGAGATAAGGTTTGCATGTGAAGTTGGACATTTAATGTAAACTCGGAAATTTTAAAATAAAAGACGATGAAAGTAAAACTTGATTGGAGTTACGATTGTGAAAATATATAATGATTCCATTTTGTTGAGTGAGTTTATGAATGTATTGGATAAAGCATGAATATGCATACTTGTATATGTTGAGAATATTTGTACTTATGATGAGAATGTATTTCCTCGTAGCGTGAATTAACTTCAATATGAATGCACTGGTATGAATTATGACATATGGTTGAGATATGGAAACGCTCGGAATGTATGGTATCCATGGATTACAGGTAAATGTTATGGTTTTATAATTATGAGTGAATATGAATTATGAAATGTGAATAACCTATAAAGATAATTTGAGATGTGTGATTGGATGAGATTACGGACTTTGCATAATGGTATGTTCATATATTGTATGAAATATGGATAAAAAATAAAATGACTAGATGCTGTTGAACACAGTTTATGAATGAGAAAGCATGCGTCATCTTTAAATAAATAAATATATGTGTTGAGGCATATGTGAGAATATGAAGTAATGATATGGCAAGTATTTATATTCATGTGAGATTGTAAGTCAAAGCATGTGTGTTATATGTAAAGTATGATGAGGATGAAAAGCCATACAGAACATGCGTTAACTCGAAATAAAAGCATGTAAGGAATAGAATGCATATGTCATTAATTTATGAGTTTGCATGAATATGTACATGAACACATATGACATGGTAAGAAAGCATGGCTAGGGTAGAAAGGAGCATGAGAAATGCATATATATATATATGTGTGTGTGCTAAGATTTTCAGCAGTTGAGCAAAAGTTAAGAATGTTTTCAAAGATTCAAAATATTTTAAGGAAAAGTTTCAATATGCTTTTGAAAGAAACGTATTTCAGAAAATGTTTCATATGGTTTTGAGATTCAAGCATGATTTTATATTTTTCGGGGCATGAGGGAAAAACTCACCCCAGTATGTAACTTGAGATTCAGTTGGAATTGACGAATATCATATGGATTCGGGATTTGGGATTTGACCCATCCCAGCTGTACACTAATTGGAATTGACGAATTTGGACACATATGCACATGTGGAGGACTGGGGGGACACTCCTAGATCCTCAGCGCTCAGATGGTACATTCCTGGGCGGAGATGCGCCTACGGGAGGAGATGCGCCTACGGGCGGAGATGCACCTTCGGGCGAAGATGCGCCTACGGGTGTAGATTCGATTTTCAGAAAAAAAAAAGGATTTCAGATTTCAGTTTTGTTTTCAGAAAAATGATTTCAGATTTCAGTTTGGTTTTCAGAAAAAAGTTTTCAGATTTCAGTTTTCAGAAAAGAGTTTCAGAAAAGAACTTAGAAAGGTGGTTTTAGAAAAAGGTACAAGAAAAAGAAAGAATTTCAGAATGACTTTTCAGAAAGCAGATTTTTAGTAAAAGAGTTTTCTAGAACATAAAAACGAAGGAAATTTCAAGTATGAGTTTTCCGAAAAAGTTTTTTTTTAAAGAATGTTTTCTAAATAGAATGTATTATGAAGAATTGTGAGTTTTCTAAAAAGAAAGAAACTTTCCAAGCAAATTGAAGTTATAAGATGTTAATATGAATTAAAGTTTTTTTAAAGTTCATGTGATTCATGCATATGATGTTTGTGCACGATGATATTGTTACCTATGTGTGTACCTATGATTGACGATTGTATGTTGCATGGTAGAGGTACTGGATTGGATCCGTTCGGATGGAATCCACCCCATACCTATTCTAAAATAGGTAACGGGTTCTGTACGAGCATTGTTTGCACAAACCAACACTAGTGCATACACATGATGATGAGATGCATATCTGCTGTATATATAGTTAAAATGGATTGTCTATGATGAATCGATGATGTGTTAAATAAAATGGTAGGAAGATAACTTTGATAATTCACCTAAGCTTGAGGTAGCAAAGTAAGAGAAAGATAAGAAGATAAGAAAATGATATGTATATGTATGTGAACACTGTTATATGATATGCCGTGAATGATATATATGTTACATCATGAATATGTTAATGATGCTAGATAGAGGTAAAATTTATGGGTAAGAATGAATGTGAATGATTGTTGGTTATTGAATCATTCAAGTTAGAGAAGAACTACGTGTTATAACTTATATGATTAAAAATAAAGGAAATAATTAAAAGAGCAAAAGAGAGTATTTCTTGACGTGTGTTGTGAATTAAAACGATTTGTATACGATGTGAAAGTATATATACAAGTGACTTGTACATGTGACTTCAAATAATTGATATATGATTTATGTGAAGACGATATGAGATATATAAGTGATTGTACGGATGATTCGATGATATGTTAAGATTGATATAAATAAGTATGCAATGATTTCAAATGAATAAGCTAGGAAGCACGTCACTAGAAAACAGAAAGAGATGAGTGTATGAATGCTCACATTAAAGGAATATAAGAAATGGAATGTTTGCCAATTCGCTAGGAAATAGACAGTATGAACAGTTGGTAATTTAGAGAATGTGTGAACCACTTAGAAATCCCAAGAATAATATGTAAACTGGAATTCAAACCTTACTTGTGTATGATGCTCAAGGTATGAGCATAGTTACTTACTGAGTCTTATGACTCACTATATTACAGCATTTGAGTTTTGCAGGTTGGCGACCTAAACGGTTGACCGTAGATTTCAAAGTTGTGGAGCGGTCGGATAGCAGCGTTGCAGTCAACCAGTCACCAGGTCTTGGGGAAATAAAGAGTCTAGTAGTTTATGTTTTAGATTGTATTAGTCGTAACATGCTGAGCATATATGTTTATTTTAGAAAAGTTTTTGTATATGTGTATTTTTTGGGCACGGAGCCCTGGTTATATTGTGTTTATATGCCTGCATCGTATATTTGTTGGGCCCTTAGATTTCATTGATGTTGTGATTCCGGCCTGAGGCCGAGATTTTATGTTTATGTTGTTTATGGATGCTGGCTTTAGGCCAGGTTGCATGATGTAACGAATACATTATGCCGAAATTTTTCTAGAATCAGAGGCTTATGGAGATGGGTTTAGCCTGTCTCCTGCCGGTAACATTGCTGATAAAGCGGGATGTTACAGAAATAACAGTATTTATATTTTGAATATAAATAAATCTCAAACATATAACATGACAAACAAATAGCTCAAACTGATTTGATCAGAAAAAACTTAAATGTGGCATTGTTGTCTGGGACACAATTAAACAAGACTCGTATATCCACACTTTCGAAGAGTGGATACTAGGACAAATTTGATTCTATTCAAATAAAGTCTATGAATCTAGTTTATTACGCAAAGTGCCTATAACACATTTACTTGGTAAAAGTGCAAATGTCACTGATCTGTTAGCCCTAGTTCATAGTGAAGCAAGTGGGCTCATGTCTAGCTAGGCTAGAGCTGGATATGAATATTTCGTGACCTTTACGGATGTGGCATTGCGTTATGGTTATGTGTTTCTTTTAGAACACAAATCGGAGACTTTTATAGTTTCGACACGAAGTAGACAAATAAATCCGCTAAAGTATAAAACCATCACAGTTAGACCATGATGAAAATACTTAAGCAATAAGTTTCTAATATACTTGAAAGAGTATAGTATTCTTTCAATGAGGACTCCTCCCAGAACACGCCAGTTTGACGGTGTGTCTGAATTGAGTAACCGAATTTTGTTGGACATGATAAGGTTAATCATGAGTCGCTCTGAGCTACCATTTCCTTCAACGGATACACATAAACAGTGCAGAACTTATTTAGAATAAGGTTCCATAAGAATCTGTTTGACAGATTTCATATTAGATATGAACAGGAAAGAAACCGGGTTTCTCATTCCTAAAGATTTGGGGTGCTAGGCATATGTTTGGATAATACCAAACTAAAACCCAAATTGAATAAGTGCCAATTGTAGGTTATCCTAGGGAAACCAAAGTATAGTACTTATACAACTCACAAGAGAACAATTTTATTGTTGCTCACCATGCGGTTTTCCTAAAAGGAACACCGATATGCGGTGGTAAGTGGGAGGATAGTAAAACTCGATAAAAATCAGAGTAATATTATTCCAGGCATCGATTCCTAATGGAACACAAATAGTTCATCAATGATGAAACTATACCATTAATCTTCGAATACACAAGAATCGCATAAGTCGGAGAAAGTCAGAAAACAAACTGGCGTATGAGTTTCTGATCTCACCTCATAAAGATGTCTATCTTATTGAGGAATACCAACTGACTACGTATGAGGAAGTGATACAATGTATCGACTCCCTATTATGACAAAGTGTCATTAGTCTGAAATGGATTCCATGTATATCAACTATGTTTGGACACTAGTTGATGTACCGCAAGGCAATGTGCCTATTGGTACTATATAAGTCTTCAAGGAAGACATACATGGATGGAAACATACCAACATATGAAGCTAGGTTTTTAGCGGAAAGGTATCGTTATCAACATTATGTTGATTACGATTCAACTTTTTACCTGTTGCCACGATAAATCCATTTGGATAATGCTTGCTAAAGCTGCGTGTTTCATTTATGAAATATGTCAGCTTAACGTGAAAATCGCTTTCCTGAAAAGGAAACCTTTTGGAGGATGTTTACAACATCCTGTCAGTTTTGTCGTACCAAAACTAGTAAACAAGGTTTGTAGGTTATTCGATCCATGTTTGGATTGAAGCAAGCATTAGGTTCTTGGAATTATCGTTTTGATGTAATCATAATGGTTTATGATTTAATTCAAAACGAAATGATTATTGTGTATATAAGAGGGTTAGTGGGAGCGCATTGAAATGATAGTCCTATAAAAATAATGATAATATATCATTTCTTGGAAATGATAATCCTATAATTATAATCGGTGAAAGCTTGTCTTTCATGAATAATTCTCCGTGGAATTCTTGGGAGAAACAACCTTTATTCTAGGAATAAAGATCTTCTGGGATAAATTCTAAGTTGTTAATACTCTCCGAGAAATCGTACATTGAAAAATGTACGCGACCTGGTGTCTCATACGCTTTGAGCATATGGATTCACAATCGGGCCAATCCTAGTGATAGTCACTGGATTGATATTAAGAACATCCTTTAGTATCTTAGAGATCTAAGGATGTTGTCTTATTATATGTAGATGGAAAACTTGAAGTGACTGGGATCACTACTGCAAGTTTCCTAAACCGATAAAACGACTATAAGTCGCAAACGGTACTATACAGTTTGAATAACGGAACAGTGAGCTGGAAATCTTCCAAGCAAGATACTGTTACCAAATAAACAACAAATGCGGGTTATTGCTGCAGCTGAGGCAGCAATAGAAGCCTTCTGGGTCGATAATAAATCTAATTAGATTAGATATAGTTCTGTTAGCAGCTGAGCTAGGCTACAACACAAGCTAAAGAATTAATGGTCTCATCAACGATCCAGATATATACTTCGATATTCATCTGATTCATTCGGATCATACATTGTGGCGATGTGATGATCGTATAAATCACATCAGACGATAATCATGCAAATCCGCTGACGAAAGCCTTTTCTCAGCAGTTTGAGCCAACCGTACATAGTTCGTGTGTAAGTCACTCGAGTGACTGGCTATAGGCCAAGTGGGAGATTGTTGGACAATTATGACCCATAGCGTCACTATTTGTATAGATCATGGTGTTGTTGTACAAATTAACTATGTGACAAAGGAGATTGCACTCTTATCATTTGTGATTAGATCACCAAGATATATAAATGATAAGAGGTCCTTATGATTTGTTCCTGGATTGAGAATGATATGAGATGGTATCAATCCACAAAGGATAAATCATTAAATATCCCTAGTCAGAGTATTATCGAGATTGGACATCGATAAATACGTAAAGGACTAGTATTACACTTGTGCGCGTTGTGAGGGCACAAACGGCATAATTCTCATATATTTGGGTATATGATACTCATGCAAGTGTAATAGGAGGTTAAGTTTTACCGATGGTACGGGAAACAGTTTCGCTCTGGATAGACCCCCTCGGAATTCCATTGGAGTATGACTATGTGTCTATGGAAATCCGAAATCAGGGTAGGTGTATTTGGTCTTAACCTGAGACTTGCACCGCTAGTACTTGCGACAATCAATATGCTTTGGTTTTGGTCGTCCAGGGCTTTAAAAGGTTCTGTGTACGCCTCTGCTGGGTATATTGAGAATCGTAGTGTGTTGGGTGTGATGTCAAGATGTAAGTATCACTCCAGTCATATGGAGATGATGATCGCGTATGGATACAGAACTGGTTCTCTAAAGGGTTGCAACCTTCGGGATAATTTGACTTATGATTATTCGATAATAAAGAGACTAGTTGCTCGTAATCCGATATATGCTTCGTACGGGGCAGACACTGTACTAGCCCCAGGCCTTGCATGTGATAATCCGATATTGGATCGAAATACGCAATACTACGTATACTATGCCTGATACAGATCTTATATTCCTGTAAGGATATTTCTGGAGAATTGGGTATGCATGGTGCTTTGCTAGAAGCCAACCTTGTCTTGTAAATCGGTACAAACGTAGTACTAGGTACTTACGTGTTCGGATAGTCCGACGACCCGATTTACTGCCAACATATCCGGGGATCTCATGGGTCGCTTCCCGAAGATTCACCGATGACGTATGACTCGCACTTTTAATTAATCTGGGATTAATTAGATGAGAGAGAAAATTAATCTGGGATTAATTGCGGAGATATTTTATCTGGGATAAAATATCATTTAAAGAGAGATAACGATTAATTTGGAATTAATCGATAAAATAATATATTCGATATATTATACGAAATTGGATTTCGACATGGAATTGAAATTAGATTTTAATTCGGGCGAACGAATTAATTTAGAATTAATTCGTTAGCGACGTGAATAGTAATTATGCTAGGCATGATTATTTAATTAAATTCGATTTAATTACGTCGCAACGAAAAATTTGTTAATTTGGAATTAGCGAACCTGAGCCTGGGATTATTTGCGAGCGCATTCACATTTCGAATTCGAGTGCGGCACGCAAGTCAAATCAAGCGTCAAATCGCTAGTCGCTGTTGGACAATTATGACCCATAGCGTCACTATTTGTACAGATCATGGTGTTGTTGTACAAATTAACTATGTAACAAAGGAGATTGCACTCTTATCATTTGTGATTAGATCACCTAGATGTATAAATGATGAGAGGTCCCTATGATTTGTTCCTGGACAGAGAATGATATGAGACAATATCAGTCCACGTAGGATAAATCATTAAATATCCCTAGTCAGAGTATTATCGAGATTGGACATCGATAGATACGTAAAAGACTAGTATTGCACTTGTGCGCGTTGTGAGGGCACAACGACATAGTTCTCATATATTTGGGTATTGGATACTCATGCAAGTGTAGTAGGAGGTTGTGTTTCACCGATGGTACGTGAAACAGCTTCGCTCTGGATAGATCCCCTCGGAATCCCATTGGTAGTATGACTGTGTGTCTATGGGAGTCCGAAATCAAGGTAGGTGTATTTGGTCTTAACCTGAGACTTGCACCGCTAATACTTATGACAATCAATATACTTTAGTTGAGGTCGTCCAGGGCTTTAACCGGTTCTGTGTACGCCAATACTGGGTATATTGAGAATCGTAGAGTATTGGGTATGATGTCAAGACGAAAGTATCACTCCAGTCATAGTGGAGATGATGTCACATAGGATACAGTATTAGTGCTCTTAAGTGCTGCGCGGCCATTGGGATATTATGACTAGGTCATGTATATCCGATTAAAGAGACTAGTTACCAGACATCCGACATGTGCTTCGTACGGGGCAGACACAACTCCAGCCCCAGGCCTCGCAGGTGACCATCTGATACTAGATCGATATGCACTATACGATGTATACTACGCCTGATACAGATCCTTCATTCCTGTAAGGATATTTCCGGAGAATTGGGTAGGCATGGTGCTTTGCTAGAAGCCAACCTTGTCTTGTGAATCGGTAAGACGTAGTACTTGGTACTTACGTGTTCGGATAGTACAACGACCGTATTTACTGCCAACATATCCGGGGATCTCATGGGTCGCTTCCCAATGATTCACTGATGATGTATGACTCGCACTTTAATTAATCTGGGATTAATTCGATGAGAGAGAAAATTAATCTGGGATTAATTACGGAGATATTTTATGGGATAAAATATCGTCTAAAGAGAGAGAACTCGATTAATTTGGAATTAATTGGTAAAATAAATTTAATAGTTAAATTTGATTTTTCTATTTAATTTATTCGAATGGGCTAAAATTAATATATCAGATATATTAATATGAATTGGATTTCATTACCAAATTAAAGTCAGACTTTAATGCGAACGAACGAATTAATTTAGAATTAATTCGTAAACGACGTTTGTAATATATTTGCGAGGCATCGATATTTAATTAAATTAGATTTAATTATTTAACGACGAAAGTTCGTTTAATCGGATTAAACGGAACCGAGCCTTGGCAAATGTTCGTAGAGATATTTGAATTTTGAATTCAAAATAAGTGGGGCCCATGTGTGGTAGGTGTAACTACCACCCAACTACCTTGTTTGCTTTTTGAAAAACCATTTACCCTCACCTACCAAGTTTAGGGTAAAAGTGAAATGGTTTCACCAAAGTTTAAAAGCAAAAATATCTCTCTCTTAACCTAATACACTCTTTCTCTCCATCCATCTCTCATTCTCTCTTTCTCCTTCTCAAATGCACGCCCAAGGGGCTGCCATGGACTGCCTGAAAATGGCGTGGATGAGGAAGGATGTTTGAGGGTTTTGTGGCAAGATCCAAGTGCTAGTACACTTCTAAGAGGCATACGAAGGTGTTAGGGAAACCCACCCACGAGCCGGGAATCAAACGACGAAGATTCGAAGCTCAAAATCTCAGCTCAAATCTGAAAAACAGTAGGCAGTGGACTGGTCACTGCAGTTGCGTTTTTGGAGGTGAAAATCAATTTTGTTCTTCACCAAATTGTCTCAACCGATCGATGTGAGTATTCCGCTACCTCCTTTGATGTATTCACACATGTTTTTCATGATTGTTATGATCTTGGGACCTAAATAGAAACCAACAATGGCATCAAGAGCCTAGGTTCAAGCATGAAATTTTTAGGGCTTAAAATTGGGTATTTTGTATTTGAGCATGATTTGAATAAATTGGATGTTTGAGTATGCTTAATACATGTTGAATTGAAGATTGATTGGATCAATTTCAAGAAAATGATTTGGAATAATTTTCCCTAAATAATTACCTTGGCCGAATATATAGGGTTTTGTGGAATCTTGGAAATTTTTGATTTTGATTCATTGGATAAGTTAGAATCATGATGGATAATGTTAATTTGAAATTAATTGGATTAAATTTTGAATTGAACAAAAAAATCCCCAATTCCTTTATGTTGACCGAATGGTATAGCCCTAATTTAGTCTTGGATTTTTTGATTTTTGAACATTGGATGTGTATGAAATCATTCGGGAATTTAATTCGATGTCGATTGTGGATTAATTGGATTGAAACCGAATTGGACATAAAATAACTCCCTTGGCCGAGACATGTAGCATGGTTAATGGGTTTGATTTTTCATTAAATATGTTGGACATGTGATAATGAAATTGAGCATGATTAATTGGACAAATTTGTGTTTTAGAAATATGATTTGGATGATTAATCATGTAATACACTTTAGAATTAATTAGATTATGAAATTGGACTTTATGATTTATTAATTGGGCTTGAATTAGATTTGGGCTTGTTATGTTGTAAATGGACTTATTGGGCTTTGTTGTACAAAGTTAGTTTAGGCCAAAATTGGTTGGATCCAATTAGGCCCAAAACCACTTCCATAAAGCCCAAATGCGACTTAATGAACCTTTAAAGTTTAATTGGGCCTAATGGGCCAAGATTGATTTATGGGCTTATGGGGTAAATCCCGGATTGGATTTTGGTTATTCGGTTTGTTGCGAGTTGACCAAAAGTCCACGCCTTAAGAAATTAATTAAAAGCCCATTGGACTTGAATTAAATTGACGTTGGACGTTAATCGGGCTTTGAGACCCATAACGATTAAATTTAGAATTTAAGTCGTAAAAGGTTATTAATAAAGTGTAATATTTATTTGGAATTAAAATAGTGAATTAGTATTAAATACATATTAAATTGGATTTAATGTTGTAGTTTAATTTAATTCGAGAATTCGTACTTTGAGTACTTATTCGCAAAACGAGTTTGACTCGCACAAAATCAAATCGTTGTTTGAACATTGGATGATCACTAATTATCAGATTAATTAATTTGATTAGATTGATTGATAACATGCTTGTGTGAATACATGGTTGTGATGAATGAATAATGTATATCGGATGGATATTAGTCGGGTGGGATCAATTTTGGAAATTGTTGTAATAAATTCGATTTATTAAATTGGACCTGCGTGTCCAGCCTTATCATCTCTATTCTCTTTGTATTCTCTTCTCACCTATTCCCCTCAATGTAAATGAGGTTTCTTTAGAGTGTAGTGTAACGGGTAGAAATAATAAAGTGCTAGTGAGAGTTTGAGAGAGAGAAAGAGAGAGATTTGATCTAGGATCAATGTGTTAAGTATCCATCCGCATATCATTATTATTTATTTTCATATGCGCTTTATTATGTGTTTAGAATGCATGTTTAAGGGTGTATGATGATGAGACCTAAATAAAGATAATAAATTGGTAGCCAATTTGCACGCGAAAAACCCTCATCAAATATCATGCGTTTTCCTTCCATTGAGTGATTCTTACTCAAGATCCGAGACTGGCATTGGGTTGTTGGCCAAAGTCAAGCCCTTTGTCCGTCGAAGATGTGTTTGAATCACGAGAGTTTTGTTCTATATTGGTGTCTTGTCAAGTTGTGGTTTGTTGGCCAAAGTCAAGACCACTTCTTGTCCATCGACATTGATTACGAAGCTTTCCATGGTCAATGGGTCGCGCTTGACTGGGATCATTAAGTTTGTTGTGCCAAAGCCAGTTGATTCAGAGGAAAAAGGTTAGGTAATACATTGGATGTATTGGCATATTTAAGATATATGTTTAGGATTTGGATATCCGCCTACTGGATCTAGGAATTGGATTAGATCCAATTGATCTTTGAGATCTACCTAGTTAATATCATACAATTTGTTGGCCAAAGTCAAGATTGTGTGTTATTTAACGGGATCCTAGCCCACTAGGAAACACAGTTTCCCCGAGTACTCGACAGAGGGTTAGAGGCTCGCCGAAAAATAGTGGGAGGCAAGAATTGAATTTGCAATATTCGTTTAATTACTTGCCATACGCGCTCATTCAAATTATTCGTCATATAAATTAAATGTTAGTTGGACTAATATTTAAATTGTTGTTTTAATAAGCAGTTGGACTGTATTATAAGTTGATTATATAATTGGATTATAGTAATCAATATATTTGAATTAATTCAATTTACAGTTGATTTTATAATTGGATTATAGTAATCAATGTAATGAGGTTAATTGATTTAAATTATATTTGATTGTATAGTTGGACTATAGTTGGACTATAATAATCAATATAATACATAGTACCACAAATCGTTGATTAAATAGTTGGACTATTAGAATCAAGATGAATGAAAGATTAGTGTTTAAAACATAATCCTAGGTGAAAATGTATTTAAACGACTATATTTTAATTGGGAATAATTTCAGGATGGTCCTGGAAATAAATAATAAGTTACTTTATTTGATAAAAAAACCTATTATGCCTAAGCCAAGAATTAAGCAAATAGTAGAGCATAATCTTTGGAAGATTATGTGATGATAACTTAAGTGCTTAATTCGATATACTTGTCATAAATCTATGATTAGATTTAAGAAGTATTTAAATTGCAATAAATAACTCTTGGAGGGTTAAAAACTATTCTCGAGGAGATAAAGTCAAACTTTGCAATTAGGTAAGTGGCGCAAGGCGCACCATACTTCAATATTCTAGAAACCCAAGGCTTGGCCAAAGGCTTCTGAAATATTTGAAAGGGCAAAGGCAAAATCATTATGATCTTCTGGGAAGATAAATGACATATCCTAAAGTGACTGCCGTTTGGATATGGCAGACACGAAGGAATTAAAGAAAGGGCAAGGCTCTGACTTTAAGAATGTTTGTCAATATTATGTCTATTACTAGTATTAAAATTGGATTTTAAAATACTTAGTATGGTACATAAATATATGGATTGATGTTCAAAATCTGCTGTGAGCAGGATACTGACTTCAAGCTGAGATTAATCTGCGAATCGGAAACGGATGAAAGTCGCTGTTTCGACCATAGAACCCTAAGTTTAGGAACTACCTTTTGGGTATGTACTTAAATTAGGAACTATATAATGTAACTAGTTTGACTAGAAACATTATCTTTATATCAGTGTTTAATCCGTTGCGGATAGACCTTTATATTCTAGAACACTAAAGTGTTTCATTATATAAAGAATGATATTAAGATAAACACATTAGATGTGAGTAACAGAATTATATTTTGAATATAAGTAAATCTCCAAACATATAAAATGACAAATATATAGCTCAAACTGATTTGATCAGTAGAGACTTATTTGTGGCATTGTTGTCTGGGACACAATTAAACAAGACTCGTATATCCACACTTTCGAAGAGTGGGTACTAGGACTAATTTGATTCTATTCAAATAAAGTCTACGAATCTAGTTTATTGGGTAAAGTGCCTAAAACACTATTTACTTGGTAAAAGTGCTAGTGCCACCGATCTGTTAGCCCTATTCATAGTGAAGTAAGTGGGCCCATATCTAGCAATGCTAGATATGAATATGAATATTTCGTGACCTTAACGGATGTGGCATCACGTTATGGTTATGTGTTTCTTTTGAAGAACACAAATCGATAACTTTTAGAGTTTCGACACGAAGTGAACAAACAGATCGTCTAAAGTATTAAACCGTCGCGGTAAGACCGTAATGAAAATACTTAAGCAGTAAGTTTCAAACATACGTGAAAGAAAGAGTATATTATTCTTTCAATGAGGACTCCTCCCGAGACACGTCAGTTTGACTGTGTGTCCGTACGGAGAAACCGAATTTTGTTGGACATGATAAGGTTAATCATGAGTCGCTCTGTGCTACCATTTCCTTCAACGGATATGCATTAACAATGCAATACTTATTTAGAATAAGGTTCCATATATAATCTGTTTGACATATATCATATTAGATATGAACGGGAAAGAAACCGGGTTTTCATTCCTGATGATTTTGTGGTATGCTAGGCATATGTTTGGATGATACCAAACTAAAACCCAAATAGGATAAGTGCCAATTATAGGTTATCCTAGGGGAAACCATAAGTATAGTACTTATGCATCTCACGAGAGAACAATGTTATTGTTGCTCACCATGCGGTTTTCCTAAGAGGAATACCGATATGCAGTGGTAAGTGGGAGGATGGTATAACTCGATGAAAGTCGGAGTAATACTGTTCAAGGCACGAAGTCCTTAATGGAACACAGATAGTTCATCAAAGATGAAACTATACCATTAATCTTCGAATACACAAGAACCGCGTAGATCGGAGAGAATCAAAAAACAACCTGGGGTATGGGTTTCTGATCTCACCTCATAAAGATGTCAATCTTGTTGAGAGTACCAACCGACTACGTTTGAGGAAGTGATACAAGGTATCGACTCCCTTTTATGGCAAAGTGCCATGAGTCGAAATGGATTCCATGTATACCAACTATGTTTGACACTAGTTGATGTACCGAAGGCATTGTGCCTATTGGTACAGTATAAAGTCTTCAAGGAAGACATACATGGATGGCAACATACCAACGTACAAAGCTAGGCTTTTAGCGAAAAGGTATCGTTATCAACATTGTGTTGATTACGGTTCAACCTTTTACCTGTTGCCACGTAAATCCATTTGGATAATGCTGCATGCTGCATTGTACATTTATGAAATGTGGCAGTTAAAGATCAAAATCGCTTTCCTTAACGGAAACCTTTGGAGGATGTTTTATAACATCTTGACGATTTTGTCGTACCAAACCAGCAAACTAGGTTTGCGGGTTGTTCGATCCATAGTTTGGATTGAAGCAAGCATAAGGTTCTTGGAATTACGTTTTGATGTAATCATAATGGTTTATGATTTAATTCAAAACGAAAATAATTCTTGTGTATATAAGGAGGTTAGTGGGAGCGCACTGACAATGAATGTCCTGTATAAAATAATGATAATATATGTCATTTCTTGGAAATGATATTCCCATAAAACAATCGGCGAAAGCTTGGCTTTCGAGATAATTCTCCGTAGAATTCTTAGGAGTAACAACCTTTATTCTAGGAATAAAGATCTATTGGGATAGATTTAAAGTTGTTAACACTCTCTGAGAAATTGTACATTTAAAATGTACGTGACCTGGTGTCTCATACGCTTTGAGCGTATGGGAGACACAATCAGACCAATCCGAGTGATAGTCACTGGATTGAAGTTAAGAACATCCGTTAGTATCTCAGAGAACTAAGGATGCTGTCTTAATCTATGGAGAATGAGAACTTGAAGTGACTGGGATCACTGTAGCAAGTTTTCCAAACCGATAAAGACGACTATAAAGTCGCAAACGGTACTATAAAGTTTGAATACGGAACAGTGAGCTGGAAATCTTCCAAGCAAGATATTGTTACCATATAAACACACAAATACGGATTATTGCTGCAGCTGAGCAGCAGTAGAAGCCATTTGGGTCGATATAAATCTAATTAGATTAGATATATTCTGTTAGCAGCTGAGCTAGGCGTCAGCACAGGCTAAAGAATTAATGGTCTCATCAACGATCCAGATATATACTTCGATATTCATCTGATTCGTTCGGATCATACATCATGGCGATGTGATGATCGTATAAATCGCATCAGACGATAATAATGTAAATCCGCTGACGAAAACTTTTCTCAACAGTTTGAGCCAACCGTACATAGTTCGGGGTTGTAAGACACTCGAGTGACTGGCTATAGGCCAAGTGGGAGATTGTTGGACAATTATGACCCATAGCGTCACTATTTGTACAAGATCATGGTGTTGTTGTACAAATTAACTATGTGACAAAGGAGATTGCTCTCTTATCATTTGTGATTAGATCACCTTAGATGTATAAATGATGAGAGGTCCCTATGATTTGTTCCTGGACACGAGAATGATATGAGACATATCAGTCCACGTAGGATAAATCATTAAATATCCCTAGTCAGAGTATTATCGAGATTGGACACATCGATAAATACGTAAAAGACTAGTATTGCACTTGTGCGCGTTGTGAGGGCACAACGGCATAGTTCTCATATATTTGGGTATTGGATACTCATGCAAGTGTAATAGGAGGTTGTGTTTCACCGATGGTACGGGAAACAGCTTCGCTCTGGATAGACCCCCTCGGAATCCCATTGGTAGTATGACTGTGTGTCTATGGGAGTCCGAAATCAGGGTAGGTGTATTTGGTCTTAACCTGAGACTTGCACCGCTAATACTTACGACAATCAATATACTTTGTTGAGGTCGTCCAGGGCTTTAACCGGTTCTGTGTACGCCAATACTGGGTATATTGAGAATCGTAGAGTATTGGGTGTGATGTCAAGACGGAAGTATCACTCCAGTCATAGTGGAGATGATGTCACGTAGGATACGGTATTAGTGCTCTTAAGTGCTGCGCGGCCATGGGATATTATGACTAGGTCATGTATATCCGATTATAGAGACTAGTTACCAGACATCCGACATGTGCTTCGTACGGGGCAGACACAACTCCAGCCCCAGGCCTAGCACGTGACCATCCGATACTAGATCGATATGCACTATACGATGTATACTACGCCTGATACAGATCCTTCATTCCTGTAAGGATATTTCCGGAGAATGGGTAGGCATGGTGCTTTGCTAGAAGCCAACCTTGTCTTGTGAATCGGTAAAACGTAGTACTTGGTACTTACGTGTTCGGATAGTCCGACGACCGTATTTACTGCCAACATATCCGGGGATCTCATGGTCGCTTCCCAATGATTCACCGATGATGTATGACTACACTTTAATTAATCTGGGATTAATTCGTTGAGAGAGAAAATTAATCTGGGATTAATTACGGAGATATTTTATCTGGGATAAAAATCGTCTAAAGAGAGAGACGCGATTAATTTGGAATTAATGGTAAAATAAATTTAATAGTTAAATTTGATTTTTCTATTTAATTTATTCGAATGGCTAAAATTAAATATCGGATATATTAATATGAATTGGATTTCATTACGAAATTAAAGTCGGACTTTAATGCGAACGAACGAATTAATTTAGAATTAATTCGTAAACGACGTTCGTAATATATTTGCGAGGCATCGATATTTAATTAAATTAGATTTAATTATTTAACGACGGAAGTTCGTTTAATCGGATTAAACGGAACCGAGCCGCGGCAAATGTTCGTAGAGATATTTGAATTTTGAATTCAAATATGTGGGGCCATGTGTGGTAGGTGTACCTACCACCCAACTACCTTGTTTGCTTTTGAAAAACCATTTACCCTCACTACCAAGTTTAGGGTAAAAGTGAAATGGTTTTACCAAAGTTTAAAAAGCAAAAATATCTCTCTCAACCTAATACACTCTTTCTCTCCATTATCCTTTCTCTTCTCCTTCTCTCTTTCTCCCTCTCAAATGCACGCCAAAGGGCTGCCATGGACTGCCAAAAATGGCGTGATGAGGGAAGGATGTTTGAGGATTTTGTGGCAAGATCCAAGTGCTAGTACACTTCTAAGAGGCATACGAAGGTGTTAGGGAAACCCACCCACGAGCCGGGAATCAAACGACAAAGATTCGAAGCTCCAAAATCTCAGCTCAAATTGAAATACGAGGGCAGTGGACTGGTCACTGCAGTGCGTTTTTGGAGGTGAAAATCAATTTTGTTCTTGCCAATCGTCTCAACCTATCGATGTGAGTATTCCGCTACCTCCTTTGATGTATTCACACATGTTTTCATGCTTGTTATGATCTTGGGACCTAAATAGAAACCAACAGTCGCATCTAGCGTCACATCATTCGTCAATCAAGTGATGGATGTCTTTCACTTTGAGTGATTGACACCAGTCACTATTCATGATTGATGGGAGTTGATGTTGGTTGTTGGCAAACTTTAATGCCATTTGAGTTTTTGGAAAAAGAAAATGGTAAATCATTTTTGATTAATTAAAGTGTGTATTGGATACACATTTCCAACTAACACACACATCTCTCTCTCTCTTTTCTCTCTTCTCTCTCACGCCCATTTGGGTTGTTCTTCACTGTTTTTCTGGGCAAAAACCGTGAGCAATGGAAGCAAAGTGTGGTGATTTTGTGACAAAATCATCAAGAGCTAGCACTCCGAGAGACATGCGAAGGTGATAGGGAAGTCCACCCATGAGCTTGGAATCATCTCACAAAGATTGGAGCTTTCATGGAGGAAGATTGAAGCCGAAAATGAGGACTGCAAAACAGCCCACTGCCGAGCTTGGAGGAGGCAGAAAATGAAATTTTTTTTGTCAACCGCATCGCTCAAACCGCTCGATGTAAGTATTCCGCAACTCCCTCGTTGTATTCGCACATGTGTTTTTATGCTTTATTATTCCATCCTCGGGACCGTAGAACTCCAACATCTTATACCCAAATATATGATGAACTATGCCGTTGTGCCCTCACAACACGCACAAATGTAATACTAGTCTTTTACGCATTATCGATGTCCAATCTCGATAATACTCTGACTAGGGATATTTAATGATTTATCCTTCGCGGATTGATACTGTCTCATATCTTCTCAATCGAGGAACAAATCACAGGGACCTCATATCATTTATAATTCTTGTTGATCTAATCACAAATGACAAGAGAGCAATCTCATTTGTCACATAGTTAATTTGTACAACAACACCATGATCTATACAAATAGTGACGCTATGGGTCATAATTGTCCAACAATCTCCCACTTGGCCTATAGCCAGTCACTCGAGTGTCTTACACCCGAACTATGTACGGTTCGCTCAAACTGCTGAGAAAAGGCTTTCGTCAGCGGATTTACATGATTATCATCTGATGCGATTTATTCAATCATCACATCGCCACGATGTATGATCCGAACAGATAAGATGAATAGTCGAAGTATGTATCTGGATCATTGATGAGACCATTAATTCTTTAGCCTGTGCTGTAGCCTAGCTCAGCTGCTAACAGAACTATATCTATTCTAATTAGATTTATTATCGACCCAAATGGCTTCTATTACTGCCTCAGCTGCAGAAATAACCCGCGTTTGTTGTTTATTCGGTAACAGTATCTTGCTTGGAAGATTTCCAGTTCACTGTTCCGTTATTCAAACTGTATAGTACCGTTTGCGACTTATAGTCATTTTATCGGTTACGAAACTTGTAGTAGTGAACCCAGTCACTTCAAGTTTTCCTTCTCTACAGTTTAAGACAACATCCTTAGTTCTCTAAGATACTAAGTATGTTCTTAACATCAATCCAGTGACTATCACTTGGATTGTCCTGATTGTGAATGCATATGCTCAAAGCGTATGAGACACCAGGTCACATACATTTTTTAATGTACGAGTTCTCGGAGAGTTTTAACAACTTTAAATCTTTCCCAGAAGATCTTTATTCCTAGAATAAAGGTTGTTTCTCCCAAGAATTCTATGGAGAATTTTATGAAAGCCAAGCTTTCACCGATTGTTTTATGGGAATATCATTTCCAAGAAATGACATATTATCATTATTTATAGGACAGCCACTGTCAGTACGCTCCCACTAACCCTCTTATATACACAAGAATCATTTTCGTTTTGAATTAAATCATAAACTATTATGATTACATCAAAACGATAATTCCAAGAACCTAATGCTTGCTTCAATCCAAACATGGATCAAATAACCTGCAAACCTTGTTTGCTAGTTTTGGTACGACAAAACCGTCAGGATGTTGTAAACATCCTCCAAAAGGTTTTCGTTCAAGGAAAGCGATTTTCCGTTCAGCTGACATATTTCATAAATGAAACATGCAGCGTTAGCAAACATTATCCAAATGGATATACCGTGGCAACAGATAAAAGGTTTCGTTGTTATCAACACAATGTTGATAACGATACTTTTCCGCTAAAAGCCTAGCTTTGTACGTTGGTACTTTGCCATCCATGTATGTCTTCCTTGAAGACTCATATAGTACCAATAGGCACAATGCCTTGCGGTACATCAACTAGTATCCAAACATAGTTGGTACACATGGAATCCATTTCGGATATCATGGCACTTTGCCATAATAGGGAGTTGATACCTTGTATAAGTTCCTCAAACGTAGTCAGTTTGTATTCCTCAATAAGATTGACATCTTTATGAGGTGAGATCAGAAACCCAGACCCCAGGTTGTTTTCTGACTCTCTCCGATTTACGCGGTTCTTGTGTATTCGAAGATTATTGGTATAGTTTCATCCTAGATGAACTATAAGCGTTCCATTAGGAATGGTGCCTTGAATAGTATTACTCCGATTTTCATCGAGTTTTACTATCCTCGCACTTACCACTGTATAAAGGTATTCCTCTTAGGAAAATCGCATGGCGAGCAACAATTAAATTGTTCTCTTGTGAGATGTATAAAACTATACTTTGGTATCCCTAGGATAACCAACAACTTGGCACTTATCCAATTTGGGTTTTAGTTTGGTATCATCCAAACATATGCCTAGCATTCCCAAATCTACAGGAATAAGAAAACCCAGTTTCTTTCCTGTTCATATCTAATAAGATATCTATCAAACAGATTTTTATGGAACCTTATTCAAAATAAGTTCTGCACTGTTTATGTGTATCCGTTGAAGGAAATGGTATCTTAGAGCGACTCATGATTAACCTTATCATGTCTAACAAAATTCGATTTATCACTATTCGGACACACCGTCAGATTGACGTGTTCCGGAAGGAGTCCTCATTGAAAGAATACTATACTCTTTCAAGTATATGAGAAACTTATTGCTTAAGTATTTTCATCATGGTCTAACCGTGATGGTTCAATACTTTAGCCGATCTGTTTGTCTATTTCGTGTCGAAACTTTAAAAGTTTCTGATTTGTGTTTCAAAAGAAACACATAACCATAACGCGATGCCACATTCATAAAGGTAACGAAATATTCATATCCGCCTCTATCCTAGCTAGACATGGGCCCACTTGCTTCACTATGAACTAGGGCTAACAGATCGGTGGCATTTACACTTTTACCAAGTAAAAGTGTTTTAGGCACTTTGCCTAATAAACTAGATTCGTAGACTTTATTTGAATTGAATCAAATTTGTCCTAGTACCCACTCTTCGAAAGTGTGGATATACGAGTCTTGTTAATTGTGTCCCAGACAACAATGCCATAATTAAGTCTCTTATGATCAAATCAGTTTGAGCTGTTGTTTATCATGTATATGTTTGAGATTTATTATATTCAAAATATAAATTCTGTTATTCACATCTAATGTGTTTATCTCAATATCATCTTTATATAATGAAACACTTTAGTGTTCTAGAATTAAAGTAAATTCGCAACAGATTAAACACTGATATAGAGATAATTTTCTAGTCAAACTAGTTACATTATAACAGTTTCCAAATTTAGGTACATACCCGAATGGTAGTTCCTAAACTCAGGTTATTACAGTCAAAACAGCGAATTTCGTCCCGTTTATGATTCGTAGATTAATCTCAACTGAAGTCAGTATTCTACTCAAAGTAGATTCTGAACACCAGTACATATTTATGTATCACACTAAGTATTTAAAATCCAATTTTAATACTAGAAATGAATATATTTATGACAAACATATTTGAAGTCAGTGTTGGTTTTTATCTAGGTCCCAAGATCAAACAAGCAATGAAAATAATGTGTGAACACATCAACGGAGGTAGCGGAATACTCACATCGATCGGTGAGAGACGCGGCAAGCAACAAAATTTCAAAAAACCTCACTGCATTGGGCGTGGACTGCTCACTGGTTGTGCAGTTCACTGCCTTCTGTCTTCTGTTTTTGAGCTGCGAAACGGAGCGCCAAGCCTCGTCCGACGGATCCCGGCTCATGGGTGAACCTCCCTACCACCTTCGCAAGACTCGTAAGTGTGCTAGCACTTGATTTCTCACCATGTGAAAAACCACTCTTGCTTCCCTCAAAGTCACGGTTTTAGTGATGAAAAACAGTGAGCTTTGTGCCCATTTGGGCGTGAACCAAAGGAGAGAAAATGGTGAGAGAAGAAGTCATTGACTTGTAACAAAAAGGTGTAAAGCTTTGATTATATATTTTCCAAAATAATAATCAATTTCCATTTAATTTTGTCTAATAAATTAAATGAATTTTGGAGCCAAACACCAAAAAGTTTTCCTCCACTAGCTTTCACTATTCATGTCAAGTCCATCACTATTCACATCAAGTCACTTTAATAAAGTGACATGTTTGCAAGTCACATCACTCAAAGTGACAAGTGATTTGACGCTTGATGCGACTAATGATTTGACGCTTGATGTGACTTGCGATGCCGCACTCGAATCGAAATACGAATGCGCTCGCATCACACTCGGCTGGGCAGGGTTCGCTAATTCCAAATTAACGATTTTTCCGTCGCGTCGTAATTAAATGATTACGCCTAGCGAATTCACTATTCACGTCGCTAACGAATTAATTCGTTCGCCCGAATTAAAATCTAATTTTAATTCCGCGTCGAAATCTAATTTCATTTAATATATCGAATATAGTAATTTATCGATTAATTCCAAATTAATCATTATCTCTCTTTAGACGATATTTTATCCTAGATAAAATATCTCCGTAATTAATCCTAGATTAATTTTCTCTCTCTTCTATATAATCCCAGATTATTCAAGAGTGCGAGTTGTGCATCATCCGTGGATTATCGGGAAGCGACCCATGAGATCCCCGGATAAGTTGGCAGTAAACACGGTCGTCGGAGTATCCGAATCACGTACGTTACCAAGTACTATGTTCTACCGATTTACGAGACAAGGTCGACTCCTAGCAAAGCACCAAGTCTACCCAATTCTCTGGACATATCCATTGAAGAATATTAAGATCTGTATCAAGCGTAGTATACAATTGTATTGTGTGTATCGGCCCAGTATCAGATAGTCACGTGCTAGGGCTGGGGCTGGATAAGTGTCTACCCCGTCCGAAGCACATATCAGATGTCTGGTAACATAGTCTCTATAATCGGATATTCATGACCTAGTCACAATATCCCGATTGGTTGCGCAACACTCAAAAGCACTAGTACCGTATCCTGCGTGACATCATCTCCACTATGACTGAAGTGATACTTCCGTCTTGACATCACACCCAATACACTACGACTCTCTGATAAACCCAGAAGTGGTGTACGCAGAACCGGTTAAAGCCTGTACCACCAAGACCAAAGTCTATCGATTATCGTAAGTATTAGCGATGCAAGTCTCAGGTTAAGACTATACACACCTACCTTGATTTCGGCCTCCCATAGACACATAGTCATAATACCAATGGTGAAACACGACCTCCTATCGCACTTGCATAAGTATCCAATACTTATATATATGAGAACTATGCCTTTGTGCCCTCACAACGCGCACAAGTGCAATACTAGCCTATTCCGCATTATCTATGTCCAGTCTCGATAATACTCCGGCTAGGGATATTTAATGATTAATCCTCTGGGGACTGATACTGTCTCATATCATTCTCAGTCTAGGAACTAATCATAGGGACCTCTCTTCATTTATATATCTATGGTGATCTAATCACAAATGATGAGAGTGCCAATTTCCTTGTCACATAGTTAATTTGCTACAACAACACAATGATCTATGCAAATAGTGACGCTACGAGTCATTTTGTCCAACAATCTCCCACTTGGCACGTAGCGAGTCACTCAAGTGTCCTACACCCGAACTATGTACGGTTCGCTCAAATTGCCGAGGAAAGGTTTTCGTCAGCGGATTTGTTTGATTATCGTCTGACGCGATTTACACGATCATCACATCGCCACGATGTATGATCCGAACGAATCAGGTGATATGGAAGTATATATCGGGATCGTCGATGAGACCTTTAATTCCTTAGCCTGTGCTGACGCCTAGCTCAGCTGCTAAAAGAACTATATCTAATCTAATTAGATTTATTTTCGATCCAAATGGCTTCTATTGCTGCCTCAGCTGCAGCAATAATCCGCATTTGTTGTTTATTCGGCAACAGTTATCTTGCTCGGAATATTTCCAGCTCACTGTCCCAGTGTACAAACTTTATAGTATCTCAGTATTTAATTGTTTGGAAACTTGCAGCGGTGATCCCAGTCACTTCAAGTTATCCTTCTCCATAGTTTAAGACAACATCTTTAGTTCTCTCAGATACTAACAGATGTTCTTAATGTTCAATCCAGTGACTATCACTTGGATTGACCTGATCGTGACTCCATATGCTCGAAGCGTATGAGACACCCTATCAAGTACATTTTAAATGTACAATTTCCAAGAGAGTGTTAACAACTCCAAATCTATCCCAGTAGATCTTTATTCCTTGAATGAAGGTTGTTACTCCCCAGAATTCTACGGAGAATTTCTATGAAAGAATATCTATGAAAGCCAAGCTTTCACCAATTGCTTTATTGGGATTTTTCACTTTCAGTGCGCTCTCCCACTAACCTCCTTATATACACAAGAATTATTTCGTTTTGAGTCAAATCATAAACCATTATGATTATTTCAAAACGACAGTTCCAAGAACCTTATGCTTGCTTCAATCCAAACATGGATCGAATAACCCGCAAACCTTGTTTGTCGGTTATTCAAAATCGTTAGGATGTTGTAAGCATCCTCCAAAAGGTTTCCTTTTCAGGAAAGCGATTTTGATCTACAACTGACACATTTCATAAATGAAATATGCAGTTATCAACAAGCATCTTCAAAATGGATTTACCATGGCAACAGGTAAAAGGTTGAACCGTTATTAACACAATGTTGATAACGATACCTTTCCGTCAAAAGCCCAACTTTGTACGTTGGTATGTTGCTTTCCATGTATGTCTTCCTGGAAGACGTTTAATGTACCAATAGGCACAATGCCTTGTGTTACAACAACTAGTATCCAAAATAGTTGTTATACATGGAATCCATTTCGGACTCATGGCACTTTGCCATAATAGGGAGTCGATACCTCGTATCACTTCCTCAAAACGTAGTCGGTTGGTATACCTTCATAAGATTGACATCTTTATTAGGTTAGATCAGAAACCCATACCCTAGGTTGTTTTCTGACTCTATCTGATCTACTCAGTTCTTGTGTATTCGAAGATTAATGGTACAGATTCATTATTGATGAACTGTTTGTGTTCCAATAAGGACTTCGTGCCTTGAACAGTATTACTCCGATTTTCATCGAGTATCACTATCCTCCCACTAACCACTGCATATCGGTATTCCTCTCAGGAAACACCGCAGGGTGAGCAACAATCACATTGTTCTCATGTGAGTTACAAGTACTATACTTAAGGTTTCCTTGAGGATAACCTATATTGGCACTTATCCAATTTGGTCTTTAGTTGGTATCATCCAAATGTTATGCCTGGCATACCCAAATTATCAGGAATGAGAAACCCTGTTTCTTTCCTATTCATATCCTATATGATATCTGTCAAACAGTTTATATGGAACCTTATTCTAAATAAGCTTTGCACTGTTAATACATATCCTATTGAAGGAAACAGTAGCTCAGAGCGACTCGTGATAAACCTTATCATGTCCAACAAAATTCGGTTTTAGTTCGGACACACCGTCTAACTGACGTGTCTCGGGAGGAGTCCTCATATGAAAGAACACCATACTCTTTCATGTACATTTGAAACTTACTGCTTAAGTATTTTCCAATACGGTCTTACCGTGGCGGAATAATACTATAGCCGATCTGTTTATATACTTTGTGTCGAAACTTCAAAAGTTTACAATCTGTGTTCTTCAAAAGAAACACATAACCACAACGTGATGCTACATCCGTCAAGGTCACGAAATATTCATGTTCACATCTAGCTTAGCTAGATATGGGCCCACTAACTTCACCATGAATAGGGCTAACAGACGGGTGCCCTTTTACTATTACTAAGTAAATAGTATTTTAGGTACTTTACCTAATAAACTAGATTCGCAGACCTTATTTGAATAGTCAAATCAGTCCTAGTACCCACTCTTCAAAAGTGTGGATATACGAGTCTGGTTTAATTGTGTCCTAGACAACAATGCCACAAATAAGTCTCTATTGATCAAATCAATTGAGCTACTTATTTGTCATTTTATATGTTTGAGATTTTATTTATATTCAAAATATAAATTCTGTTATTTACATCTAATGTATTTATCTCAGTATCATCTTTATATAATGAAACACTTAGTGTTCTAGAATATAAAGGTTTATCCGCAACGAATTAAACACTGATATAGAGATAATATCTCTAGTCAAACTAGTTACATTATAACAGTTCCTAATTTAAGTAATACCCGAAGGGTAGTTCCAAACTTAGGTATCTACGGTCGAACCAGCGACTTTCGTCCCGTTTCCGATTCGCAGAGAAATCTCGGCTTGAAGTCAGTATCCAGCTCATAGCGGATTCTGAACATCAATACATATATTTTATGTACCACACTAAGTATTTAAAATCTAATTTTAATACTAGTAGTGAACATAACTTTGAAAAATGTTTTTAAAGTCAGAGCCTCGCCCTTTCTTTAATTCCTTCGTGTCTGCCATATCCAAATGGTAGTCACTTTGGGATATGTCAATTATTTTTTTTAATATTTCACAAACCTTTGGCCATGCCTTGGGTTTTGGAATATCGAAATGATGTGCACCTTGTGCAACACGCCCAATTGCAAATTGAC
>SKCR01027671.1:0-131519 GCA_019454045.1 Zanthoxylum bungeanum | reverse complement strand
CTGAACGAATGGTAGAAATGATTAACTGTGCTGATACTTTTATCGATTTGTCAGGTGGCTTGGGTACATTGGAGGAATTTTTATAGTTCTATCTTGGGTGAACCTGAACATACACCAGAAACCCGTTGGACTGTTTAATGTTGATGGATTTTATGATTTTCTTTGTGTGTTTCTTGATGATGCTCGGAAAATGGGTTCGTGTCAAAACCTATGAAAGAACTCTTTTTTACTGCCAGAACTGCTCCGGATCTAATAGACCAACTCATTGCCTATGAACCATAAGTTGACCCTATCCTTTCAAAGATAAATTAGTCCGAGGACGATCGTGGTAAGAGGCGTCGGATTAATCTGGATCTTAACCTTTAATTTCCTGTAAATTTCAGCTAACCAGGTACGACCTTTTTAACTCTTATTTTACTGTTTAAGACATTGGGGACAATGTCTCATTTAGGTTTGAGGGAGAGAATTAGTTGATCAGTACCTTATTTTTAGTTGTGTGTTATTTTTATTTTTAGTCCAAATTTTTTTGAAAAAATTTCAAAAATTACAAAAATATTTTGTGTTTTTGTGTTTTTATTTTGACTAAAAAGGTGAAATTGGTGAAAGATAGCTGAGTAAGGAGTTTCCACTCCTGATACGTATCTCAAACCTATTTTCGAAACAAGTTAATTTTTCTTTATTTCATTTTGAATTATTTAATTTGTGAATTCTCATTAAAAAGACTAAAATGGATCTTCATATGCTCAGTTGACAGATATTATCAACATATATAGTAACATACGGACATGAGCTAAAATTGAAAAGTTTGTAATATTCAGTGCTCTAGTTTAATTGAAGGAAACATCTCAAAAAGCAATGGAGTAAAAAAAAAAAAAAAAAACGTCTGAAATCCGAGTTATTAAGTCTGTAAGGGTGTTTTAACACCTAGTGCCCTAAAGCCAACTGGTTTGGGAGTCACTGGCCAAAGCTCGTTACATGGATCGAAGATGCTGCAAAAAAATATATATATCTGAAGTCTGAGTAATTAAGTCCGTAGGGGTGTCTTAACACCTGGTGCCCTAAAGCCAACTGGTTTGGGAGTCACCGACCCAACACTCGCTACATAGATGGAAGATATTGTATATAAATAAAAAATAGAGAAAAATCAAAGAAAAAATCAGAAAATGAGAAAAATTATTCCATTGCTACAAAAAGGTGTGAAATCTGATAGAACTTTAGGACAAAAATATTACTCTCTTATCAACTGCACTTATGACTGTTGTGGGCAAAAATAAGTTGTTTAATATTTTGTTGGCTATGTATATGAAGAATGGTAAAAATATTCGGAGAATTTACTTATTCAGTAATTTAGAATAAAACAAAACAACTAGTAACTTAGAGTAGAAGTTTCACCTGATTAGTCATTAACATCTTTATTCTCTTTTCGCTTGTCTTTTTGCTTTTGTGTGCATTAGTTTTACTACCTTTTTAATTTTGTAAAATGTTGTGGGTATCATTGCTGTAAACCCTCACGAGACTACAACTCGTCCACTAGGGACACCTAGGGGTTTAAAGGCTTGTTACATATGCTAAATGCAACCGTGATCCCTACGAAAGTGGCTTAGTTTAATTTTAATTATTTCTTCTATTTTATTTGTTATTTTGCTCGAGGACTAGCAAAATGTCAGGTTTGGGGGTGTGATGAGCGGAAAATATATCAATATTTACCACCCCTTTAACTTAATATTTTGTTTAGTTTCTCGGGTTTGATGAACGTTTTGATGTGTTTTAGTTTATTTTGCAGATAAAATAATATCGGGTCTCAATGAAATCATTTAGGACGAAATATGGGTCAAATAAGGGCAAAAATTGGACTTGACATATTAATTTTGGAGATTGGAAACTTGAAAGGGCGTTTTAACGAAGTGCAGTTTTGGAAATTCTAGTTTTGTGCATCTGTCGTATTTTGGGCATAAATGTTTACTCATATATCGGATTGAGCTGATTCAAGTACCAGATTAAAGAAGACTCAAGATCTACAACTTTGAAAGAGAAAATATTTTCAATTCTGAAGAGTTCATGACCGAAATTGATTAATCATCCAGAGGTGTGTGATGTGTAATTATTAAAGTCATTATCAATCATTTTCAAAGCAAAATATAAATTAATAAATAATTAATAAAAATTATCAAATCAACACCAAATAAGATAAGCAATTAGTGGAGCAATTATGGATTTGGTGGAGTAATTAGTGGAGAAATTAATAATGGATTGGTGGTGGAGAATTTGATGGATGATTTGATATAGGTAAAATTTTGCCTATAAATACCAAGTCATTTCATTTGTAAAATTCATACTTTCTTCTTTGAAATTCCTAATGAATAAATAAGAAGATTGTATCTTGTTTGTTTATTACAGCTTCCAGTAATTAATTTCCGCTTTCGCACTTTCTTTTCTTTACTTTTCAGTTTTTACTTTCCGCAATTTACTTTTACGCACAAACCTTTTCTTTCTTTACTTTTGCAGTTTTTATTTTTGAAGCAATGAGGAGGTAACTCTCATTTGCTGGGGTAAAAGGTAAAGCTTTTATTATTGCTATCTAGATTAATCTCCCTTAAATATAAAATATAAACTATTTACAATCTGACTTAATGAGAATACCGATATATCGCCGGTTTGGAAATTAATTATAAATGGTTTTAACCTGACTAAGTATGGATACCGCCTGGTTGGTCGGTTGGTAATAATTATTAATTTGACTTAATCAGGAAACCGCCTATATGGCTGGTTGGTAATTATCACGCAAAGTTAATATATTATATTAACGGAGATATCTAAAATAGTAGTAATAAAAGTTGATCCTCTAACCCCAGCATTTTCTTTTATTGTACTTTTACTTTATTTAATTTCAGTAATTTACTTTTCAGCAATTTACTTTTATTTTTTTTTTACTTTTTACTTTTTTTTACTTTTCAGCAATTTACTTTTCAGTATTTAATTTTCAGAATTTACTTTATGTCTTTTATTTTATTTAAATTTTTACTACCCGTAAATATGTGTCGTAACTAAGCCAGTTATCTGGGGTTGTGATAAAATCTAATATCACCGGTTTATAAGGGGTTAAATTATAGTTTGGGTAATATAAAAGTTTATTTATTGAGTCTTAATCTTAATGCTTTTTATTAACTGGCCATTAAAAAAATTGAACTGGTCAACTTAAAATGAACTAGACATAGAGATTTTATGTTTAAGACCTTAGACTCAATAGCCCACGATCTTCCTTGAGGATAGATAACCATTTAATAGATTTCCTTACAGGATAGGAATATACCTGTCGGGCGGGGGTAGCCATAATTGGAACTTAATCTTAATGAATCCAGGTAATTTGGTTGACATAGACATATGGTTCAATTGGGTTATACTGGATATTTGTAGTTGACCATCGGAAGAGGCTTTTACATAATTTAGTGTTCCAGGTTAATAAATCAATATTTTATCCAACTATAAGATAACCACTTCATCTTTAAAATGATATTGGAAGAAATCACAACCCAAGATAGTTTTTAATAGTGAACTTTCTTAAACCTACTTTCGAACAATTTTATTTACTTATTTTTAAATTAGAATCGTCACCTTTTCAAATCTATCAAACAACCTGTTAGATACTAGTAATCATTTGACCTCATAAAATTAATAACTTAAGTATTAAGTCCTCGTGGGATCGATACTTTTTATACTACTTGAACGATACGTGCGCTTGCGTTATACGCGTTTGTTTACGACGGTCAACGGTAACAGGAGTTCAACTTCGAGTTTTTAGTGGAATAACACGGAGTTAATAATTCGTAATATTTGATTAAAGAGTTTAATTAAAATTTCGGAATTATTGGAGCTCGGAACCGTAGGTCCATTTCGTCCCAATGCTAGCTCGATTAACTGTAGCAAACCGAATATAATTAGATTGTCTAATTATGCTCACATTATATTCATTTATATTATTAATGAGATTAATAATATTATTGTCACAAATGAAAAACTATGTTAAATTAGTTTAACTTAATGTTTTCTAGAATTCTTTGATTATGAGATAATCAAGTCTTGATTATGAGATAATCAAGTTAGTAATAATTATGAGATAATTACTACAACATAATTGAAGGTAAATAAATCATTATTAATATATGATTTATTTACCATTGGAGACAAAGTCATATGGCTTACCATGTCATCCAAGCAATTATGTCTATTAGGTGGCTTAGATACACCTAATATTTTTGTCATTAGCTAATGCATTTTATGCCTTGGTATGGCCTCCACATTTATGTGTTTGCCATTGAAAAAAGCAGCATTGAATGCTTAATGACAAATTCATTGTCTTTAGCTTAACATTTCTTATACTTTGGTATGGCATTCACATTTTTTTGTTGGCCATTGCAAGAAAGCATTAGAAGAAGAAAGACAATTGTAAGGCAAAGGCAAAACCAATGAAAAAAAAGAACAACAAAAGCTCAAAATGAAACAATGCAAAAGGAAAATGTTTCTATTGTGAACAACAAGGGCATTGGAAAAGGAATTGCCCAAAATACCTTGCAGAGCTTAAAGAGAAGAAGAATACAGGTAAATACGATTTACTTGTCATTGAGTCTCTTTTGGTGGAGGATGATAAATCCATATGGATTGTTGATTCTAGTGCCACTAACCATGTTTGTTGTTCTTTGCAGCTACTTGACTCATGGAGGGACCTGCTGCTGTAGGTAGCTTTACCATGAGAGTTGGGACAAGGGATGTTTTTCAGCAAAAGCAGTGGGAGATTCCAAGTTAAACTTAATAATAGTTATTTATGTTTAAATGGTGTGTGCTATATATTCCTGGTTTCGCAGGAATTTGATTTCGTAACAAAAATTATGGAATGTGGTTTTTTTGTTTCGTTTAATAATAAGTCAGTTATATTAGTAGAAATGGATTAAATATATGCATAGAAAACTCCGAAAATAATCTATATATATTAAGACCGTTAATGCATGAATCACTGTTAATACTGAAATATTAAGATTGAAAGATCTAAAACTAAACGGTAAAATATTTCTCATGATGATACATATTTATGGCACCTTAGACTTGGTCACATTAATCTTGACCGGATAAATAGACTAATTAAGAATGGAGTTTTAAATCAGTTAAAACTCGGTACTTTACCTGTCTGCAAATCCTGTTTAGAAGACAAAATGACCAAGAGACCTTTTACTGGAAAATGGATAAGAGTATCAGTTAAAACTCGGTATTTTACTGTCTGCGAATTGTCTCTAGAAGGAAAAATGACCAAGACCTTTTACTGGAAAATGGATAAGAGCCAACGAAACACTTGAGCTAATACATTCGGACGTTTGCGGACCGATAAATGTAAAAGCCCGAGTTTTGGAATGGTCATAAAGCTAGTTTGCGACATTTCCGCATATGGGGTATCTGGCACATGTGCTAAAGAACAAGACTACTAAGTTGGAACCACGTTCACAGGTGTGCCTATTTGTAGGCTATCCTAAGGAAACTAGGGTGGATTCTTTTATAGTCCAGAAGATAATAAAGTATTTGTGTCGACAAATGCTACATTTCTTGAAGAGGACTATATGAGAGAGTTCAAACCTCAAAGTAAAATATTACTTGAGGAGTTACTTGTTGGTACGACCAGTACACCATTTTCAAATGTTGACAAAAACATTACACCTTCTATATCTGAAATTCAGATATAAGTTTATCAGGATAATATACCACCTAGACGTAGTGGGAGGGTTGTAAGACAACCTGAACACTATCTAGGAAATGGTGAGGTGCAAGTTGTTGCATCTTGTGATGGTATAGATGATCCATTGACCTATCGTAGTGCAATGGAAGACACTGATAAAGAGGAATGGCTCAAAGCCATGAACCTCGAGATGGAGTCTATGTACTCTAACTCAGTCTGGGAACTTGTAGACCAACCTGATGGAGTAAAACCCATATGTTGCAAGTGGATCTACAAGAGAAAAAGAGGAATAGATAGGAAAGTACAGACTTTCAAGACTAGGCTAGTGGCAAATGATTATACCCAAAATGAGGGAGTTGACTATGAAAAAACTTTCTCGCCAGTAGCTATGCTTAAATCCATCATGATTCTTCTTTCCATTGCCGCATATTATGACTATGAGATTTGGCAAATGGACGTCAAGACTGCATTCTTGAATGGAAATCTTGATGAAAGTATCTATATGAAACAACCAGAGGGGTTCATTACCCAAGGTCAAGAGCAAAAAGTTTGCAAGTTGTAAAGGTCCATTTATGGACTTAAGCAAGCATCTAGATCTTGGAACATAAGGTTTGATACTACAATCAAGTCTTATAACTTTGAGCAGAACATCGATGAGCCTTGTGTCTACAAGCGCATCATTGATAGGAATGTGGTTTTCCTTGTGTTATACGTTAATGATATTTTACTCATGGAATGATGTAAAGATATTATCGGATGTGAAAATCTAGCTAGCTAACCAATTCCAAATGAAAGATTTGGGAGAGGCAAGTTATGTGCTTGGGATCCAAATCATTCGGGATAGCAAGAAACGACTGTTAGCAATGTCTCAAACAACCTATATCAACAAGATTCTTGTGCGATTTGGTATACAGAATTTCAAGAAAGGTAATTTACCTTTCAGGCATGAAATTCATTGTCTAAGGAACGGTCTCCTAAGACACCTTAAAGAGTTGACGAGATGAGACATATACCATATGCTTCAGCAATTGGAAGTCTTATGTATGCTATGTTATGCACGAGACCGGACATCTGTTTTGCAGTGGGAGTAGTCAGTAGATTTCAATCCAACCCAGGATTAGATCATTGGGTAGCGGTGAAACATATTCTCAAGTATCTTCGGAGAACGAGAAATTATATGCTTGTATATACAAGTCATGATATGATTCTGAGAGGATATACAGACTCTGATTTTCAGACGGATGTCGATTCTAAGAAATCAACATCTGGATTAGTGTTCATCTTAGGTGGTGGGGCTATAGTATGGATGAGCATTAAGAAATCTTGTATTGTTGACTCCACCATGGAGGCTGAATATGTAGCAGTTTGTGAAGCAACTAAGGAAGCAGTCTGGCTCCATAAGTTCTTGGCAGATCTGGAAGTTATTCCAGATATGGATAAACCACTCACACTTTATTGCGATAATAGTGGTGCAATGGCGAACTCCAAAGAACCAAGAAGCCACAAGAGGGGTAAATATATTGATAGGAAATATCACCTCATCAGAGAGATAGTGAAGAGATGAGATGTCGCTGTCACACAGATTCCATCCACAGACAACCTGGCTGATCCGTTTACAAAATAGCTAAGCATGTAATCATGCGTAAATTTTCCGTAGCTTTATGTGTATTATATGGCTTAGAAAACACCTTTGATTTTTGGGTTGCTGTAGGATTCGTACCAAAATAAGGAAACTCCAAGAATTCTACTGTTCTTTCCCAGGATTTGTTCTCACTTTCTTGGCAGTGTTTCAGGATTTTCTAGTTTTTGACAGGTTGTTGCCAGCCTCCCTCCTGAATCCTCCTCCAACACTCCAAAATACCTATTTTTATAGTGAAACGGAGGGGGCATAAGATTGGAAGGAGGAGTAAAATCCCCCATCCTCCAATCTGTCCCGAGTGATTAGCAATCAAAATTTCAGACAAAGTTCAAACCATGTCCGATTGGATGTAGGGTTTGGGATGTACCTCCGGCTGGATCTAATTAAGCTCGTGATTCTAGTTGTTTTAATTATGTACGTATCCTGATAACTCGATACATGTCTGGCCGGCTATGAAATTTGAATTGTATGTTCGGCCGGATATAATCAGGTCTCTTAACTTTAGTAATTAAAAATATGCTCGTTCACTGACAGATGTATTATGTCCGGTCGAAATTAGGGTTTTCAGGATATATCCAGCCGGACTTATTGGCTTGAGAGAAGGTAGGCCATACATATGTGATGTCCGGCCGACTTTTGGCTATGTTCCATGGGTTCCTTAGAGTCATCATAAAAACAGAGGGTGTCCCCGTAAGAGAATCATCAATTCATCATCGGACTATGTGTAAAAATACAGTGTCTACAGTCGCCCCCATTTTAGTAGGCTTGTGTCGTGTGTGACAGTGACATGTCTATCAAAATCATCCATGTATTTTTACTTACTTGGTTCGTCGAGAGTTGCCGGATTTTTCTGGCTGTGTTGTAGTTTAATTATGAGAGGGTTCATTCTCGAGGTCTCATTCCTCATTCTTGATTCAGTGAGACGCTTCCTTCTATTCTTAAGGTTTCATTCCCCACTTTTATCATCGAGGTATCATTCCTCATGCCTTCCGTTTCATTCGGTTTGAGGCTTGATTCCATTCTCGGAGTATCATTTCCCATGCTTTCCGTTTCATTTGGTGGTAAGAGGATTCATTCCATTCTCCATGCTTTCTGTTTCATTCAGTGGTAAGAGGATTAATTCCATTCTCCATGCTTTCCTGTTCCATTCAATTATTTCATTCTTTTTTCCGGAGGTATCATTCCCCGTGTTTTCCATTTCATTCAGTGTTTTCATTTCCTATTCTTGAGGTATCATTCCCCCCATGTTTCCCGTTTCATTCCCTATTCTTGTGGTATCATTCTTCGTGTTTCCCATTTTATTCAGTGGTTTCATTCCCTATTCTTTAAGTATCATTCCTTGTGTTTCCCGTTTCATTCGATAGTTTCATTCCCTATTCTTGAAGTATCATTCCCCGTGTTTCTAGTTTCATTCGATACTTTCATTCTATATTCTTGAAGTATTATTCCCTGTGTTTCCAGTTTCATTCGGTGGTTTCATTATCTATTCTTAAGGTATCATTCCCCATGTTTCCCGTTTCATTCGTTGGTTTCATTCATTATTCTCAAGGCTCTACTTATTCTCGGAATTGTCTATTCTCGGTTCCAATCATCCTTCCAATTTTCCAAATCCTTTAACTCGTTTCATCTTCTATGGTGGTCCCCTTCTAAAATTCTACTTTTGCTCCCAACATTTTATTGATACCAAGATTTTCCAAAGTCTGCTTCTGTAGTCATTGATGAACACTAAAAAATGCACATTTATTAAAAGAAAAATCAATCATTTTACACTTGTAGTTTCATTTATCCCCTTAATTTAGCATAATAATTAAATTTATGTTTTATATATTTTTATTGTGATTTTTATCTTTCATGTAGGTGAAATAATACTTTGGATGCATATCTAGAAAAATGGACTTGACATTTGAGTTTTGGATGCCAGAAATTTAATAGGGTGTTCTAACAGTGTACAACTTCGGAAATTTCAGCCATGTGCAATGTTCGTATTTTGGCCATAACTTTTTACTCCAATATCGGATTAAGGTGATTCAAGTTCCATATGAAATAAGACTCAAAGATATACAACTTTGATTTAGAGTTTCGAATTCTGAAGTTTTCAAGACCGAAATTGACAAAGAATCCAAAGTATTTCATATGTAGTTATTATTTTCAAATTCAAAAAAAAAAAAAGAATTGGTGGAGGGTCACATCCACTTTCGGTGGATGCCCCTCCACCTTGACAATTGCAAAGAAATTGTCTTTCACAATTGCACGTTTTCAATTGTGAAGGCTGAGCTTCCTCTATAAATTAGAGGATGCTCAGCCTTCAATCTTCATACTTTCTCTGAATTCTCTATAGAATTGAGGAGAGTGTCTTGTGTGTTTTATTTTTAAAAAGTTTTCTTGTAATTTCTTTTTCTTTTATTAATAAAAATTATGTGTGTTTTTATTCAAATTATGAGTAGCTAAATTCTTTTTGTTGGGGAAAAGGGTGAAGTTTTTAACATGAAATTTTAGATTAATCTCACTTATATTATAATATATATATATATATATATATATATATATTATAATCTAATGATTAATATTTAATTTAATTCTGGATTAATTATTGACAAACTTAGTTACCGCCTATTTGGCTGATTTTATTTATTTGGCATAATTGAGTACCTAACTGGACTTGTTATAGAAAAAAATTATCACCACCTATGTGGCTAGTTTTATTTGTTTTGGCATAATTAATTCCTGAAATAAATTAATTGGGTAATAATTATAATTTATATATTATAAAAAGTGAGATTTATAAATTTGAAATATTAAAAGTGGATCCATTATCCCTAGTATTTTATTTTATTACAGTTTAATTTAAAATTTTCAATCACTCAAACAATTCAATCTTAATTTCTTTTCATTCGAATTGTTATTTTATTTTACTAAATCTATTCCCTGTGGATAGTCCCGGTCTTACCTGGTTATTTTATTACTTCGATACTCTTATACTTGTGAGTAAAGAACCACTTTTTTTAGCGTGTTAAGTTTTTAGCGCCGTTGTCGGGGATTAAATTTAGTAGATAAAATAATTTTTTGTATATATATATATATATATTTCATTTTTATTTTTTTTTTATTTTTATTTTTATTTTTTGTACTTTTGTATTTTTGTATTTTTTTTTCTGCATCTCATTTTCTTTCATCTTTTCATTTGTGTAGATCCAAAATATCATGATTGATCCTAAATGAATCATGAACCCAGAAATCCCACATATAGACAGACTCTGTTTTTAATTCTTCAAGGTTATAGGAGACAAAAAAAATCAATTAAAATGGAGCTTGCATTTTGCCAAAGAATTTCTTGAACCATCCTCATCAAGAGATTCTTCCATAATTTTTTGTGAGAACTTAATTCGGGAGATTGAGATAGCTGAACGAGAAATTCAATTGAGATCTGAATTGACAAGAATCAGAGGACGTTTTTAGATCTAAATTACTACATTTGTATTTTCTTTATTTTTTAATTTGTTTATTATTTTATTTTTGTAAGTATTGTATTTGCATTTTTAAATTTTAGCATATAGTTTGCATTTAGGTTGCATGATACATTGATCTCGATCATCTAGCGGTAGATTAAATAGAGAGTCTCCATCACCTTCATCGTCAGTAAAAATGACCAAGAACCAAAACGAAAATCCACCTGTCCGAGTTGAAAACCCAGTTGATCAAGAAGAAAACGAGTCTCAGCATGGCAATCTTAATCATCCTAGGACACTCAGACAATTCATGAATCCCACTAGAACAGGATCACCATCTTGCATCATTTTTCCCTCAGATGCAGCACGTTTCAATTTTAAGCCAGGTGTCATCCAACTTTTACCCACATTCCACGGTCTAAAATCAGAAAATCCTTATCAACACTTAAGGGAATTTGAAGAGGTATGTAACATTTGCACAGACCAAAATTGCAGCATAAATATAATTCGATTAAAGTTTTCTCCATTTTCTTTAAAGGATAAAGCTAAAATTTGGCTGCAGAACCTTAGGTCAGGATCCATAAGAACATGGGATGATTTACAGGAATATTTCCTAAAAAAATTCTTCCCACCTCACAGGACAAACTATTTTAAGAGGAGAATCATAACTTTCACACAAGAGTCGGAGGAAAAACTTTATCAATATTGGGAGAGGTTTAAAGAGATGTTGAATATTTTTCACATCACGGGTTTGAAACATGGAGGCCGATTGCCTACTTCTACGAGGGGTTAACACCCCAAGATAGATAAGTAGTAGAAATGATGTGTAATGGTGAGTTTAAGGACAAAAATCCCGAATATGCACTAGATTACCTAGAACACATAGCAGAAAATGCACAACAATGGGATACAATTGGCACTTATGAGTCGTCTGTAAAACCACAACCATCTGGTAGAGGTATGTTTAACCTTAGGGAAGACCATGACCTTTCTGCTAAGTATGCATCTCTAACTAAAAAAGTTGAAGCATTAGAATTGAGGAAGAGTGATCATGTCAAGTCTGTTCAAGAAGTCATCTGTCAAATCTGTAATTCAAATGAACATGTCACACAAGTTTGCCCAACCTTGCCAGCCCTGCAAGAATGTCTTCTTGACCAAGTTAGTTCCATAAACACTTTCAATAGACCAAATCCAATCTCATACTCCCAAACCTACAATTATGGTTGGAGAAACCATCCAAACTTCAATTGGAGGAATGATAACCAAGCACAACCATCGCAACAACCTCCACAGGTACACCAGAATTTTTGAAATTCCCAGAATTATGCACCATATGTCCCACCATCTTGGAAAACACTTGAGGATATCTTGCATGCATTTATTGAGAAACAGAAAGCCATCAATAACCAAAATGGTCAAACATTGATTGATTTGAAAGATACCTTCTCCAAAATCACATCTTCATTGACCATTAATGAGAAATGAAAGTTTCCTACCCAACCACAGCCAAATCCCAAGAGTCATCAAAACCCTCACGAGGGTCTGGTAGTCAGCACATAGACCAAGTCAAATCTGTTATTACTCTTCGCAGTGGTAAGGTCATCCACAAAACTATTCTTAAACCTCACGAAGATGAAAATAAATCAGATACAGATGGTAATTAAGGGATTGATGAGCCATTGTCTGTCGTTGATGATAATATTTTTTCTCATGAACCTCCATTTCCACAGGCATTAAAAACAAATAAATTGAACCATTCCCTAGAGATATATGAAATATTCAAATATGTAAAGGTCAATATTCTTTTGTTAGATGCCACCCAACATATACCATCTTATGCCAAATTTCTGAAAGATTTGTGCACCGTTAAAAGAAAACATCATGTAAGAAAGAAAGCTTTTCTAGCTGAACAGGTAAGTTCCATTCTCTCAACCAATAATGCATTAAAATACAAGGACCATGATTTTCTAACTATTTCTTGTATCATTGGAAATCAAAAAATTAAACATGTTTTGCTTGATCTTGGATTCAGTGTCAATTTGCTTCCATTTTCGGTTTACCAACAACTTAATATTGGCGAGTTAAAACCAAATTTAACTACTCTTTTACTTTTCGATAGATCAGTCAAGGTACCGAAAGGAATTGTGGAAGATGTGTTATTACAAGTCGATAAATTCATATACCCTATGGATTTTATTATCTTGGAAACACAACATGTAGCATACAGTTATAAGCCAATTCATGTAATACTTGGTCGTTCATTTTTAGCAACAACCAACGCTTTAATTAATTACAGGAATGGAATCATGAATTTATCTTTTGGTAATATGACGTTGGAGCTTAATGTTTTTAATATGTGCAAATAACCATATTATGAGGACGGTGAAAACGAGAGCATAGAACTAATTGAACCAATTTTGGAGGAACATATTCAGGGGAGTTTATCTGATCCCTTGAAAACTTATACTGCTAATTTTCTTGAATCAAGTTTTCAATTAAATTCAGATACTCCTAATGAGTTTTCACTTGTTTCTACACAGGTACTGGAAGACGATGGAGAAAAACAATTTGAGGAACTAGGAACGCCGGAAGAAGAAAACCATGATGAGGCACCCAAATAGGAGTTAAAGACTTTGCTAGAAGGATTAGGGAAAAAATCGGTTCCTAACTAAATGGAACCAGAACCTACCAAATTAAATAGGGTACCCTATTATTCAGTTCCAATTCGGTTCCGATCCGGTTCCAGTCTGGTTCTGAATTACCTTATTTTAAAATATTTTAATGAAAACTACATTTCGATATGAGTCCGTAGGAAAAAACGGGGACCAAATCGGAGTCCGGAAGCTCAATAACGATGAAAATGAAGTTTTAGTACTCACCGATAAAGTGTATTTCTCTTCGATAATTAGAGCATATCAGGCAGCAAAATCATCCTCAATGCATTAATCATCATCTCCTAGACCAACAGGAACTAGACTTGTTCCACCTGCATCAACCAGCAGAATGTGAAATAAGAACATAATAGAGAGTGTGTGTGTGTTTGGGACTCATTAGGCAGCAAACCCAGAGATAGAAGATCATCACTGAAAGCTCAGAATATTAAATTTTAATCATTTTTTTTTACAGTTAGTAACTTCTAAAATTAGCACCAATCTTATATATATAATTTAAAAAAGAATAAAAATTGTAATTGAGTTATACCTTGCTTGCAAAGTTCTTCATCAAGCACAAATCCTATCTGTTTCCAAAACAGTTCTTCAAGCACCAAACTGGTTCTATATTCGGTTCCAGAAATAGGTTCCATGGTCCGATTCTGACCATTTTGGAACCGGAACCGGACCTGTTACAATCAATTCTGGTTCCAAACCCAGAAAATCGATCGGTTCCATCTAGTTCCAGGTAGAATCGGAACCGATGCTCACCCCTAAGAAGGATTAAGTATGCATTTCTTGGAGACGAACAAACTTACCCTGTGGTAATTTATGCTTCCCTCACAAGCAATCAAGAAGGTAAGTTGTTATATGTGTTGAAAGAACATAAATTAGCAACTGGATGGACTTTAAAAGACATAAAATGCATTAATCCATTGATCTGCACACACAGAATATATTTAGAGATAATGCAAGGACATATCGTCAACCCCAAAAAAGATTGAACCCTCACATGAAAGAAGTGGTAAAAACAGAAGTCTTTAAACTTCTTGATGTAGGCATTATCTACCATATCTCCGATAATAAGTGGGTAAGTCCTACACAAGTTGTACCTGAAAAGTCTAGAATAACTGTTGTGAGAAATGATAAAGGAGAATTAATTTCAACTTAAATCTCATCTAGTTGGCGTATGTGCATTGACTATAGAAAACTAAAAAAAATCATTTCCCTTTACCTTTTCTTGACCAAATTTTAGAAAGAGTAGCAGGACATCTCTACTATTGTTTTCTTGATGGTTACTCAGGTTATTATCAAATTCTCATTGCTTTAGAAGACCAGGAAAAGACCACATTCACATGTCCCTTTAGAACATTTGCATTTAGGAAAATGCCTTTTGGATTTTGTAATGCACCAACAACATTCCAACGATGCATGTTAAGCATATTTAGTGACATGGTTGAACACTGTTTAGAGGTCTTTATGGATGATATAACTGTTTTCGGGAATTCATTTGATAATTGGAAAATATTTTGAAATGATGTGAAGAAAAAAGACTTGTGTTAAACTAGGAAAAATACCATTTCATGACTAATTCGGGAATTGTTTTGGGACAAGTTGTGTCATCTAAAGGTATTGAGGTTGACAAGGTAGAAATAAAGGTAATCTCTAAATTGCCATCACCAAAAACAGTCAGGGAAATCCATTCTTTCTTAGGACATGTAGGATTTTATAGGAGGTTCATCAAAAACTTTATTACCATATCCAGACCCTTTTGTAATCTCATATTAAAAGATGCAACATTTGAATGGACAAAAGAATGTCAAAAATCATTAGAAAAGATTATCAATCTTTTGAATTTTGTTCCTATCGTGCAATCCCCTGAATGGTCTTTGCCTTTTGAGCTAATGTATAATGCCAGTGATTATGCAGTTGGTGCAGTGCTAGGACAGAGAAAGAAAGGTAAGCCACATGTAATATATTACGCAAGTAGAACTTTAAACACTGCACACATGAATTACACTACCACAGAAAAAGAACTATTTGTTGTAATACTTACATTGGATAAATTTCAATTATATTTAATTGGTTCTCCAACCGTTGTTTATTCTGATCATGCTGCTGTTAGATATTTGATGTCTAAACATGATGCAAAGCCAAGATTACTCCGGTGGATTTTGTTGCTTCAAGAATTCAATCTCACAATCAATGACAAGAAAAGAGCAGAGAATGTGGTTGCAGATTATTTATCGAGACTCACAAATGAGTCATCAATTGATACAACTCCTATCAATGACTCTTTTCCTGATGAATTTTTATTTTCTGTAAATACAATGTCTTGGTATGCTAATATTGTCAATTTTCTTATAACAGGAAAAATACCTCCAGATTGGAGCCATCAAGACAATAAGAAATTTTTGACTGAAGTCAAAAGATATCATTGGGACGATCCATATCTGTTCAAGTATTGCCCTGATCAAATTTTCCGACGATGCATATCGGACAGTGAGATAAGTGGTATTATTCAGTTTTGTCATTCAAAAGCATGTGGAGGTCATTTCTCATATAAGAAAACCGCTGCAAAAATCTTTCAGTGTGGATTTTATTGGCCCACCATTTTTAAAAATACTCATGCTTTTTGCAAAACTTGTGAGAATTGTCAAAAGTTGGGATCCATTTCAAAAAGAAACATGATGCCTTTAAATCCCATCTTTGTCATTGAAATCTTTGATTATTAGGGAATAGATTTCATGGGCCCATTTCCACCGTCATTTGGATTTTTATATATTTTAGTTGCAGTTGATTATGTCTTAAAATGGGTTAAGATGATTCCTTGTCGAAACAATGATCACAAAATTGTGATTAAATTTTTAAAAGAAAATATTTTAAGTCGATTTGGAATCCCTCAAGCCATTATAAGCGATGAAGGTAAACACTTTTGTAACATTCCTTTTGAGTCCTTAATGAAAAAGTATGGAGTTACACATAAAGTTTCTACCTCTTATCACCCTCAGACAAATGATCAAGTTGAACTAGCAAATAGGGAAATCAAACAAATTTTGGAAAAAATGGTCAACCCAAATCGCAAAGATTGGACTATTTGACTGTCTGATGCACTTTGGGCATACCAAACAGCTTTCAAAACATCTTTGGAAATGTCTCTTTATCGTCTAGTTTAGGGAAAACCTTGTCATTTGCCTGTAGAACTTGAGCATAAGGCATATTGGGCTATTAAAGTATTCAATTCAAACCTTGAAAATGTCAGTCATGAGCGTAAACTGCAATCAAATGAACTTGAAGAGTTAAGGAATGATTCATATGAGAATGCGAAAATTCTTAAAGCTAAAATTAAGGTCTTTCATGACAGTCGAATTTCACGAAAAATATTTGAAATTGGTCAAAAAGTTTTACTTTATAATTCTCGTCTTCATTTATTTCCTGGAAAATTGAAATCCAAATGGAATGGCCCATTTATTGTGAAACACGTTTATCCATATGGTGCTATTGACATTGAGAATCCTAGGGATGGTGATGTATTTAAAGTGAATGGACAACGTCTGAAACCATTTTTGGAGTGTTCAAATTTTCACGAATCACTTTTCCTTTCAAACCCAGTGTACTGTGATTGATGTATTTTCTTTTCTTTTCTTTTCTTTTGTATTTGTCTAACTTCCATTTTTCTTGAGTTTTGCAGTATTTTTTTATCTTTTTTTTTGTCAGAATCTTACACCCTGGTTAAACAGTGGATAACGGTACTCTGTGACTTTAAGTCGGTTCTTTTAGTTTTCTAAAATTACTAATACCCTACAATCAAGCCATGGAAGAAACTCTTGCAAAACTCCACAATAATTTTCATTCTCTCCCACAAAATGCTCTGATGAAAATTTTATGAAGCACGCAACGAAAGAATGAGACTTATGATGATCCATGGTATTTCTAGTGATATTCGTTGGGTAATTGAAGCAAGGGTTCGCTTGGAAGGTGAGTCATCTGAATCTTTCATTTATTACATGTCTGGTTTATGGAAAAGCACCTATACTAAGAAACGAAGAGCTAAACAATTAGGTGTTTGTTATAAATGTGCACGTTGGACGTGCAACACTCGTTGTCGTTCTTTATGAATGGTGTCTGACAATTACGAAGATAAAATTCAATTCATTAGAGATGGCTTGAGTAATGAGTCTTTAGATGATATATCATTGACTCTTGACGCATCCTAGTGGACATGTTCAATGAGTAATTCATAATTTGCATACACAATTTCAAAAAAAAACAACAATACAGTCTCAGGAATCTGACTTTAGAAGACCTTGTTTGCCAATTTATAAGAAAATTGGATGGGAAGGCTATCTTCGACCCAAAGGTGGCGTTCAAGCTATTACTGGATGTAAAACTAGAGGAAGATGTGAGTCACAATCACAACTACCAGTACATATTTTTTTTATTGCTTTGATTTCCTTTACTTTAAATTACTTTTGATTTTCTTTAATTTACTGTTTTGATTTCCTTTACTTTTTACCAACACTATCTAAACTTTTTGACTTTCACGATCTATTTTACTGTTCATCTGACAATTTTCATTTTGCAGGTACTAGTGCTTTTATTACTCACCCTTTTCCGGGATCCATAAATACAGCTCGTCATTTCTCTATTCAACTCATCCAGATAAGAGAGAATAAAAATGGAAACAACTTTAAGAAGATGAGTCATTAATATTTATGTGTTTTATGGAACTAGCTCTGGAACTAAACTAGAATTTGTTGAGGCTGCAAAAGATTTGGGTAGAGTTATGGCGGAAAGAAACATGCACTTAGTATATGGCGATGGCAATCTTTGACTGATGGGATGTGTTTCAAAGGCCGTGCAAGAATGTGGAAGTCAAGTTTTGAGGATCATTCCAAAACCTTTGACAGAGGAAAACCTCATCGAAAAATCAAATGGAGAAGAATGCATTGTCTCAGGTATGTCTGAAAGACTTACTGAAATAATCAATCATGCTGACGCTTTTATTGCTTTACCAGGTGGGCTTGGCACGTTGGAAGAAATATTCACAGTTGCGTCATGGACGAACTTGAACATTCACCAAAAACCCATTGGATTACTTAATGTTGATGGATTTTTTGATTTTCTTTTTGTATTTCTTGAGGATGCCAAAAGAAATGAGTTTATTTCAAAATCGGTAAAAGATATCTTCCTAAGTACAAGAAACGTTGATGATTTAATTGACCAACTTTTAGCTTATGAACCAAAAATCAACCTCATTCTTTCCAAGTTGAATTGGTCTGGTAACGATTGTGGCAAGAAGTGTAGAGTGGACTTGAATCTTAATCAATAATTTTTTTATTTTCTTTTAAATAGTCGTAGATTCAATTGTCAATTTCACACTAATCAGGTGATATCTTCTAAACTCTACTTCTTCTTTTTCAGACACTGGGGACAATGTCTCAAATTGGTTAGGGGAGAAGATAATTGACTAGATAGTTTTTTTTTTATGTTTCGTTGCTGTGTTTTTCATTAAAAAAAAGTTTTCTTTTATGTTGTTTTTGCTTTGTTGTTATTTTGTGTGTGAAAAAAAGTATTTTGTGTTGATTTTCTTTTGTGTTTTCAAAAAAAAAAACTACACACAAATCAACAACAAATTTTTGACTAACCAAGTTGAATTTTTGTTCAGAGATGATAGTGTAAGGAGTTTTTACTCCTGAGACGTATCTCAAAATAATTCGTAACAAGTTATTTTTGTTCCTTTATTTTTAAATCATTTAAATTTGTGAATTCTCCATAATATTGATTAAATTTGATTTTCATATGCTCATCTGACAAGTATTATCAACATACAAGGTAACATATAAACATGGGTTGTAAGTGAAAATTTTGTAATATTCAGTTCTCTAGTTTGTTGGAGGTAGCACCTAAAGGCAGATGAATTAGTATTTTTATTCAAAAAAAATCTAATCATGCTCTTACTTAGTAACCGGACATATTGCCTCAGTAATCACTGATTGTTCGTGTAAAACGGTAGAACTTGAGTTTGTAAAAAAAAAGTGTGAATAAGTTTGATTTTGTAGCCTCTCAAACTCAAGCAATTAAGTATGTAGGGGTGGTTTAACACTTAATGCCCTAAGGCCAACTGGTCTGGGAGTCACTGATCCAAAGCTCGTTACATGGGTTAAAGAGAAAGCTTAAGGAAATCAGACACTTTTTCTTTTTAATTCCTGAGATCCAAGCAATTAAGTCTGTATAGGTGTCTGAACACCTAGTGCCCTAAAGCCAATTGGTTTGGGAGTCACTGGCCCAAAGATCGTTACGAGGATTGAAGATGCATCATTATTTTTTTTTAAAAAAATCTATTTTTATTTATAAATAAACTTGCCAAAAGTGTGAACTCTAATATAATTTTAGGACAAAAATATTACTCTCTTTTCAATTAGACCTGTGGATATTATTGGTAGTGGGTACAATGAATGGATTAATACCTTGTTTTATGTGTGTATGGAAAAATGGTCAAAAGTACATGAGAATTTACTTGTTTGATCATTTAGAAAGAAAGAAAATAATTATTAATTTAGAAAAGAATTTGTCTTTTTAAAGTTTTTGGCATAAATTACTATGGGCTAGTAATAAGCTGGTTAGGGGGTGTGATGAACACTAAAAATCGCACATTTATTAAAAGAAAAATCAATCATTTTACACTTGTAGTTTTGTAGGCACTGCATTTTTGCATGTAAGTCCCTATGATGAGTCTCATTTGGAGACACTACCTTTTAAGTCACGGAAGTCGCGGGAAACGAATGTCGGAAGGGGAAATTCAGAATAAGTATATCATTGGATTCAATTTACATGTTCACTGCTTTTGTTCGTGATGCGTTCGTGAACACGTTCGAACGTCAAGTAGATTACGGGCGTTCGTGCAGCATTCGAACGGTGTCGGTACTTCTGGTTTTGCTGCTAGCCTCACGCCCAAGCCCAATTAGCCCATCAAAACCCACCCAAAAATAATTAAAACATTTAAAACATGTCACAAATTAAAATAATATCATTCCTAAATTAAATAAATCAAATAAAATCTAAATAATCACTAACTAAAATATAAAATCCACTTACCTAAACAAAACAAATCATATACCAAATTAAATAAAACAAATAAACAAATAAAATAAACTTATTCCTAATTTGAACAAATCATGTCCCCAATTAAAAAGATGTTTTCCTTATGAAACACTAATTAAAATATTCCCCCATAATTACTTGATCCATTCCTATTCAAACCTTTGAAACCCTAGCCTTTACCTATAAAAGAAACCCAAATCCAACCCTCACCTCTCCTAGCTCATTCACACAAAAAACACTCCTAGTCCATACAAGTAAGAGGTAACAAGAAATAATTCTCTCCTCCTCCTCCCTCCATTGCCGAAAACACTAAACCAAAACATCCTCATTGCCGCACAAACACAACCTAAAACAGCCCCTTACATCACCGAAAATCACCCCTAAAACTGCACTAACACCACCGAAAATCACCATCAAACAGTAGCCCCCTAAATCGCAAAATAGTAGCCAAAAACCTGAAAAATCAGTGACTGAAAAACAGCAGTAAAACAGCAGTGAAACGGAGTAAAGACGGCGGTTCAAACAAAGAAACAGCGAAAGGAAGCAGTGAACCAGTGAACCGGAGGAGTTGCGAAGCGTTAACCCTTCCGAAGATCGTGTACCGTACGTCCAAGAGGCGATTTAAAAGGTTAGACCTGAGGGAACTTTTCGTATTTATCTTCATTCATCTTTTAATTGTTTTATTTATTTTTTCCGCATGAGATTCGTTTGTTGATGCATGTTGTGGCCCTTGAATGAATGGAAAATGTGTCGTCTCTTGTGGTATATAGGATGGAAACCCAGACATAAATTCCATGGCTGAATCCGAATGAACGGTAGTGCGGTCTGTACTTGGGATACAACTCCACGTACCACTTGAGCAAACGGCACATATTTCGCTTTGTTTTGTCTTGTTTGTTTATTATCCGCATTTTATATTCCGCCATTTAATTTCCGTACAATTATTTGTTTGTATTGATGATGTGATGCGCATGGGCTTAGTATGTTGGTCTAAAGGTTTTCAATTTGAGGGAAGAAAATGTCTAAAAGACTACCTTTACGACAATACTTTACCGCACCGGACGAAATGTGTTTGATTGAATGTGAGATACGTTTAATCGAATATACGAAAGTGCACATTATTGTCTCATTCACTTTTATGCATTGTAATGTAATGTGCATGGGCTAACTAGGGTGGATTAAAGGTCCTCTATTCGAGGGAAAATGCCTAAAGGGCTACCTTTACCACGATGTTTTGCCGCGCCTCTTGTTATGTCATTGACCTTTTGCATATCATTGTTCTATTTACGCATGTATTGCATTCTAGTGCGCATGGGCTAACTAGGGTGGATTAAAGGCCCTCTATTCGAGGGAAAATGCCTGAAGGCTACCTTTACCATGATGGTTTGCCGCGCCGGACGAGGTATACTCGATTGAATGGGAATGAGTTCAATCGGGCATACTGGGTCCTATATTGTGCATCTGTGTAGGTGTTTGCGTCGTCCATCATGCATCAGCTCATGTCTCATTCGGACGCGTTCTCGAACGTTTTATGAACGCGAACCTTCTGTTTCCCGTTCGAACGCGTTTACGAACGCTACTCGAATACGTATGCATTTTGTTTCATCAGGTATTGTCATGTTCGATCGCGTTCTCAAACGCTATACGAACGCGAACCTTCTGTTTCTCGTTCGAACTCGTTCTCAAATGCTATACGAACGCGAACCTTTTGTTTACCATTCGAACGCATTTACGAACGCTACTCGAACACGCATGCGTTTAGTTTCATCAGGTCTTGACCCGTTCGAACGCGTTATCAAACGCTATACGAACGCGGACCTTCTGTTTACCGTTCGAACATGTTTACGAACGCTACACGAACGCACATACACTGAACTGAGTCCTTTTTATCATATTTCATGCATGATTGCCTCATTAGTTATCTCTTTGCATTATGTACCTAATTGCTTCTCTTTATTACGCATGATCGTACAATTACCATTTCCTTGTGTTTCTGTATCCATGAATATGGTGTGCTTATGAAGTTGTATGTTTTCCGTGTTTCAATTTACCTTTATGCATGCAAATTTGGACATAGGTTATATGCAAATATGTTGCATGCAAATTTGGACATAGGTTATATGTAAATAGGTTGTATGCAAATTCGGACACAGGTTATATGCAAACTTAGATATGAGCCTTGTACTTATGGATGTGAGCTTAGAAATAGAATACCCATGGGAATGTATGTTGCTAGATCCAATTAAATTATTGCACAAATCACATCATTACAAGTGGCATAAGTAATGGACCATTCTGAACCCAATGGTTTGAGGTCTGCCCTTGCGAGGGGTGAGTGCGGCCTTAAATCTTTGTCCCGGTTCACACCGAGTGGCGACTTCATGTTATTTCTCCGGTTTAGTCCCCCGTGGGCTATTCCGTACTCCCGACTGGGCCGCGAGCCCGAAACAGCGTCGTCCAACATCTGTGTCCTACAGTCTGGCGACTCCACTGGGGATAGAGAATTTGCCCCGAAATAATGCTTTGTAATGATTGTGATTTGTGTTTTAATTAACTGTGTTTACTGTGGGTTGAAATGGGTTCAATCAAAGGCGTTTTTAAGGCTAGGTAATGGTTTGGTCTCTTCCCTCATTCACTACCTTTCTATAAGGAAAAGATGCGAAGGCACCTAGATAATCATGTACTCGTAGCCTATTGTGATGGACTAATTTGGAGGACTCATTGTTTATTCCTGTCACCAAACGATAAGAGCCTAAGAGGCTTGGGTTTTTAAGAGAGTTCGCTCCGCCCTCCCTCTGGGGAATATACAATGGGAAATCCATTTGACGGTCAGTCACACACCATAACTCGTTGGCACGTACCGTAAGGTATAAAAAAAAGTGCGCTTACTTGGTCGCTCAAACCATTGAGTGGGGAGACCTAGTTGTGGGCAACCCTTCGCTAACGAGAGTCTTTGTCTATACTCCCGCAAACCCACACGTAGACCCGAGTTGTATGACCTATAGCAATTATTTCCTTGTGCTTGTGGACCATCCTCATTTAGATACAGTTGGACTTCTTGTCAGAAATGCGAGCTTGTTGGGCCATTTAAACTGGGACGAGTTCATATCCTGTGACAATTGGGCCAAAAGCTTCTGAAATGGCGATGGGCCGCTCCGTAGAAATTATTGCATAATGCTTGAATTATCTCTTTATGATTGTATTTGTGGACCATCCTTATTCGGATGCAGTTGGACTTCTTGTCAAAAATGCGAACTTGTTGGGCCATTTAAACTGGGACGAGTTCGTATCTTATGACAATTGGGCCAAAAGTCTCTGAAATATCGATGGGCAACTCTGTAGAAATTGTTTCTTTATGCTTGTGTTTGGGCCCTTTATCATTTGAAATCATTTAGCCATGTTATCACAAAGTGTAAACATGTTGGGCCTTTTCAACTGGGACAAGTTTGCACCCTGCAATAATATGATTGAAGCTTTAAAATGACAATGGGCCAAATTATATGATCCACACATCGCACGTATCCCATGCATCTCATGCATACACACATCATGTTAACTCTCTTGTGTCTTAAGAGTCATCATAGACATCCGTTGGGTTAGGGAAAATGGAAGACTTGTTAAGAGGCCAATAGCACACATGAGCGAATCAGAGAATGAATCATCCCGTATGGATCAGTTTGAGAACAGCCTCACCAAGATTACTGAACAGTTACAAGCCTTGACTACTGTTGTGGCTAATATGGTTGTGCCCCGTGCTGGGGGAAACTCTGAGAATGAGAGGTGTGAAGACCCTCCGACTAGATTGAATGATGATATTTCGGGTTTTGATGATGATATGGCCAAGTATGCTGCCGGGAAAGTGGCAGGGTCTCAAGCTGAACTACAAAAACTCCGAGATCAGGTAGAGTCGGTTACCCGTAAGATGAGGGGCAAACATGAAGACCTGCTAGATTATGAGGAAATTACCTTTGAAGAACAGTTGCCAGCTCAATTCAAGATGCCAGATATGGCCAGGTGATGAGCGGAAAATATATCAATATTTACCGCCCCTTTAACTTAATATTTTGTTTAGTTTCTCGGGTTTGATGAACGTTTTGATGTGTTTTAGTTTATTTTGCAAATAAAATAATATTGGGACTTAATGAAATCATTTAGGACGAAATATGGGTCAAATAAGGGAAATTATTGGACTTGATATTTTAATTTTGGAGATTGGAAACTTGAAAGGGCGTTTTTGACGAAGTGCAGTTTTGGAAATTCCAGTTTTGCGCATCTGTCGTATTTTGGGAATAACGTTTTACTCAGATATCGGATTGAGCTGATTCAAGTGCCAGATTAAAGAATACTCAAAGAAATACAACTTTGAAAGAGAAAATATTTTCTAATTCCGAATATTTAATGACCGAAATTGATGAACCATCCAGAAGTGTGTGATGTGTAATTATTAAAGTCATTATCAATCATTTTCAAAGCAACATATAATTAATAAATAATTAATAAAAATTATCAAATCACCACCAAATAAGATAAGCAATTAGTGGAGAAATTATGGATTTGGTGGAGTAATTAGTGGAGAAATTAATAATGGATTTGGTGGAGAATTTGATGGATGATTTGATGGAGGCAAAATTTTGCCTATAAATACCAAGTCATTTCATTTGTAAATTCATATTTTCTTCTTTGAAATTCCTTAAGAATAAATAAGAAGATTGTATCTAGTTTGTTTATTTTCAGTTTTCAGTAATTAATTTTCGCTTTCGCACTTTTTTTTCTTTACTTTTCAGTTTTTACTTTCCGCAATTTACTTTTACGCACAAACATTTTCTTTCTTTACTTTTGCAGTTTTTATTTTTTCAAGCAATGAGGAGGTAATTATCCCTTGATGGGGTGAAAGGTAAAGCGTTTATTATTGCTATTTAGATTAATCTCCCTTAATTATAATATATAAACGATTTAAAACCTGACTTAATGAGGATACCGCTATATTGGTCGGTTGGTAATTAATTATAAATTGGTTTTAACCTGACTAAATATTGATACCGCCTGGTTGGTCGGTTGGTAATTAATTATTAATTTGACTTAATCAGGATACCGCCTATATGGCTGGTTGGTAATTATCATGCAAAGTTAATATATTATATTAAGGGAGATATTTAAAATAGTAGTAATAAAAGTTGATCCTCTAACCCAGCATTTTCTTTTATTGTACTTTTACTTTATTTAATTTCAGCAATTTATTTTTCAGCAATTTAGTTTTCAGTAATTTACTTTTATTTTTTATTTTTTTTTACTTTTTACTTTTTACTTTTTACTTTTTACTTTTTACTTTTTACTTTTTACTTTTACTTTTACTTTATTTAATTTCAGCAATTTACTTTTCAGTATTTAATTTCCAGCAATTTACTTTATGTCTTTTATTTTATTTAAGTTTTTACTACCTGTAAATATGTGTCGTAACTAAGCCAGTTATCTGGGGTTGTGATGAAATCCAATATCACCGGTTTATAAGGGGTTAAATTATAGTTTGGTAATATAAAGGTTTATTTATTGAGTCTTAATCTTAATGCTTTTTATTAACTGACCATTAATAAAATTGAACTGGTAAACTTAAAATGAACTAGACATAGAGATTTTAAGTTTAAGACCTTAGACTCAATAGCCCACGATCTTCCTTGAGGATAGATAACCCTTTAATAGATTTCCTTACATGATAGGAATATACCTGTCGGGCGGGGGTAGCCATAATTGGAACTTAATCTTAATGAATCCAGGTAATTTGGTTGACATAGACATATGGTTCAATTGGGTTATACTGGATATTTGTAGTTGACCATCGACAGAGGCTTACATATAATTTAGTGTTCCAGGTTAATAAATCAATATATTACCCAACTTTAAGATAATCACTTCATCTTTAAAATGATATTTGAAGAAATCACAACCCTAGATAGTTTTTAATATTCAATTTTCTTAAAACTTACTTTCGAACAATTTTATTTACTTGTTTTTAAATTTAGAATCGTCACCATTTCAAATCAATCAAACAACCTGTTAGATACTAGTAATCATTTGACCTCATAAAATTAATAGATTAGATTTTAAGTCCTCGTGGGATCGATATTTTTATACTACTTGAACGATACATGCACTTGCGTTATACGTGTGTGTTTACGCCGGTCACCAGGTTCAATGGGAATGGGGATCCGAGGGTCCATCTCCGTCAGTATGTTTCAGTTATGAGTTCAGTGGGTTTATCCAAGCGTCAGGTTCAGAAACTGTTTGGAATTTCACTTGAGGAGGGGGCTGGTAGTATGGTATTATAGCCTAGAAAGAAAGGTTAAGGAAGACTGGAGGGAACTGGCTGAAGCTTTTCTGAAGCAATATGTTACAGATTTGGAAATTGATTTGTCACTCCGTGATTTAGAGAACACTAAGCATAAGCCGGAAGAAAGCTTCAAGGAGTATGTAGACCGCTGGAGAAGCCAGCTTCTAAAGATGCAGACTCGGCCCTCAGAGAATGACCAAATTAAGATGATTATCAAAGGTACTAAGCCCTCGATCTATGGCAAGTTGAGGAGGATGACCTCCATGATTACTCACTTTCGACAGTTGAGGGAAACTGTCATGGATATTGAAGAAGAAGAGGTGGAGAATAGAAAGTTCTATGGCCTGAACATGAGGCCCATTGGGGGAACGTTAGGTACCAAGCCTGTTTCCGCTGAAATTGATGCTATCCGAAACCGACGATTTTCCAACTTAGGAAGACCCTTGTCTAAGGTGTTGGAGAAATTAAAGAGACACGGACTTCTGAAACCCTTAGAGACCAAAACACTTCCACACCCACCACCACCGCATCTCAACATGAACCACTATTGCCATTTCCACCAACAAAAGGGCCATGACACTGACAATCGTGCCCGCCTCCGCCATGAAATCCATGACCTTATAGACTCCAAAAAGATACCGACCCAGAAATAGAACTTCCTAACACACACAAAACCCCATGCCGAATTACAACTATGTCCCACCACCTACCTATATGATAAACTCTGGCCTACCCGAAAGCCTTGTCCTCAAATCCTTTGACCACCAAGCCTTCTGCCTGGGAATTTGGGATAGCAGCAGTGAGGATGAAGCAGAACAGGGGAAGAATTTCTGGGAATATTTCTCCAGTAGTGATGAAGAGGTGGTAAGAGGAATGACACGCAGCGGGCATTTCAACAGTGATACGGCTGAGAAGGGTAAAGAAGTGTTGACAGAAGGGAGAGAAGTGGCTGAGAATACAGAAAATGCTGATGGAGGTGTAGTGCTGCAACAGTTAAAAAAAGACGTGGGCACAGGTCAGCATCCTGGAATTATTGTGTTCATCACAAGAGCACAGACGTGCTATGGTTGAGGCCTTGAGCAAGATAGTAGTTTCAGAGGATGCTAACCCCACAATGTTTGTTGGATCAGTACAAAAAGGAAGCTTTACAGATAACCTTTTCTGAGGAGGAACTTTCGGATGAGGGAATGAATCATAATAAACCCTTATTCATCAAAGCTGAAGTAAGGGGCAAGAAGACCTCTTGTGTGATGGTAGATGATGGCTCCTCCATCAATGTGTTCCCATTGAAGATTTTGGCAAAACTGGGTATGAAGGAAACAGATATGGATCCCTCCAGTATGACTATTAAAGCTTATGATGATAGTAAGAGGGGATTTTAAGGTACTTTTGCAACAATGGTCAAAGTTGGCCCGATTGAAGATGAGGTTGAATTCACAATGCTGTACATCCCGGCCACTTTTTCTTTGTTATTGGGAAGGCCTTGGTTTCACAAGCTTGGGGGCGTTCCCTCCACTCTACACCAGGTTGTTAAGTTCCCGTACGGGGGAGAGATTGTCACCATTCAAGCTGAGATAGATAATGTTGTCGCCGCTTTGGAAATACAACCTTTTACAAGGTTCCAAGTGTCAGCAACTTTTGAGGAGTGGGTGGATCCTAGGGTGGCTAGGATCATGGAAAAGATTAAGTTCGAGCCAGGAAAAGGTTCAACATTGCCTAACTTTAAAAGTCAGACTACTCGAAGGGGTTTGGGGTACAAGTCTGATGAGGAAAAGCCGAGGGCTAAAAAGAAAGGGTTGAAATTGATGGAATACTTTGTAAAGGCTTCAGGGTAAAAAGGTGAGCCCGAACCGATAGAAGTTAACGAGATTGTGGTGCCTGGATTTGAAATCTTCCAAGATATGCTGGGTGAGAAGCCGCTGACGGAAGAAGTTGTGAAAGAAGAAGATAAGTGGGAAGAAGAGTTGATGAAATTGGAGAGCCTGACTATCGGGGAAGATAAAGAAACTGAGAAAAACCCGGTTGCGAAGGATGAAGTGTCTGTGGATGAAGACATTTATCTTTCTGATTTATTTGAGTGTACTTCTGCATTTGCTAGCAATAAAGACAATCATTTTGCTTACTTGCTTGAGTCTCTTCCTTTCAATTTGCATGATTTGAGTATATTTGATATCAGCTCAACCAAAACGAGTGCATTTAACTTGGGTACGCCTAAAAGTCCCAAGGAAATCCTAATTGCAAGTGAGGTTACCTCTGAGGAGCGGGAGAAATTAGAAGAAATATTGGTCAGATATGCCAAAGTCTTTGCTTGGTCCTACGAGGACATGTCTGGGGTAGACAGAAGCATCGCCCAGCATACAATACCAACTTATCTGAATATGAGGCCAGTGAAACAGAAACTCCGACGGATGAGACCAGAGTGGGCTAAGAAAGTCAGAGAAGAAGTCAAGAAACAGATAAATGTGGGATTCCTGGAAGTAGTGAAATATCCGGAGTGGTTGGCAAATATTGTGCCAGTACCGAAGAAAGACGAAAAAGTCAGAATGTGTGTGGATTACAGAGATCTTAACAAGGCTAGCCCGAAAGATGATTTTCCTCTACCTCATATAGATGTGCTAGTTGACAGTGCGACTTTATCTGCCATGTATTCATTTGCAGATGGGTTTTTAGGATACAATCAGGTTCTCATGGCTGAAGAAGACAAGCACAAGACTGCCTTTGTCACCGAGTGGGGCACATATTGTTACAAGGTAATGCCATTTGGGCTCAAGAATGCAGGAGCTACTTATCAGCAGATGGCCACTACGCTATTCCACGATTTGATGCACAAAAAGATTGAAGTGTATGTGGATGATATGATGTTAAAATCAGAGACAATAATTGGGCATATAGAAGCATTAGAGAAGTTCCTTCAGAGAGTTGACAAATACAACTTGCGGTTGAATCCCAAGAAATGTGTGTTTGGGGTAACATCAGGAAAGTTGATGGGGCATACAGTTGGAATGGGAGGAATAGAGGTAGACTCTGAGAAGATCAAAGCAATCACAGAGATGCCAGCACCAAAGACAGAGAAGGAAGTCAAAGCATTCCTCGGGAAAATTCAGTATATCAGTCGGTTCATCGCCAAGTTGACATCAGTATGTGAGTCTATCTTCAAACTGCTGAGAAAAGACCAGCCAGTGAAATGGAATGAGCAATGTCAAACAGCCTTCGACAATATCAAAGAGTACTTGGTAAAGCCTCATATATTGAAACCTCTGAGACCGGGCAGACCTTTGATATTATATTTGGCCATAGAATCATAAGCACTGGGGGCAATGATGGTACAGGCAGATGAGACAGGGGTAGAGCATGCAGTCTACTATCTCAGTAAGAAGATGCTTCCGTACGAAGCCCGTTATCAAGAGGTAGAGAAGATCTGTTTGGCAGTAGTATGGGCATCCAGAAAGTTGCGACATTACTTCCAGTCTTACAAGATCCTGGTGGTAGCCAAGGAGAATCCTTTGATGTATCTGCATTCAGTACCTTCGCTAGTGGGGAAGTTGGGCAGCTGGTTAGTGTTGCTGACAGAGTTTGACAATGAGTATCTCACCTCCAAAGTAATCAAGGGGCGAGCCGTAGCAGAGTTCTTGGCATTGCAACCTATTGAAGGGGATCAGTACAAGTTTGAATTCCCGATGAAGAGATCCAAGCAATAACAGTTCAAGGATGGAAAATGTATTTCGACGGAGTGGTGAATTGCAAAGGAGCCGAAATTGGTATTGTGATAGTGACCCTCGAGGGAGAAACCTTGCATATGGCCAAGAGGTTTACATTTGGGGTAACCAACAACATGGCCGAGTATGAAGCATGTGCTTTTGGATTGACTGCATTGATAGCCTTGAAGGCTGAGAGCGTGGAGGTTTACGGAGATTCGACGTTGGTAGTCCGACAGATTCAGGGAGAATGGGAATTGAAGGAAGAACGGTTGAAACCTTATCTTTTTCACCTCAGAAATTTGGCACAGGTTATCCCCGATTGTAAGTTTCAGCACTTGCCACGAGAAGAGAATCAAATGGTAGACGCAATAGCTACATTTGCAGCGACTTGGGAAAATCCAGAGAAGTTAGTGTGAGACCATTGGTACTGACAACAGCGAGTAGACCTGTTTATGAGAAAGAAAGAGTTTTAGAAGTAGAGATTGACGATGGTAAACCTTGGTATCATGACATTCAGAGGTATCTGGAACACAGAGAATTCCCAGAAGGAGCAAGCAGAAAAGACATAATAGACATTCAGAAATTGGCTTCTCAGTACGTGATTTGGAAATGAGAATTGTACAAGAGACAGGTAAATGGCGTTCAGTTGAAGTGTTTGAGAAAAGAAGAGGCTCAGAAGGCAATGGAAGAAATACATGCCGGGGTATGTGGACCGCATATGAATGGGTTGAATTTGTCTCGCAAGATTTGTAAGACATGGTTTCTACTGGTTGACCATGGAGACAGACTATGCAAAGCTGGTAAAACATTGTCATGATTGTCAAGCACACGGTAATTTGAATCATCTGCCGCACACAGAGTTGCATGGGCTATCAGAGCCATGGCCTTTTTTCAGCATGGGGAATTGATATGATCGGGGAGATTCGACCGAATGCATCGAATGGGCATCGCTTCATAGTAGTGGTAGTGGACTATTTCTCAAAATGGGTGGAAGCCGAGTCATTTCGTAATGTTATGGCAAAGCAGATGGCAAATTTCATAGCTCGAAACATCGTATGTCGGTATGGGATGTCGCATCATGTAGTGACAGATAACGAAGTTCAGTTTCAAGGGGAAACAAAGGCAATGCTACAGAGATATGGGATTGGACATCACAAGTCATCACATTACCGACCGCATGCAAATGGGGCAGTTGAGGCAGCCAATAAGACAGTAAAGAAGATATTAGCCAAGATGACAGAGAAATGTAAAGATTGGGCTAACAAGCTACCGTATGCCCTGTGGGGGTATAGAACATCAGTAAGAACAGCAACAGGAGCCACGCCTTACTCTTTGGTCTATGGAATGGAAGCAGTACTGCCAGTGGAAGTTGAGATACAATCCTTGAGGGTATTAGCAGAAATAGAGTTACCTGAACAAGAATGGGCCGCACAGAGATTTGAACAGTTAGCACTACTGGATGAGAAGATAATGAAGTCCTTGCATCACATTCAGATATATCAGAAGAGACTAGCCTGAGCATTCAACAAGAAGGTGCGTCCTACTAAGATCAGAAAGGGTGATTTGGTACTTAAGCAGTCGAGGCCGTCGACAACAGACCCAAGAGGAAAGTTCAGACCTAACTGGGAAGGACCCTACATAGTGCAGAAAGTAATGGGAAATGGGGCAGTGAGATTGTCAGATTTGGAAGGGAACGAGTTCACCGAGCCGATCAACGTGGATAGATTGAAGCATTATTTTTCCTGAGGGAAAGAAGACCGAGCAGTCACCAAGGGAATTGACAAAAGACCTAAACCAACGGGATATGAAACTCATTCATGCATGCATGCATACACGTAACATATTTTCATTCTTTTGTGTTTGTTATGTTTTGTAATAACAAGTTTCAAAGAAGAAAAAGAGAAAGCGGCAAAAACAAGCCAACCAAAAGCAGCAACAGTATAGTGTCATCAGTTTCAAGAAAGAATCAGTATCAGTTTGGGGGCGAGACCCACATCAACATCGGTTTGGTGGAGAGACCCACATCAAACATCAGTTTGGGGGCGAGGCCCATGTTAGCATCAGTTGGGGGATGAGTCCCAGGGTCGAGGCCCACATCCGCATCAGTTTGGGGGCAAGGCCCATGTCAACATTGGTTTAGGGGCGAGGCCCACATCAACACCAGTTTGGGGGCGAGGCCCATGTCAGCATCAGTTGGGGGATGAGTCCCAGGGTCGAGGCCCACATCCGCATCAGTTTGGGGGTGAGGCCCACATATATCATCAGTAATTTTGGGGATGAGTCCCAGGGTCGTGACCCACATCATCAGCAGTTTTAGGGATGCGTCACAGGGTCGTGACCCACATTGTCAGCGATATTGGGATGCGTCCCAGGGTCGAGGCCCTCGTTGTCGGTTGCAGTTATTGGGATACGTCCCAGGATCGAGGTCCATTACATCATCAGTTTTGGGGATGCGTCCCAATGTCGTGACTCACATTGTCAGCGGTATTGGGATGCGTCCCAGGGTCGAGGCCCTCGTGTCCGTTGCAGTTATTGGGATGCGTCCCAGGATTGAAGTCCATTGCGTCATCAACTCAGCTCGAGGCAACAAGCAAGTCAGGTGGCAGCTGGCGAGCCAGGTAAGTAAAAATGCATTGCACGACTTCGATAGGATTGTCATTGTCACACACTGCACAAGTCCCATCAAAGTGGGGGGGCGACTGTAGGCACTGTATTTTTGCATGTAAGTCCCTATGATGAGTCTCATTTGGAGACACTACCTTTTAAGTCACGGAAGTCGCGGGAAACGAATGTCGGAAGGGGAAATTCAGAATAAGTATGTCATTGGATTCAATTTGCATGTTCACTGCTTTCGTTCGTGCTGCGTTCGTGAACACGTTCGAACGTCAAGCAGATTGCGGGCATTCGTGCAGCGTTCGAATCGGCGTTCGGACGGTGTCGGTACTTCTGGTTTTGCTGCTAGCCTCACGCCCAAGCCCAATTAGCCCACCAAAACCCACCCAAAAATAATTAAAACATTTAAAACATGTCATTAAAATAATATCCTGCCTAAATTAAATAAATCAAATAAAATCTAAATAATCACTTACTAAAATATAAAATCCATTTACCTAAACAAAACAATCATATACCAAATTAAATAAAACAAATAAACAAATAAAATAAACTTATTCCTAATTTGAACAAATCATGTCCCCAATTAAAAAGATGTTTTCCTTATGAAACACTAATTAAAATATTCCCCCATAATTACTTGATCCATTCATATTCAAACCTTTGAAATCCTAGTCTTTACCTATAAAAGAACCCAAATCCAACCCTCACCTCTCCTAGCTCATTCACAAAAAAAAAAATCCTAGTCCATACAAGTAAGAGGTAACAAGAAATAATTATCTCCTCCTCATCCCTCCATTGCCGAAAACACTAAACCAAAACATCCTCATTGCCGCACAAACACAACCTAAAATAGCCCTTACATCATCACCGAAAATCACCCCTAAAACTGCACTAACAACCACCGAAAATCACCATCAAACAGAATCCCCCTAAACCGAAAAACAGTAGCCAAAAACCCATAAAAACAGTGGACTGAAAAACAGTAGCAAAACAGCAGTGAAACGGAGTAAAGACGGCGGTCCAAAAAAAAGAACACGAAAGGAGCAGTGAACAGTGAACCGGAGGAGTTACGAAGCGTTAACCCTTCCGACGATCTTGTACCGTACATCCAAGAGGCGATTTAAAAAGGTTAGACCAGAGGGCACTTGTCGTATTCATCTTCATTCATCTTTTAATGTGTTTTATTTATTTTGTTTCCGCATGAGAGTCGTTTTGTTGATGCATGTAGTGGCCCTTGAATAATGGGAAATGTGGTCGCTCTTTTTGTAAATATTAGGATGGAAACCAGAACGTAAATTCCGTAGCCGAATCCAAATTAGACGGTAGTGCGGTCCTGTACTGGGATAAACTCCACGTACAGCGTGAGCAAACAGCACATATTTCGCTTTATTTTTGGTTTTGTCTGGTTTGTTTATTATCCGATTTTTATCTTCTGCCATTTAATTTCTGACGATTATGTGTTTGTATTGATGATGTGATGCGCATAGGAATTTAGTGATGGTTTGTCTCAAGGTTCTCTATTGGGTAAAAAAAAGTCTAAAGACTACCATTACGACAATTATTTTGCCGCACCGGAACAAAGTGTGTTTCTTGAATGTGTGTAGGCATTGCATTTTCGCATGTGAAACCCGATGATGAGTCTCATTTGGAGGCACTACCTTTTGAGTCATGAAAGCCGCGGGAAACGGATATCGGAAGGGGAAATTCAGGATAAACAAGCTCACTGTCTTCGTTGGTGCTGCGTTCGTTACTTCGTTCGAACCTCGTGCAGATTGCGGACGTTCGTGCCGCGTGCGATGAGGCGTTCGAACGGAGCCGGTAATTCTGGTTTTGCTGCTAGCCTCACACCCCAGCCCATTTAGCTCCCCAAAGCCCATAAAACACATCCCAAATTAAATAAATAAATATTAAATTAAATATTAAACATTAAAATAAAACATTTAAACCATTTACCAATTAAAATAAACAATTACCAACTTAACTAAAATCATGCCTAATATAAATGAATCAAATATATTATATACTAAAACTAAAAATAAGATTTGCCTAATTAAAATCAATCTTAACCAATTAAAGCCAATCATATATTTGACTTCCTAATTCAATAAGATATCCACCAATTAAAAGTTTTGACTTCCTAATCTAAACCAAATTTGTCCCCCCCTCAATTTGACTTTCCTTGCTAAACACCAAATCATATCCCCTCTTTAATGACAAAATCCCTTCCTTGTGACACAAGGCCAAACCCTACCTCTCCTCTATATAAACATGACTAAACCAAGGCCATCCCCCCTCTCCAATCTCTCTAGCTTATACACCCAATTCACACAAAATTATAGCAAGAAATCCTAGACAACAAACATCCATCTCACAAACACCGAAAATCACACCAAAACAATCCCTCTCACACCACCGAAAATCACACCAAAACAATCCCTAACCACCACCGAAAATCCTCCCAAAACAGTCCCCAAAATCCAAAAAACAGTAACACAAAAAAAAACACATAGATAACCTTAAGAATAATCATATATAATTGCATTAAAAACCCACACAAACTTGGAATAGGTTATTGAAACGTTAAAACAGGTAGCCCGTGCGGGGAGCAGCAAAACAGGAGCCAATAGGAGCAGAACGGAGTTCGAATCGTAAGCAAAGCAGCGAAGCAGTGAGCTAGGACGTTGAACCAGTGGACCAGAAAGTTGCGGAGCCTTACCCCCCTTTCGATTTCCGTGGAACGCGAGTCCGAGAGACGGCTTAAAAGGTTAGACCTGAGGGTATCTTTCACACTTATTCTCATTTTACTTTCTGGTCATTTATTTTGATTATATTTTCTGTATTTGTGGTATATGTTGTGTGTATGATGTATGTTGTGGGTATTGGATGAATGAGAGATGTGTCAACTCTCGCGGTATATCGGATGGAAACCCGGACATAAATTTCATAGCCGATTCCGAATGGACGGTAGTATGATCTGTACTCGGGCCACAACTCCACGTACCGCTTGGGCAAACGGCACTTTCTTTCTTTCGTTGTGTTGCTCTTGTTTATTTAGTTTTCTTACTTAAATTCAATACGTCGTTAGTTATGCATGATTCAACCAGGCGCATGGGCTTAGTGAGTTAGTCCAAAGGTCCTCCATTTAGGAGACAAAGAGCCGAAAAGGCCACCTTCGTGACACTACTTCGCCGTGCCGGTTGATGTATGTTCGGTTGGACGCTAGATACGTTCAATCGGGCATACTTTTTTAATATTATATTATCGTTATTTCGTATGAGTCAATCGAGCGCATGGGCTTAGTAAGTGTGACGTGAAATCCCCTATGGGGAGAGGCTAAAAGCCCTTTACCACGATGCTTTGCCGCGCCGGTTGATGTGTGTTCAGATTGGACGTAGATGTGTTCAATCGGGCATACTTGGTTGACATGATTGGTTCTATTCTTGTATGTGTAATGTGATGCGCATGAGCTTAGTATGTTGGTCTAAAGGTCCTCTCTTTGAGAGATCAAGAGCCCCAAAAGGTCACCTTTATGGCAGTACTTCGCCGCGCCCCTTATTTTCTGTTTACGTATTACATCCATTTTCATGCATCAGGTCCGTGTCCGTTCGAACGCGTTTGCAAACGCAGAAATACTCAGCGCGTCTCGTTCTGATGTTCGTTTCATGTCAAACGCATCGCGCGCATGTTATCCTTCAATCGCTTTCGAACGTTTACGTACTCGAACGTGAGCATTCTGCTTCACCGTTCGAACGCGTTTACGAACGCTACCGAACGTGAGCATTCTGTTTCATTTCCGTTCGAACGCGTTTACGAACGCTACTCGAACGTGAGCATTCTGTTTCATTCCGTTCGAACGCGTTTACGAACGCTACACGAACGTGAGCATTCTGTTTCATTTCCGTTCGAACGCGTTTACGAAGCTACTCGAACGTGAGCATTCTGTTTCATTTCCGTTCGAACGCGTTTACGAACGCTACACGAACGTGAGCATTCTGTTTCATTCCTTCGAACGTGTTTACGAACGCTGAACGAACGTGCACACTGAACTGAGTCTGTCTTATTATTTCATGCATATTGCCTATTGGTTGATCTTTCTTATGCAAATGTGTCAATGTATCACCATTCATATGCTTGTGTCATGATAACATTTGAGTATTATTTCTTGCGGTATATCGGATGGAAACCCAGACGTAAATTCCGTAGCCGATTCCGAATGGACGGTAGTGCGGTCTGTACTTGGGCTACAATTCCACGTACCACTTGGAAAAGTGCCCATATGTGTGCTTGCATGGTTACCATGTATGCTTGTATGGTTAGTATGTGTGCTTGTGTTTTCCTGAATGTGATGTACAAAGTTGTATGTTCGTTGCTATCTTGATATATGTTAAGCATGCAATCTTATATATGAAATACATGTATATTTAGGCGCATATTTTATTTTATATATGTGAATTTAGAAGCATGATACCCTTAGAAATAATTGTTACTTCAGCTTGTTTAAATTATTATATAAATCTTTTCATTACAAGTGACATAAGTAAGGGACCATTCCGAACCCAACGGTTTGAGGTCTTCCCTTGCGAGGGGTGAGTGCGGCCTTAAATCTTTGTCCCGGGTCACACCGGGTGGCGACTCCATGTTATGTCGTACTTCCCAACTAGGCCGCGAGCCTAGGAACGGCGTCGCTCAGTTTCTGTGTCCCACAGTCTGGCGACTCCACTGGGGATGTGAGAATTGGCCCCGAAATATTGTCTTGTAATGAGTGGATTTATGTTTTAATTGGCCATGTCTATAGTGGATAAGTGAGGGTTTAATCAAGGGCACTTTAAGGCTAGGTAATGGTTTGGTGTCTTCCTTCACTCACTACCTTTCTAGAAGGAAAAGCTGTGAGGATACCTACATGACCATCTACTTGTAGCCTTTGTGATGGACTAATTTGGAGGACTCGTTGTTTATTCCTGACACCAAGCGATAAGAGCCTAAGAGGCTTGGGTACTTAAGTGAGCCTCGCTCCACCTTCCCTCTGGGGAATCTACAACGGGAAATCCATTTGACAGTCCGTCACACACCATAGCTCATTGGCACGTACCTTAGTGTATAAAAAGGGATACGCTCACTTGGTCACTTGAACCCTTGAGTGGGGAGACCTAGTTGTGGGCTATCCTTCGCCAGTGAGAGCCTTTGTCCATACTCTTGCAAACCCACCCATAGACTGGTTTATATGGTTAAAGTAGCAATTATTTCCTTGAGTATGTGCTTGTGGACCATCCTCATTTGGATGCAGTTGGACTATTGTCAGAAATGCGGGCTTGCTGGGCCATTTAAACTGGGGCAAGTTCGTACTGTATGACTATTAGGCCCAAGGCTTCTGAAATGTTGATGGGCCATTATGAAAAAAATTATTATGTTATGTTTGCATTATCTCCCTTCTATGCTTATGTTTGGGAACATCACCGTTTGGATCCATTTGGACCATTTGTCATGGGATATGGGCTTGTTGGGCCATTTAAACTGGGACAAGAACGTATTTCATGACTATTGGGCCAAAAGCTTCTAAGTGATTGATGGGCCACCTTGTGTTTGTTTTCGGAATATTATCATTTGGATTTAGTTGGGCTCTTTGCCGTAAGACATGAACTCGTTGTGCCATTTAAACTGGGACGGGTTCACCCTTATGACAATTGTCCCAAAAGCTTCTAAAATGATAATAGGCCGATTTGTTTGAGAATTTTATTTGCTTTAATATAGGTTATATATTTCTTATGCATATCATGCATACATATACCCTGTTGACATCCTTTGTGTCTTAAAAGACACCATAGATACCGTTTGGGTTAGAGAAGGAACCAGACTCACTAAAAGAACAAGTATGAGTGAATCCGATAATGAGGTGTCCCGTATGGATCAGTTAGAGAATGGTCTCGCCAAGATCACTGAACAGTTGCAGGCTTTGACTACTGCTATGGCTGGTATAGCTGGGTCTCGTGCCGGGGTTAATTCTGGGGATGTGAGGCAAGAGGAATCTCCGAACAGATTGGGGGATGATCTCCCCGCTTTTGATGATGATATGGCAGAGTATGCAGCAGGCAGAGTATCTGGGTCTCAGACAGAGTTGCAGAAACTTCGGGATCAGGTTGAGTCAGTTACCCGCAAGATGAGGGGTAAGAATGAGGATCTGCTGGATTATGACACATTGACTTTTGAGGAACAGTTGCCAGCACAGTTCAAGATGCCAGATATGGCTAAGTTCAACGGGAATGGGGATCCGAGGGTGCATCTCCGACAGTTTGTATCAGTCATGAGTTCAGTTGGCTTGTCTCAGCGCCAGGTGCAGAAAATGTTTGGAATGTCGCTTGAAGGGGCTCCCGTGGTATGGTACCACAGTTTGGAGAAGAAGGTGAAAGAAGATTGGAGGGAGTTAGCTGATGCCTTCCTGAAACAGTATGTCACTGACTTGGAGATCGACTTGTCACTCCGTGATCTGGAGAATGTTAAGCAGAAAGCGGAGGAGAGTTTTAAGGAGTATGTGGACCGGTGGAGGGGTCAATTATTGAAAATGCAGACTAGGCCTTCGGAGAAGGATCAGATCAAGATGATCATCAAGGGCACCAAGCCCTCCATTTATGGCAAGTTGAGGAGGATGACCTCCATGATTGCAGACTTTCGGCAGTTGAGGGAAACTGTCATGGATATTGAGGAAGAAGAGGCCGAGAATAGAAAATTCTATGGTCTAAACAGGAGGCCCATTGGGGGAACATCGGGAACAAAGCCCGTTTCTGCTGAAGTTGCTGCTATCCGGAACAGGCAGTTTTCCAATTTGGGAAGGCCCCTGTCTAAGGTGCTAGAGAAGTTGAAGAGGCAAGGGCTTTTAAAACCCTTGGATACCAAACCATTACCCAATCCCCTACCACCACATTTTAACCTAAGCCTTTATTGCCACTTCCACCAACAAAAAGGCCATGACACCGACAACTGCGCCCGACTCCGCCATGAAATCCAAGACCTCATAGACTCCAAGAAAATACCCAACCCAGAAACAGAACAGCCCGATACACACAGAAACCCCTTACCTAACTACCGTGCCGTACCACCACCAGCCTATATGATCAATTCTGGCCTTCCAGAAGACCTTGTCCTAAAATCCTTTCACCCTCAAGCCTTTTGCCTGGGAATCTGGGATAGCACTAGTGAGGATGAGTTTGAGCAGAAGAAGGACTTTTGGCTTGATTTCTCTAGCAGTGATGAGGAGGAAGTAAGGGGAATGACACGTAGCGGTCGTTTTTATAATGATATGGCGGAAAAGGGTAAGGAAGCTTTGACAGATGGTAGAGAAGTGGTTGAGGCTGCAGAAAATACTGAAGGGGATATAGTGCTGAGGCAATTGAGGAAGACTAGAGCACAAGTCAGTATCTGGGAACTATTATGTGCATCTCGGGAGCATAGACAGGCTATGGTTGAGGCCTTGAGCAAGATCGTGGTACCGGAGGATGCCAACCCCGCAATGTTTGTTGGGTCAGTTCAGAAGGAAGCTTTGCAGATATCCTTTTCTGAGGATGATCTCCCACCGGAGGGGAGGAATCATAATAGGCCTCTATTTATCAGGGCCGAAGTGAGGGGCAAGAAAACTTCATGTGTGATGGTGGATGACGGTTCGTCCATCAATGTGTGCCCATTGAAAATTCTGGCAAGATTGGGTATGAAAGCAACAGACTTGGACCCCTCCAGTATGACTATTAAAGCTTATGATGACAGTAAGCGAGGAGTTGAGGGTACCTTTGTGGCTATGGTCAAAGTAGGGCCGATTGAAGATGAGGTCGAGTTCACAGTGCTGGACATCCCAGCCACTTTTGCCTTATTGCTGGGAAGGCCTTGGTTTCACAAGCTTGGGGGCGTGCCTTCCACTTTGCATCAGATGATCAGATTCCCGTATGAGGGAGAGATTGTTACCATCCGGGCTGAGTTAGATAATGCCGTGGCTGCCTTGGAGATACTACCTTTCACAAGGTTCCAGGTATCAGCCACTTTTGAGGAGTGGGTGGATCCTAGGGTGGCTAGGATTATGGAGAAGATGAAGTTTGAGCCGGGTAAAGGTTCAAAGTTGCCGGATTTCAGAGGACAGACTACTCGGAAGGGTTTGGGGTACAAATCTGACGAAGAAAAGCCGAAGGTCAAGAAAAAGGGCCTGAAACTGATGGAGTGCTTCGTGAAAGCTTCAGGGTATCAAGGAGAGCCTGAACCTGTGAAAGTCAATGGGATTGTGGTGCCTGGGTTTGAGATCTTCCAGGATTTGTTGGGTGAGAAACCATTGACTGGGAAAGCTGTGGAAACAGAGATTTGGGAGGAGGAATTGATGAAGTTAGAGAACCTGACTCTGGAAGAAGATGAGAAGCCTGAGGAAGACCTGATTGCAGAGGAAGAAGTGTCTATTGATGATGAAGACATTTACCTTCCTGACTTATTTGAATGTACTCCCGCATTATCCAATAATAAAGACTTTCTTTTGCTTACTTGCCTGAGTCATTTCCATTCACTCTGCATGAATCCAGCATATTTGACATCAGTTCAGCCAGAACTATTGCATTTAACTTGGGCACACTTGAGAACCCCAAAGAAATTTTGATTGCAAGTGAAGTAACCTCCGAAGAGAGGGAGAAACTAGAACAAGTGTTGGTCAGATATGCCAAAGTATTTGCTTGGTCTTATGAGGACATGCCCGGGGTAGACAGAAACATTGCCCAGCACACAATACCAACTTATCCGAATATGAGGCCAGTAAAGCAGAAACTTCGACGGATGAGACCAGAATGGGCTGAGAAAGTCAGAGAGGAAGTTAAGAAGCAGATAGATGTGGGGTTCCTGGAAGTGGTAAAATATCCCGAATGGTTGGCTAACATAGTGCCGGTACCGAAGAAAGATGGGAAAGTCAGAATGTGTGTAGACTACAGGGATCTCAATAAAGCTTGTCCGAAAGATGATTTCCCTTTGCCGCATATAGATGTTCTGGTTGACAGTGCGGCTTTGTCTGCTATGTATTCATTTGCGGATGGATTTTCAGGGTACAATCAGGTTCTCATGGCTGAGGAAGATAAACACAAGACTGCATTTGTTACCGAGGTGGGGTACCTATTGTTACAAGGTGATGCCGTTTGGGCTTAAGAATGCAGGAGCTACTTATCAGCGGATGGCCACTACACTCTTCCATGACTTGATGCACAAAGAGATTGAGGTGTATGTGGATGACATGATGGTGAAATCAGAAACGAGAGTTGGGCATATTGAGGCATTGGAAAGGTTCCTTCAGAGAGTTGACAGATATAACCTGCGGCTTAATCCCAAGAAATGTGTGTTTGGGGTGACATCAGGGAAATTGCTTGGTCATACAGTGGGAATGGGCGGAATAGAGGTAGACTCCGAAAAGATCAAGGCAATCACAGAAATGCCTGCACCAAGACAGAAAAGGAAGTCAGAGCATTCTTGGGAAAGATTCAGTACATCAGTCGGTTTATTGCCAAGTTGACATCAGTATGTGAGCCTATCTTCAAACTATTGAGAAAAGATCAGCCGGTGAGATGGAATGAACAGTGTCAGACCGCCTTCGACAGAATCAGAGAGTACTTGGTAAAGCCTCCTGTATTGAAGCCTCCGAGGCCGGGTAGACCTTTGATATTGTATTTGGCTATAGAATCAGAAGCATTGGGGGGTATGATGGTACAGGCAGATGAGGCAGGGGTAGAACATGCAGTTTATTATCTGAGTAAGAAGCTGCTTCCGTATGAGGCTCGGTATCAGGAAGTTGAGAAGATCTGTCTTGCAGTGGTATGGGCTTCCAGAAAGTTGCGACATTACTTCCAGTCTTACAAGATCCAGGTGGTGGCAAAGGAGAATCCTCTGAAATATCTGCATTCAGTGCCTTCACTAGTGGGAAAACTGGGCCGATGGTTGGTATTGTTGACAGAGTTTGACATTGAGTATATCACCTCCAAGGTGATCAAGGGACGAGCAGTAGCGGAGTTTCTGGCATTGCAACCTGTTGAGGGGGATCAGTATAAGTTTGAGTTTCCAGATGAAGAGATCCAAGCAATAACAGTTCAGAGATGGAAGATGTATTTCGACGGAGCAGTGAATTACAAGGGAGCCGGAATTGGGATCGTGATAGTAACCCCCGAGGGAGAGACTTTGCCTTTGGCTAAGAGGTTGACATTCAGAGTGACTAATAACATGGCTGAGTATGAAGCATGTGCTTTTGGCCTGACAGCATTGATAGCCTTGAAGGCCGGGAGTGTGGAAATCTACGGAGATTCTATGTTGTTGTCCAGCAGATGCGAGGAGAATGGGAATTGAAGGAAGAACGGTTGAAGCCTTATCTTTTTCACCTCAGAAAATTGGCACAGGATATCCCCGAGTGTAAGTTTCAGCACCTACCGAGGGAAGAGAATCAGATGGCAGACGCATTGGCTACACTAGCAGCGACTTGGGAAAATCCAGAGAAGTTAGTGATGAGACCGTTGGTACTGACAACAGCAAGTAAACCTGCTTATGAGATAGAAAGAATTCTGGAAGTTGAGGTTGACGACGGTAAACCTTGGTATTATGACATTCAGAGGTATCTGGAACATGGTGAATTCCCGGAAGGGGCGGGCAGAAAAGACAGAATAGCCATTCAGAAGTTGGCTTCCCAGTATGTGACTTTGAGAGGGGAACTGTACAAGAGGCAGGCAAACGGCATTCAGTTGAAATGTTTGAGAAAAGAAGAAGCTCAGAAAGTGATGGAAGAGGTACATGCCGGGGTATGTGGTCCGCACATGAATGGATTGAACTTGTCCCGCAAGATAGTGAGACAGGGGTTTTATTGGTCGACCATGGAGACAGACTGCGCGAAGATGGTAAAGCACTGTCATGACTGTCAGGCACACGGTAATTTGAATCACTTACCGCACACAGAATTGCACGGGCTGTCAGAGCCATGGCCGTTCTCAGCATGGGGGATTGACATGATCGGGGAAATTCGACCGAATGCATCTAATGGGCATCGCTTCATAGTGGTGGCAGTAGATTACTTCTCAAAGTGGGTGGAAGCCGAATCCTTCCGTAATGTTACACAGCGAAGCAGATGGCGAAGTTCATAGCTCGGAACCTCATTTGTCGGTATGGTATGCCGCATCATGTAGTGACGGACAACGGGGTCCAGTTTCAAGGAGAGACAAAGGCAATGTTACAGAGGTATGGGATAGGCCACCACAAGTCATCACCGTACAGGCCGCAGGCAAATGGGGCAGTTGAGGCAGCCAACAAGACTATAAAGACAATTTTAGCCAAGATGACAGAAAATTGTAGAGATTGGGCTGAAAAGTTACCGTATGCTTTGTGGGGGTACAGAACATCGGTAAGAACGGCAACAGGTGCAACACCTTACTCCTTGGTCTACGGAATGGAAGCAGTATTGCCAGTAGAAGTGGAAATACAGTCCCTGAGGGTATTAGCAGAGGCAGAATTACCGGAACAGGAATGGGCCGCACAGAGATTTGATCAGTTGCACTGTTGGATGAGAAGAGAACGAAGTCTTTGTATCACATGCAGTTGTATCAGAAGAGACTAGCCCGGGCATTCAACAAGAAAGTACGTCCCACAAAGATCAGAAAGGGTGATTTGGTACTTAAGCAGTCGAGGCCGTCGACGACAGATCCGAGAGGAAAATTCAGGCCTAACTGGGAAGGACCTTACATCGTTCAGAAAGTCCTGGGAAATGGAGCAGTGAAGCTATCAGACTTGGAAGGAAATGAATTCACAGAACCAATCAATGTCGACAGGTTGAAGTTGTACTTTGCTTGAGAAGACTTGGTCGCCAGCGGAAGACCTAACCCAACGGAATAAGAAAACTCCTGCATACATGCATACACGTAACCTATATTGCATATTTTTGTGTTTGTTCTGTTTTGTGTAAACAGGTGTTGAAGACGGAAAAGAGCGAGCAGTAAGCCAATCAGAGATGGCAAAGGCACAGCATTTGATATGGGCAGTAATCTGAAGATTGAGGTCCCAATGAAGTTAAGTTCCGGGTATGGGTCTCGGAGGGCGAAGCCCATATCGACTGGGGAGCGAGGCTCCACATCACATCATGTCAGCTTGGGGGCGAAGCCCATATCGGCTGAGGAGCGAAGCTCCACATCATCATTTTCGGGATGCGTCCCAGGGTCGAGGCCCATATTTTGTCAGCGGTATTGGGATGCGTCCCAGGGTCGAGGCCCCCGTTGTCGGTTGCAGCTATTGGGATGCGTCCCAGGATCGAGGTCCACTGCATCATCATTTTCGGGATGCGTCCCAGGGTCGAGGCCCACATTTTGTCAGCGGTATTGGGATGCGTCCCAGGGTCGAGGCCCCCGTTGTCGGTTGCAGCTATTGGGATGCGTCCCAGGGTCGAGGCCCACATATTGTCAGCGGTATTGGGATGCGTCCCAGGGTCGAGGCCCCCGTTGTCGGTTGCAGCTATTGGGATGCGTCCCAGGTTCGAGGCCCACATCATCAGCAGCATCGAGATGCGTCTCAGGATCGAGGTCCACTGCAGTATCAGCTCAGCTCGAGACAGCTAGCTAGCCAGGTAAGTAAAATGCATTGCATAACTTTGATAGGATTGTTCAAAGTCACACACTGCACAAGTCCCATCAAAGTGGGGGCGACTGTAGGCATTGCATTTTCGCATGTGAAACCCGATGATGAGTCTCATTTGGAGGCACTACCTTTTGAGTCATGAAAGCCGCGGGAAACGGATATCGGAAGGGGAAATTCAGGATAAACAAGCTCACTGTCTTCGTTGGTGCTGCGTTCGTTACTTCGTTCGAACCTCGTGCAGATTGCGGACGTTCGTGCCGCGTGCGATGAGGCGTTCGAACGGAGCCGGTAATTCTGGTTTTGCTGCTAGCCTCACACCCCAGCCCATTTAGCTCCCCAAAGCCCATAAAACACATCCCAAATTAAATAAATAAATATTAAATTAAATATTAAACATTAAAATAAAACATTAAACCATTTACCAATTAAAATAAACAATTACCAACTTAAACTAAAATCATGCCTAATATAAATGAATCAAATATATTATATACTAAAACAAAAATAAGATTTGCCTAATTAAAATCAATCTTAACCAATTAAAGCCAATCATATATTTGACTTCCTAATTCAATAAGATATCCACCAATTTAAAAGTTTTGACTTCCTAATCTAACCAAATTTGTCCCCCCCTCAATCTTTGACTTTCCTTGCTAAACACCAAATCATATCCTCCTTTTAATGACAAAATCCCTTCCTTGTGACACAAGGCCAAACCCTACCTCTCCTCTATATAAACATGACTAAACCAAGGCCATCCCCCCTCTCCAATCTCTCTAGCTTATACACCCAATTCACACAAGAATTATAGCAAGAAATCCTAGACACCAAAACAATCCTCTCACACACCACCGAAAATCACACCAAAACAATCCCTCTCACACCACCGAAAATCACACCAAAACAATCCCTACCACCACCGAAAATCCTCCCAAAACAGTCCCCAAAATCCCAAAAACAGTAACACAAAAAAAAACAGCATAGATAACCTTAAGAATAATCATATATAATTGCATTAAAAACCCACACAAACTTGGAATAGGTTATTGAAACGTTAAAACAGGTAGCCCGTGCGGGGAGCAGCAAAACAGGAGCCAAATAGGAGCAGAACGGAGTTCGAATCGTAAGCAAAGCAGCGAAGCAGTGAGCTAGGACGTTGAACCAGTGGACCAGAAAGTTGCGGAGCCTTACCCCCCTTTCGATTTCCGTGGAACGCGAGTCCGAGAGACGGCTTAAAAGGTTAGACCTGAGGGTATCTTTCACACTTATTATTCTCATTTTACTTTCTGGTCATTTATTTTGATTATATTTTCTGTATTTGTGGTATATGTTGTGTGTATGATGTATGTTGTGGGTATTGGATGAATGAGAGATGTGTCAACTCTCGCGGTATATCGGATGGAAACCCGGACATAAATTTCATAGCCGATTCCGAATGGACGGTAGTATGATCTGTACTCGGGCCACAACTCCACGTACCGCTTGGGCAAACGGCACTTTCTTTCTTTCGTTGTGTTGCTCTTGTTTATTTAGTTTTCTTACTTAAATTCAATACGTCGTTAGTTATGCATGATTCAACCAGGCGCATGGGCTTAGTGAGTTAGTCCAAAGGTCCTCCATTTAGGAGACAAAGAGCCGAAAAGGCCACCTTCGACTGACACTACTGCCGTGCCGGTTGATGTATGTTCGGTTGGACGCTAGATACGTTCAATCGGGCATACTTAGTTTAATATTATTATTATCTTTATTTTCGTATGAGTCAATCGAGCGCATGGGCTTAGTAAGTGTGACGTGAAATCCCCTATGGGGAGAGGCTAAAAGCCCTTTACCACCACGATGCTTTGCCGCGCCGGTTGATGTGTGTTCAGATTGGACGTAGATGTGTTCAATCGGGCATACTTGGTTGACATGATTGGTTCTATTCTTGTATGTGTAATGTGATGCGCATGAGCTTAGTATGTTGGTCTAAAGGTCCTCTCTTTGAGAGATCAAGAGCCCCAAAAGGTCACCTTTATGGCAGTACTTCGCCGCGCCCCTTATTTTCTGTTTACGTATTACATCCCATTTTCATGCATCAGGTCCGTGTCCGTTCGAACGCGTTTGCAAACGCAACTCGAACGCGCATACATTTTGCCTTATCATGCATCAGGTCTCCTTTCCGTTCGAACGCGTTTACGAACGCTACTCGAACGTGAGCATTCTGCTTCATTCCGTTCGAACGCGTTTACGAACGCTACTCGAACGTGAGCATTCTGTTTCATTTCCGTTCGAACGCGTTTACGAACGCTACTCGAACGTGAGCATTCTGTTTCATTTCCGTTCGAACGCGTTTACGAACGCTACACTCGAACGTGAGCATTCTGTTTCATTTCCGTTCGAACGCGTTTCAACGCTACTCGAACGTGAGCATTCTGTTTTTCCGTTCGAACGCGTTTACGAACGCTACACGAACGTGAGCATTCTGTTTCTTTCCGTTCGAACGCGTTTACGAACGCTAACGAACGTGCACACACTGAACTGAGTCTGTCTTATTATATTCATGCATATTGCCTATTGGTTGATCTTTCTTATGCAATGTGTCAATGTATCACCATTCATATGCTTGTGTCATGATAACATTTGAGTATTATTTCTTGCGGTATATCGGATGGAAACCCAGACGTAAATTCCGTAGCCGATTCCGAATGGACGGTAGTGCGGTCTGTACTTGGGCTACAATTCCACGTACCACTTGGAAAAGTGCCCATATGTGTGCTTGTATGGTTACCATGTATGCTTGTATGGTTAGTATGTGTGCTTGTGTTTTCTTGAATGTGATGTACAAAGTTGTATGTTCGTTGCTATCTTGATATATGTTAAGCATGCAATCTTATATATGAAATACATGTATATTTAGGCGCATATTTTATTTTATATATGTGAATTTAGAAGCATGATACCCTTAGAAATAATTGTTACTTCAGCTTGTTTAAATTATTATATAAATCTTTTCATTACAAGTGACATAAGTAAGGGACCATTCCGAACCCAACGGTTTGAGGTCTTCCCTTGCGAGGGGTGAGTGCGGCCTTAAATCTTTGTCCCGGGTCACACCGGGTGGCGACTCCATGTTATTTCGTACTTCCCAACTAGGCCGCGAGCCTAGGAACGGCGTCGCTCAGTTTCTGTGTCCCACAGTCTGGCGACTCCACTGGGGATGTGAGAATTGGCCCCGAAATATTGTCTTGTAATGAGTGGATTTATGTTTTAATTGGCCATGTCTATAGTGGATAAGTGAGGGTTTAATCAAGGGCACTTTAAGGCTAGGTAATGGTTTGGTGTCTTCCTTCACTCACTACCTTTCTAGAAGGAAAAGCTGTGAGGATACCTACATGACCATCTACTTGTAGCCTTTGTGATGGACTAATTTGGAGGACTCGTTGTTTATTCCTGACACCAAGCGATAAGAGCCTAAGAGGCTTGGGTACTTAAGTGAGCCTCGCTCCACCTTCCCTCTGGGGAATCTACAACGGGAAATCCATTTGACAGTCCGTCACACACCATAGCTCATTGGCACGTACCTTAGTGTATAAAAAGGATACGCTCACTTGGTCACTTGAACCCTTGAGTGGGGAGACCTAGTTGTGGGCTATCCTTCGCCAGTGAGAGCCTTTGTCCATACTCTTGCAAACCACCCATAGACTGGTTTATATGGTTAAAGTAGCAATTATTTCCTTGAGTATGTGCTTGTGGACCATCCTCATTTGGATGCAGTTGGACTATTGTCAGAAATGCGGGCTTGCTGGGCCATTTAAACTGGGGCAAGTTCGTACTGTATGACTATTAGGCCCAAGGCTTCTGAAATGTTGATGGGCCATTATGAAAAAAATTATTATGTTATGTTTGCATTATCTCCCTTCTATGCTTATGTTTGGGAACATCACCGTTTGGATCCATTTGGACCATTTGTCATGGGATATGGGCTTGTTGGGCCATTTAAACTGGGACAAGAACGTATTTCATGACTATTGGGCCAAAAGCTTCTAAGTGATTGATGGGCCACCTTGTGTTTGTTTTCGGAATATTATCATTTGGATTTAGTTGGGCTCTTTGCCGTAAGACATGAACTCGTTGTGCCATTTAAACTGGGACGGGTTCACCCTTATGACAGTTGTCCCAAAAGCTTCTAAAATGATAATAGGCCGATTTGTTTGAGAATTTTATTTGCTTTAATATAGGTTATATATTCTTATGCATATCATGCATACATATACCCTGTTAACATCCTTTGTGTCTTAAAAGACACCATAGATACCGTTTGGGTTAGAGAAGGAACCAGACTCACTAAAAGAACAAGTATGAGTGAATCCGATAATGAGGTGTCCCGTATGGATCAGTTAGAGAATGGTCTCGCCAAGATCACTGAACAGTTGCAGGCTTTGACTACTGCTATGGCTGGTATAGCTGGGTCTCGTGCCGGGGTTAATTCTGGGGATGTGAGGCAAGAGGAATCTCCGAACAGATTGGGGGATGATCTCCCCGCTTTTGATGATGATATGGCAGAGTATGCAGCAGGCAGAGTATCTGGGTCTCAGACAGAGTTGCAGAAACTTCGGGATCAGGTTGAGTCAGTTACCCGCAAGATGAGGGGTAAGAATGAGGATCTGCTGGATTATGACACATTGACTTTTGAGGAACAATTGCCAGCACAGTTCAAGATGCCAGATATGGCTAAGTTCAACGGGAATGGGGATCCGAGGGTGCATCTCCGACAGTTTGTATCAGTCATGAGTTCAGTTGGCTTGTCTCAGCGCCAGGTGCAGAAAATGTTTGGAATGTCGCTTGAAGGGGCTCCCGTGGTATGGTACCACAGTTTGGAGAAGAAGGTGAAAGAAGATTGGAGGGAGTTAGCTGATGCCTTCCTGAAACAGTATGTCACTGACTTGGAGATCGACTTGTCACTCCGTGATCTGGAGAATGTTAAGCAGAAAGCGGAGGAGAGTTTTAAGGAGTATGTGGACCGGTGGAGGGGTCAATTATTGAAAATGCAGACTAGGCCTTCGGAGAAGGATCAGATCAAGATGATCATCAAGGGCACCAAGCCCTCCATTTATGGCAAGTTGAGGAGGATGACCTCCATGATTGCAGACTTTCGGCAGTTGAGGGAAACTGTCATGGATATTGAGGAAGAAGAGGCCGAGAATAGAAAATTCTATGGTCTAAACAGGAGGCCCATTGGGGGAACATCGGGAACAAAGCCCGTTTCTGCTGAAGTTGCTGCTATCCGGAACAGGCAGTTTTCCAATTTGGGAAGGCCCCTGTCTAAGGTGCTAGAGAAGTTGAAGAGGCAAGGGCTTTTAAAACCCTTGGATACCAAACCATTACCCAATCCCCTACCACCACATTTTAACCTAAGCCTTTATTGCCACTTCCACCAACAAAAAGGCCATGACACCGACAACTGCGCCCGACTCCGCCATGAAATCCAAGACCTCATAGACTCCAAGAAAATACCCAACCCAGAAACAGAACAGCCCGATACACACAGAAACCCCTTACCTAACTACCGTGCCGTACCACCACCAGCCTATATGATCAATTCTGGCCTTCCAGAAGACCTTGTCCTAAAATCCTTTCACCCTCAAGCCTTTTGCCTGGGAATCTGGGATAGCACTAGTGAGGATGAGTTTGAGCAGAAGAAGGACTTTTGGCTTGATTTCTCTAGCAGCGATGAGGAGGAAGTAAGGGGAATGACACGTAGCGGTCGTTTTTATAATGATATGGCGGAAAAGGGTAAGGAAGCTTTGACAGATGGTAGAGAAGTGGTTGAGGCTGCAGAAAATACTGAAGGGGATATAGTGCTGAGGCAATTGAGGAAGACTAGAGCACAAGTCAGTATCTGGGAACTATTATGTGCATCTCGGGAGCATAGACAGGCTATGGTTGAGGCCTTGAGCAAGATCGTGGTACCGGAGGATGCCAACCCCGCAATGTTTGTTGGGTCAGTTCAGAAGGAAGCTTTGCAGATATCCTTTTCTGAGGATGATCTCCCACCGGAGGGGAGGAATCATAATAGGCCTCTATTTATCAGGGCCGAAGTGAGGGGCAAGAAAACTTCATGTGTGATGGTGGATGACGGTTCGTCCATCAATGTGTGCCCATTGAAAATTCTGGCAAGATTGGGTATGAAAGCAACAGACTTGGACCCCTCCAGTATGACTATTAAAGCTTATGATGACAGTAAGCGAGGAGTTGAGGGTACCTTTGTGGCTATGGTCAAAGTAGGGCCGATTGAAGATGAGGTCGAGTTCACAGTGCTGGACATCCCAGCCACTTTTGCCTTATTGCTGGGAAGGCCTTGGTTTCACAAGCTTGGGGGCGTGCCTTCCACTTTGCATCAGATGATCAGATTCCCGTATGAGGGAGAGATTGTTACCATCCGGGCTGAGTTAGATAATGCCGTGGCTGCCTTGGAGATACTACCTTTCACAAGGTTCCAGGTATCAGCCACTTTTGAGGAGTGGGTGGATCCTAGGGTGGCTAGGATTATGGAGAAGATGAAGTTTGAGCCGGGTAAAGGTTCAAAGTTGCCGGATTTCAGAGGACAGACTACTCGGAAGGGTTTGGGGTACAAATCTGACGAAGAAAAGCCGAAGGTCAAGAAAAAGGGCCTGAAACTGATGGAGTGCTTTGTGAAAGCTTCAGGGTATCAAGGAGAGCCTGAACCTGTGAAAGTCAATGGGATTGTGGTGCCTGGGTTTGAGATCTTCCAGGATTTGTTGGGTGAGAAACCATTGACTGGGAAAGCTGTGGAAACAGAGATTTGGGAGGAGGAATTGATGAAGTTAGAGAGCCTGACTCTGGAAGAAGATGAGAAGCCTGAAGAAGACCTGATTGCAGAGGAAGAAGTGTCTATTGATGATGAAGACATTTACCTTCCTGACTTATTTGAATGTACTCCCGCATTATCCAATAATAAAGACATTTCTTTTGCTTACTTGCCTGAGTCATTTCCATTCACTCTGCATGAATCCAGCATATTTGACATCAGTTCAGCCAGAACTATTGCATTTAACTTGGGCACACTTGAGAACCCCAAAGAAATTTTGATTGCAAGTGAAGTAACCTCCGAAGAGAGGGAGAAACTAGAACAAGTGTTGGTCAGATATGCCAAAGTATTTGCTTGGTCTTATGAGGACATGCCCGGGGTAGACAGAAACATTGCCCAGCACACAATACCAACTTATCCGAATATGAGGCCAGTAAAGCAGAAACTTCGACGGATGAGACCAGAATGGGCTGAGAAAGTCAGAGAGGAAGTTAAGAAGCAGATAGATGTGGGGTTCCTGGAAGTGGTAAAATATCCCGAATGGTTGGCTAACATAGTGCCGGTACCGAAGAAAGATGGGAAAGTCAGAATGTGTGTAGACTACAGGGATCTCAATAAAGCTTGTCCGAAAGATGATTTCCCTTTGCCGCATATAGATGTTCTGGTTGACAGTGCGGCTTTGTCTGCTATGTATTCATTTGCGGATGGATTTTCAGGGTACAATCAGGTTCTCATGGCTGAGGAAGATAAACACAAGACTGCATTTGTTACCGAGTGGGGTACCTATTGTTACAAGGTGATGCCGTTTGGGCTTAAGAATGCAGGAGCTACTTATCAGCGGATGGCCACTACACTCTTCCATGACTTGATGCACAAAGAGATTGAGGTGTATGTGGATGACATGATGGTGAAATCAGAAACGAGAGTTGGGCATATTGAGGCATTGGAAAGGTTCCTTCAGAGAGTTGACAGATATAACCTGCGGCTTAATCCCAAGAAATGTGTGTTTGGGGTGACATCAGGGAAATTGCTTGGTCATACAGTGGGAATGGGCGGAATAGAGGTAGACTCCGAAAAGATCAAGGCAATCACAGAAATGCCTGCACCAAGACAGAAAAGGAAGTCAGAGCATTCTTGGGAAAGATTCAGTACATCAGTCGGTTTATTGCCAAGTTGACATCAGTATGTGAGCCTATCTTCAAACTATTGAGAAAAGATCAGCCGGTGAGATGGAATGAACAGTGTCAGACCGCCTTCGACAGAATCAGAGAGTACTTGGTAAAGCCTCCTGTATTGAAGCCTCCGAGGCCGGGTAGACCTTTGATATTGTATTTGGCTATAGAATCAGAAGCATTGGGGGGTATGATGGTACAGGCAGATGAGACAGGGGTAGAACATGCAGTTTATTATCTGAGTAAGAAGCTGCTTCCGTATGAGGCTCGGTATCAGGAAGTTGAGAAGATCTGTCTTGCAGTGGTATGGGCTTCCAGAAAGTTGCGACATTACTTCCAGTCTTACAAGATCCAGGTGGTGGCAAAGGAGAATCCTCTGAAATATCTGCATTCAGTGCCTTCACTAGTGGGAAAACTGGGCCGATGGTTGGTATTGTTGACAGAGTTTGACATTGAGTATATCACCTCCAAGGTGATCAAGGGACGAGCAGTAGCGGAGTTTCTGGCATTGCAACCTGTTGAGGGGGATCAGTATAAGTTTGAGTTTCCAGATGAAGAGATCCAAGCAATAACAGTTCAGAGATGGAAGATGTATTTCGACGGAGCAGTGAATTACAAGGGAGCCGGAATTGGGATCGTGATAGTAACCCCCGAGGGAGAGACTTTGCCTTTGGCTAAGAGGTTGACATTCAGAGTGACTAATAACATGGCTGAGTATGAAGCATGTGCTTTTGGCCTGACAGCATTGATAGCCTTGAAGGCCGGGAGTGTGGAAATCTACGGAGGATTCTATGTTAGTAGTCCAGCAGATGCGAGGAGAATGGGAATTGAAGGAAGAACGGTTGAAGCCTTATCTTTTTCACCTCAGAAAATTGGCACAGGATATCCCCGAGTGTAAGTTTCAGCACCTACCGAGGGAAGAGAATCAGATGGCAGACGCATTGGCTACACTAGCAGCGACTTGGGAAAATCCAGAGAAGTTAGTGATGAGACCGTTGGTACTGACAACAGCAAGTAAACCTGCTTATGAGATAGAAAGAATTCTGGAAGTTGAGGTTGACGACGGTAAACCTTGGTATTATGACATTCAGAGGTATCTGGAACATGGTGAATTCCCGGAAGGGGCGGGCAGAAAAGACAGAATAGCCATTCAGAAGTTGGCTTCCCAGTATGTGACTTTGAGAGGGGAACTGTACAAGAGGCAGGCAAACGGCATTCAGTTGAAATGTTTGAGAAAAGAAGAGGCTCAGAAAGTGATGGAAGAGGTACATGCCGGGGTATGTGGTCCGCACATGAATGGGTTGAACTTGTCCCGCAAGATAGTGAGACAGGGGTTTTATTGGTCAACCATGGAGACAGACTGCGCGAAGATGGTAAAGCACTGTCATGACTGTCAAACACATGGTAATTTGAATCACTTACCGCACACAGAATTGCACGGGCTGTCAGAGCCATGGCCGTTCTCAGCATGGGGGATTGACATGATCGGGGAAATTCGACCGAATGCATCTAATGGGCATCGCTTCATAGTGGTGGCAGTAGATTACTTCTCCAAGTGGGTGGAAGCCGAATCCTTCCGTAATGTTACAGCGAAGCAGATGGCGAAGTTCATAGCTCGGAACCTCATTTGTCGGTATGGTATGCCGCATCATGTAGTGACGGACAACGGGGTCCAGTTTCAAGGAGAGACGAAGGCAATGTTACAGAGGCATGGGATAGGCCACCACAAGTCATCACCGTACAGGCCGCAGGCAAATGGGGCAGTTGAGGCAGCCAACAAGACTATAAAGACCATTTTAGCCAAGATGACAGAAAATTGTAGAGATTGGGCCGAGAAGTTACCGTATGCTTTGTGGGGGTACAGAACATCGGTAAGAACGGCAACAGGTGCAACACCTTACTCCTTGGTCTACGGAATGGAAGCAGTATTGCCAGTAGAAGTGGAAATACAGTCCCTGAGGGTATTAGCAGAGGCAGAATTACCGGAACAGGAATGGGCCGCACAGAGATTTGATCAGTTGGCACTGTTGATGAGAAGAGAACGAAGTCTTTGTATCACATGCAGTTGTATCAGAAGAGACTAGCCCGGGCATTCAACAAGAAAGTACGTCCCACAAAGATCAGAAAGGGTGATTTGGTACTTAAGCAGTCGAGGCCGTCGACGACAGATCCGAGAGGAAAATTCAGGCCTAACTGGGAAGGACCTTACATCGTTCAGAAAGTCCTGGGAAATGGAGCAGTGAAGCTATCAGACTTGGAAGGAAATGAATTCACAGAACCAATCAATGTCGACAGGTTGAAGTTGTACTTTGCTTGAGAAGACTTGGTCGCCAGCGGAAGACCTAACCCAACGGAATAAGAAAACTCCTGCATACATGCATACACGTAACCTATATTGCATATTTTTGTGTTTGTTCTGTTTTGTGTAAACAGGTGTTGAAGACGGAAAAGAGCGAGCAGTGAGCCAATCAGAGATGATAAAGGCACAACATTTGATATGGGCAGTAATCTGAAGATTGAGGTCCCAATGAAGTTAAGTTCCGGGTATGGGTCTCGGAGGGCGAAGCCCATATCGACTGGGGAGCGAGGCTCCACATCACATCATGTCAGCTTGGGGGCGAAGCCCATATCGGCTGAGGAGCGAAGCTCCACATCATCATTTTCGGGATGCGTCCCAGGGTCGAGGCCCACATTTTGTCAGCGGTATTGGGATGCGTCCCAGGGTCGAGGCCCCCGTTGTCGGTTGCAGCTATTGGGATGCGTCCCAGGATCGAGGTCCACTGCATCATCATTTTCGGGATGCGTCCCAGGGTCGAGGCCCACATTTTGTCAGCGGTATTGGGATGCGTCCCAGGGTCGAGGCCCCCGTTGTCGGTTGCAGCTATTGGGATGCGTCCCAGGGTCGAGGCCCACATATTGTCAGCGGTATTGGGATGCGTCCCAGGGTCGAGGCCCCCGTTGTCGGTTGCAGCTATTGGGATGCGTCCCAGGTTCGAGGCCCACATCATCAGCAGCATCGAGATGCGTCTCAGGATCGAGGTCCACTGCAGTATCAGCTCAGCTCGAGACAGCTAGCTAGCCAGGTAAGTAAAATGCATTGCATAACTTTGATAGGATTGTTCAAAGTCACACACTGCACAAGTCCCATCAAAGTGGGGGCGACTGTAGGCATTGCATTTTCGCATGTGAAACCCGATGATGAGTCTCATTTGGAGGCACTACCTTTTGAGTCATGAAAGCCGCGGGAAACGGATATCGGAAGGGGAAATTCAGGATAAACAAGCTCACTGTCTTCGTTGGTGCTGCGTTCGTTACTTCGTTCGAACCTCGTGCAGATTGCGGACGTTCGTGCCGCGTGCGATGAGGCGTTCGAACGGAGCCGGTAATTCTGGTTTTGCTGCTAGCCTCACACCCCAGCCCATTTAGCTCCCCAAAGCCCATAAAACACATCCCAAATTAAATAAATAAATATTAAATTAAATATTAAACATTAAAATAAAACATTTAAACCATTTACCAATTAAAATAAACAATTACCACTTAAACTAAAATCATGCCTAATATAAATGAATCAAATATATTATATACTAAAACTAAAAATAAGATTTGCCTAATTAAAATCAATCTTAACCAATTAAAGCCAATCATATATTTGACTTCCTAATTCAATAAGATATCCACCAATTTAAAAGTTTTGACTTCCTAATCTAAACCAAATTTGTCCCCCCCTCAATCTTTGACTTTCCTTGCTAAACACCAAATCATATCCCCTCTTTAATGACAAAATCCCTTCCTTGTGACACAAGGCCAAACCCTACCTCTCCTCTATATAAACATGACTAAACCAAGGCCATCCCCCCTCTCCAATCTCTCTAGCTTATACACACCAATTCACACAAGATTATAGCAAGAAATCCTAGACACCAAAACAATCCCTCTCACACCACCGAAAATCACACCAAAACAATCCCTCTCACACACCACCGAAAATCACACCAAAAAAAACCCAAACAATCCCTAACACCACCGAAAATCCTCCCAAAACAGTCCCCAAAATCCCAAAAACAGTAACATAAAAAACAGCATAGATAACCTTAAGAATAATCATATATGATTGCATTAAAAACCCACACAAACTTGGAATAGGTTATTGAAACGTTAAAGCAGGTAGCCCGTGCGGGGAGCAGCAAAACCGGAGCCAAATAGGAGCAGAACGGAGTTCGAATCGTAAGCAAAGCAGCGAAGCAGTGAGCTAGGACGTTGAACCAGTGGACCAGAAAGTTGCGGAGCCTTACCCCCCCCTTTTCGATTTCCGTGGAACGCGAGTCCGAGAGACGGCTTAAAAGGTTAGACCTGAGGGTATCTTTCACACTTATTCTCATTTTACTTTCTGGTCATTTATTTTGATTATATTTCCTGTATTTGTGGTATATGTTGTGTGTATGATGTATGTTGTGGGTATTGGATGAATGAGAGATGTGTCAACTCTCGCGGTATATCGGATGGAAACCCGGACATAAATTTCATAGCCGATTCCGAATGGACGGTAGTATGATCTGTACTCGGGCCACAACTCCACGTACCGCTTGGGCAAACGGCACTTTCTTTCTTTCGTTGTGTTGCTCTTGTTTATTTAGTTTTCTTACTTAAATTCAATACGTCGTTAGTTATGCATGATTCAACCAGGCGCATGGGCTTAGTGAGTTAGTCCAAAGGTCCTCCATTTAGGAGACAAAGAGCCGAAAAGGCCACCTTCGTGACACTACTTCGCCGTGCCGGTTGATGTATGTTCGGTTGGACGCTAGATACGTTCAATCGGGCATACTTAGTTTAATATTTTATTATCTTTTTTTTCGTATGAGTCAATCGAGCGCATGGGCTTAGTAAGTGTGACGTGAAATCCCCTATGGGGAGAGGCTAAAAGCCCTTTACCACGATGCTTTGCCGCGCCGGTTGATGTGTGTTCAGATTGGACGTAGATGTGTTCAATCGGGCATACTTGGTTGACATGATTGGTTCTATTCTTGTATGTGTAATGTGATGCGCATGAGCTTAGTATGTTGGTCTAAAGGTCCTCTCTTTGAGAGATCAAGAGCCCCAAAAGGTCACCTTTATGGCAGTACTTCGCCGCGCCCCTTATTTTCTGTTTACGTATTACATCCCTTTTCATGCATCAGGTCCGTGTCCGTTCGAACGCGTTTGCAAACGCAACTCGAACGCGCATACATTTTGCCTTATCATGCATCAGGTCTCCTTTCCGTTCGAACGCGTTTACGAACGCTACTCGAACGTGAGCATTCTGCTCATTTCCGTTCGAACGCGTTTACGAACGCTACTCGAACGTGAGCATTCTGTTTCATTCCGTTCGAACGCGTTACGAACGCTACTCGAACGTGAGCATTCTGTTTCATTTCCGTTCGAACGCGTTTACGAACGCTACACGAACGTGAGCATTCTGTTTCATTTCCGTTCGAACGCGTTTACGAACGCTACACTACACGAACGTGAGCATTCTGTTTCATTTCCGTTCGAACGCGTTTACGAACGCTGAACGAACGTGCACACACTGAACTGAGTCTGTCTTATTATATTCATGCATGATTGCCTATTGGTTGATCTTTCTTATGCAAATGTGTCAATGTATCACCATTCATATGCTTGTGTCATGATAACATTTGAGTATTATTTCTTGCGGTATATCGGATGGAAACCCAGACGTAAATTCCGTAGCCGATTCCGAATGGACGGTAGTGCGGTCTGTACTTGGGCTACAATTCCACGTACCACTTGGAAAAGTGCCCATATGTGTGCTTGTATGGTTACCATGTATGCTTGTATGGTTAGTATGTGTGCTTGTGTTTTTCTGAATGATGTACAAAGTTGTATGTTCGTTGCTATCTTGATATATGTTAAGCATGCAATCTTATATATGAAATACATGTATATTTAGGCGCATATTTTATTTTATATATGTGAATTTAGAAGCATGATACCCTTAGAAATAATTGTTACTTCAGCTTGTTTAAATTATTATATAAATCTTTTCATTACAAGTGACATAAGTAAGGGACCATTCCGAACCCAACGGTTTGAGGTCTTCCCTTGCGAGGGGTGAGTGCGGCCTTAAATCTTTGTCCCGGTCACACCGGGTGGCGACTCCATGTTATTTCGTACTTCCCAACTAGGCCGCGAGCCTAGGAACGGCGTCGCTCAGTTTCTGTGTCCCAGTGTCCCCAAGGTGAGATAACGTTTTAAGCATAAATCGGATATCGGAATCCATATTATTGTTCTCATTCACTTGATGCATTGTAATGTATGCGCATGGGCTAACTAGGGTGGATTAAAGGTCCTCTATTCAGGGAAAAAGCCCTAAAAAGGGCTACCTTTACCACGATGTTTTGCTTCGCCTCTTGTTATGTCCATTGACCTTTGCATATCATTGTTCTATTTACGCATGTAATGGCATTCTAGTGCGCATGGGCTACTAGGGTGGATTAAAGGTCCTTTAATTCGAGAAGGGAAAATGCCGAAGGCTACCTTTACCACGATGTTTTTCGCGCAACGAGTATACTCGATTGAATGAGAAAGAGTTCAATCGGGCATACGGGGTCCTACATTGTACATATGTGTAGGTGTTTGCGTCGTCCATCATGCATCAGCTCTTGTCCCGTTCGAACGCGTTCTCGAACGCTATATGAACGCGAACCTTCTGTTTCCCGTTCGAACGCGTTTACGAACGCTACTCGAATGCACATGCATTTTGTTTCATAAGGTCTTGTTCAGTTCGAACGCATTCTCAAACGATGTACGAACGCGAACCTTCTGTTTCCCGTTCGAACGCGTTCTCAAACGCTATATGAACGTGAACCTTCTGTTTACCATTCGAACGCATTTACGAACGCTACTCGAATGCGCATGTGTTTTGTTTCATCAGGTCTTGTCCCGTTCGAACGCGTTATCAAACGCTATACGAATGCGGACCTTCTGTTTACCGTTCGAACGCGTTTACGAACACTACACGAACGTACATACACTGAACTGAGTCCTTTTCATCATATTTCATGCATGATTGCCTCATTAGTTATCTCTTTGCATTATGTACCTAATTTCTTCTCTTTATTACGCATGATTGTACAATTACCATTTCTTGCGTTTTTGTATCCATGAATATGGTGTGCTTATGAAGTTGTATGTTTGTCGTGTTTCAATTTACCTTTATGCATGCAAATTTGGGCATAGGTTATATGCAAATAGGTTGCATGCAAATTTGGACATAGGTTATATGAAAATAGGTTGTATGCAAATTCGAACATAGGTTATATGCAAACTTAGATATGAGCCTTGTACTTATGCATGTGAGCTTAGAAACAGAATACCATTGGGAATGTATGTTGCTAGATCTAATTAAATTATTGCACAAATCACATCATTACAAGTGGCATAAGTAAGGTACCATTCTGAACCCAATGATTTGAGGTCTTCCCTTGCGAGGGGTGAGTGCGGCCTTAAATATTTGTCCCGGTTCACACTGGGTGGCGACTCAATGTTATTTCTCTGGTTTAGTCCCCAGTGGGCTACTCCGTACTCCCGACCGGGCCGCGAGCCCAGAACAGCGTCGTTCAACATCTGTGTCCTACAAGTTTCATTTATCCCCTTAATTAGTATAATAATTAAATTTATATTTTATATATTTTATTGTGATTTTTATCTTTCATATAGGTGAAATAATACTTTGGATGCATATCTAGAAAAATTTGAATTTTGGAGGCCATAAATTTAATAGGGTGTTCTAACAGTGTAAAACTTTGGAAATTCCAACCCTGTGCAATGTTCGTATTTTGGCCATAACCTTTTACTCCAATATCGGATTAAGGTGATTCAAGTTTCAGATGAAAGAAGACGCAAAGATCTACAATTTTGATGTTCATAAGATTTTTCGAATTCTAAAGTTTTCAAGACCGAAATTGACGAAGAATCCAAAGTATTTCATATGTAATTATTATTTTCAAATTCAAAAAAAAAAATTGGTAGAGAGTCACATCCACTTTCGATGGATGCCCCTCCACCTTGAGAATTGCTTTGCAATTGTAAATGGTGAGCTTCCTCTATAAATTAGACGATGCTCGGCCTTCAATCTTCATACTTTCTCTGAATTCTCTATAGAAATGGGGAGAGTGTCTTGTGTGATTTATTTTTAAAAAGCTTTCTTGTAATTTCTTTTTCTTTTAGTAATAAAAATTATGTGTGTTTTTATTCAATTATGAGTAGTTAAATTCTTTTTATTAGGGAAAATGGTGAGTTTTTAACATGAAATTTTAGATTAATCTCACTTATTTAATAATATATAAATTATAATCTAATGATTAATATTTAATTTAATTCTGGATTAATTATTGAAAAACTTAGTGACCGTCTATATGGCTGGTTTTATTTATTTGACATAATTGAGTACCTAACTGGACTTGTTATAGATAAAAATTATCATCGCCTATATGGCTGATTTTATCTGTTTTGACATCATTAATTCCTGAAATAAATTAATTGGGTAATGATTACAATTTATATATTATAAAAAGTGAGATTTCTAAATTTGAAATATATAAAGTGGATCCCTTATCCCAATCATTTTATTTTATTGCAGTTTAATTTAAAATTTTCAATCACTCAAATCATTCAATCTTAATTTCTTTTCATTCGAATTGTTATTTTATTTTACTAAATCTATTCCATGTGGATCGACCCGATCTTACCAGGTTATTTTATTACTTCCACACTCTTATACTTGGGAGTAAAGAATCATTTTTTGAGAGAGTCAGTCGTTGTTCCCAAAATCTACGGGTGGAAGCCGCTTTTAGTTACGGCATTCAGACGGGCCTCGCCCCCAGTATTCTCTTCTTAAGCGGGCCTCGCCCTTTAGTATTCTCTTTCTAAGAGGGCCTTGCCCCGAGTATCTCGTCCTTCTGACTTTCGAGTGCTCCATGCCTTAGAGGCTTCAACTCTTGACTGTAACTGAGCAGTTGGTATCTTGCTCCAACTCTTGGGGGCTTTCTTTGTTCGAATTTTCCTGCAAAAGAAATGTTAGTTGTATGTATGCATATGTGTAAATGATCTTTAGATTCGTACCCGCTCTCCAGCTTATAGAAGTCGTGACAATTATTATATAGAGGTACTGTTAGGCTTCATTTTATTTTCTACCCAGGCTATCCCTCGGGGTTCCGAACCATCGATTTTGCTTCTCAAATCCTTTTTATCATGTAATGACTTTGCGTATATTCTCAAAAGCTTTTCTCAAAATTCCATCTTTTTCAAAGTTTGAGAATTGTCCAAATTCAAAATTCAATTAAAACAAATGTTTTGGTTTTCAAATGATTCTCCGTGTGTTTGTGATTTTCTTACCAAGAATTGCCTGCAACCCATATTGGTTTATGCCGGTGCCAAGTGTAGATTAGTACTGGTACTTTAGTTCATTTTTCATCTTTTCCTTGGTCAACATAATCTAACAACTAGTTAAGGATCAACAAGATTTCTCCAAACTATCAATTTATTATTTTTGTAGGGCTTATTTTCATCCCTAACTTCCCTGAGTCGTCAAATTATCTTTTGACGCAAAGACTACACATTTGTGATGCGAGCCACTGATTACTCAACAATTTCACCAACTCAAGTTGTTTTGCATGCTCAATATTTGAGTTGTTGTTTGACGCAAAAGTAGTCGTGGGGTTCACAATACTTCTGGTTACTAAACAATCCAAACAACGAAGTAGGTTTTGTGGGATTCACCATTTTTCTCTCTTTTCTTTTTTCCTTTTCTTTTTCTTTCTTTTTCTCTTTTCTGTTTTCACACATTTTTTTTTATGTCATCTCTTTAACCTAGTGTCATCTTAATCTTAACTTTGGAAAAGAGTTAGATTAATGTCAAGTATCTTGACCGTCTCTACAAATTGTGCCGGCATAAATTATTTATAAGTAGGCAATGCAATTCTAAGCTTCAAGTTTAGCGTGAAATTTTAGGATAGCATTCTACTAGTGATTCAAAATTTTAAAATTGCTTTCAGAATTTAGAAACGCTCATTTTTCGAGAGACATGAAATTTTACAAAATCCATTTTATTTCGTCGTTGAATATTAAGAAAGAGAGTCATTACATGCAGAAAAAGATAACAGTGCAAATGCGATGATCTGGAACCCAATTATTTTATGGCTAAGGCTTCTTTAGGATCTGGTATTTTGCCAGCGTCAATCAGGTTATGAATTTCATGCATGAGGAGAGCACATTTGTCAGTCTCATGCCCTATAGTTTAGGTCCATGTAATGTAGTACTGGGTTCGACAGAGGTGTGGTCTCTAATGGCTTCAACAAGCCTTATCTCTTGAGATCATCCAAAATCTAAGACACTGGTATTCCAAGGTTGGAGAAATCTCTTTTGGACGATGTTTACTTCTGATGTCTTGCTTCCTGACCCCTTCCACTATTTTTCTTATATCGTCCTTGGTCTTAGGGCTTCACATACTCGAACCTCTCATTGCTTAATTCAGCCCTAGCTGTCTATGGTGTCGTCCAGTTGATCATAGCAGTGGTCAATGTTAGTAGTTGTTCAGTCATTTTGTTCAACTTATCCTTCATTCGGTCTATGCATCAACTATCACTGCTTGCTATTTCGGAATCTGCTAGTTTTTTCTTCACCGGTCTCCTTTGATTTATAACCCAATAGGCCGCTATAATGGATGCATCACAAAGTGTTAACATGATACATGTATGAATGTAATGCATGAGATGCACGATATATTCAAACATCGGTATACAATCTTCCAACTTTATTCCTCCCACACACGTGGTAAGTTCATATTTCCCTAAGTTTGGCTTAGCTCATGCTCCAATGAGGGGTACATAAGTTCATTCTCCTTTTATGCTAAAGGTAAACTTTGGCTACTTTGGTTCTGTTCCATCATTGGAAGACAAAGGTCACCCATTTGTAAAATATACCAAGCCTAATTTTGGATTGTGCCATTGTCTGAAAATGATGGATTGGACCCTTAGTAATCTTGATTATTTTGGGTTGGATTCATCCAAATGGGAAAAACAAGGCGTAACCCTTCCGGATGGAAACCAATGTGAGTATCGAACTCATATTTTGGCACTTTTGGATCATAACTAAATATTTTTAGGCCTAACACGGTTTGCATACAAGGTGGCCCATTATGATTTCAAAGCATTTGGCCCAATTATCATGAAAATACAAACTTGTTCAGTTAAAAAAGCCCAACAAGTTTTACATCTCATGGAAAAATTTTCAAATGGCTTAAAATGATTGGGGTCCAAACACAAGCATAAAGGAGGTTCCTATAGGATAAAAACTATGTGCTTTTCATGTGGCTTATAAGGGTACGTCTTAGACTTTTATCGGCGAAAGATTGTCCACAACTAGGTCTCCCTAGTCAAGGGTTCAATAGACATAGTGAACATGCCTTTTTTATACCTAAGAATATAAAATATTGCCAACAAGTAGGTCTCCTCACTCAAAAGTTCAATCGACTAATTGAACGCACCTTAATACCCAATGGTACGTACCAATAAGTGATGATTATCATCACATACCAATCCACCGCCTAGAGTGAAAGCAATTTCTCATTATGTAACGCTATCAGGGTTAAAAAGGGTATGCAAAAGATGAAGGCATGGTTCTTCTCGATCTCGACATAAATACTACAAGATATTTTTTCGGGGCCGATTCTATATCTTAGTGGATTCGCCATCTGTAAGAGCAAAGTGGGTTTTACCACTACGCCTATGACATCGACGACCCCTGCATTGTTAGGCTCGTAGCCCCATAGAGAGTATGAATAGTCCTGCGGGGGAACTAATCGAAGAATAATAGAGTTGTCACCTGGTATGAAAGCCATAAATGATTTAAGGTCGTACTACACTCCTCGTAAGATCCGACCTTAAACTCGTTTGGGTTCGGAATTGTCCATTATTGATGCTAGTATAATGCAAGAACACACAATAAATAAAAAAATATACATAAGTTATTACAACATTGATAAATAATAATGAAATAAATTTGGGTAAGCATCACATAGACCAGGCCTTCGAGAAGCCGGCCAGACATGGCTATGGTAGGTCGGACATAATGTTAAAATTTCGGATGAACTTGTTGGAAGTATGATCGGACGTAATGCATAACTCACATAATCAAAATAACAGCATATAAAAATGACATAATAAACAATAGGAAAAAGTAATTCCAGTAATGAGATATTAATGATTCCAGTAAAGATAAAACAATTATTAAATAAACTGAAGCATGCATTCGGTGGGCTGGCTTTAGAGAGGCCTGGCTGGATATAACTGTGTATGTCTGACCGAATATAGCTAAAGTCAATCCGGACATATTTCATAGTCCAGTAACACATAAACATGCATATATAAATACATATATAGTGAACAAGTATTTTGAATACATTCATAATGAAATGGCCATCCCCTAATGATAAGTGGCATTGTATCCCGAGTGTAAACCATATTACCGTCTATTCGAAATCAATTATGGAATTTATATCTGATTTTCCATCCTATATACCACAAGGTCACACATCCAAATATAAATCATGTCCAGCCAGACTTGAAATGGGCCAGGCCAGACATGACCTGCAGTTTAGAACATATGGGGTACAAAGTCATGCATAAAATAATAATAAACAAAGGAAAACAGTAATATGCATGCTAATATTAACGAGACAAACAGACAAGATCTATATAGTTTTATCATATATAAATTTAAATCACATAAGCATGCATTACAAAAAGCAATAGACACAGCCTGACATGCTTATAGACGGCTGGAGGTGTGCATGTCCGACCGGACGTGATGTACGTCCGGCCGGAGTTATCGTGTTAAAGTAGAATCTCAAATATGTAGAAATATTAAAGAGGGTGCCCTCAGGTCGTACATTTGAGTCTGTGATGGCTATGAAGATCCTCCTGAGAGTTGGGTCATTGCTGGATTCGCACCAAAAATTTTGGAACCCCAATGGGTGGTAGGTATCTTTCTCATTAACAATGTTAATGTTCTTAGGTTTTTTTCTTAGGATTTCTCTTTCTCACCAATCTATGGATGTATAGCTCTCTAGATTGTGTCTCCCCCGCTTATGAAGGGGGAACCATTTTTTTTTATAGAAAATGAGAGGGACTGAGAATTGAAGGAGAGGACAAAATCCATTCTCATTCTCCAGTGATTACCATTATGCTATGTCAGTTACAACTCGAAACATATACGGCTGGATGTCTATTTTGAGATATACATTCGGTCAGACATTGCCATGCATGTGATTCCAGTAACTGAAGATGTGAAAATTTATTTCCAGCTCGATACATGTGCGGCCGAATATTAAATTTGAATTATATGCCCGACCGAACGTAATTTGGTTCCTTAACTTCGTTAATTGACCATATGCTCATTCACTGACATCTGTGTTATATCCATCCGGATATAGGGTTTTAGGTCATGTCTGGCCGGATGTTCTGGTTAGAGAGAAGGTAGGCCGGACATAAGTGATGTCTGTCTAGGTGTCGCGGGGGCCATCATAGGAAGAATCTGGCGACTGTCTCCCCTCTTCTTCTTCCCACGTATCCTCCATTTGTAAATCTTTTTCTACCACTACGGACCTCATCCCGTAGGGACCCTTCCTCCTCGGTTCATCGTCATTACTCACATCTGCGACCCTTTTTCCTTCCGCTATTTCGCCTCTCCTCCGACTGGCTCCGGCTTCAAGCTTCTCATTATTCGTTTCTTCCATCATCTCCAGTCTGTTCATCATGGACTTCAACAGGTTTTGATTTTCCTCCCTATATTTCCTCATATTTTCCTATTTTCTCCATCCATTCTGATGTTGAACTCCCCGACGACTGGCGATTTCCACCTTATGCCATCGTCTTACCACGCGAGCTGCTTTTCATTGAGTCCCCACAGAAGGCGCCAACTATTGACGGTAGATTTTGGTCTCAGGGGCAATATGAGTTTTTTACTCCCGAGACAATCCTCATCAAACTGTGAATTTGTTTTATTTTTGGGAAACCAAAAGCAAATTTGGCAAAAGACAAATAAATGCACCAATCAACAAAGAGATTTAACGTGGTTCGGCGGATTAGATCCAACCTACGTCCACGGGCACAGAACGGGCGATATTTTATTACCGAAATATGTTTCTCTGATCTGTTTTTTGTTTACAAGTCTAATTTCAAATCTACCTTTTACGTATGCTTTCCCCCTTATTTATACTAGTAAAGAAATTAGTTTCCTTTTCCCATAAGAATTCCTAGTCGAAACTACATTCACTTCCCATATCCTATTAGAACACTGACTCATTCACTTCCCATATCCTATTAAGACACTGACTTATCAATCTTTCCCCATGAAGTAGTAGGATAACTTATCTTCTTATCCTTAAAAATATGATGTCTTATTTTCTGGAGCATATCCCGTCATATTCTCGGTCTTCATGAGAGATTTTGACTATGTTCCTGCAGTTCATTTCCTTCCTAGCATTCATCCTTACACTTTCCAAATTTTCAGAGGTTGTCCTCGTAAGAGACTCATTATCAGGCTAATGTAGAAAAATACAGTGTCTATATAAGCACATGAATTAGAGAACTTACTTGGAGTTGATGGAATCCAGAGGGGTTATGCCTTACATACGAGTATCCCGGACACACTTCATGTGCAAGACATCATAACCTTTTTCACTGCAGTCATAAACCTCCAAAACCTAGGCTCTGACACCAACTTTGTCACATCCTAGTATATATGTGACATGATTGGCGGAAGACGGTCTTACCATCTCCATAAGCCTCTGATATGTATATGCATCATATGACATATTCTGACAATGACATGTATTTATAAAATCATAACATATCAACGTAGTAAAATTTTCTGAAATCATGCATAATTATCATATAATACACATAACTGTTGTAAATAATCGTGCATGATGTGTTTCATATAGTTGATGTTATCTATCCCCACGGCCTCCTTTGAAAAAATATACAAACATATGGACCTATGAAAATACATCCCTTAAGATTGCAGTCAGTGTAGATCTACTCAAAACTGGGTAGTCTGAAAAAAATGGGTTCTCACCAAGAACGGATGTCAATGGGTCATGTAACCAAAACTGAGAGTGTGTGGGGTAAGTCGTATGAACGACCTAGTGAGCGAATGCTGTAAGTAAAAACACAAAACAAAATATCTTGAAAATCTGCTTGTACTTAGTAAATTATGATCTATAAACCATATATATTCCAACATGAAGTAAGAACATAAAGCATTATCTCATGTACATGAAGTAATCATTTTCATAAAAACAAAAAAAAAAAAAAAAAAACAACACCAATATCATAGCCTGGGGGCATGAGGCCTACTTAGCTGGAACCTAGCACCGTGTAAGCAGTGGATCGTGAACATGAATATGATTAAGCCTAAGAGGGTCTCAAGAACCATTAGGCATCGACAACATACTCCAGCAGTTATACATTAGGGGACAACACTCTACTGACGTTTGAAAATATTTTAGTGCTTACATAAATAATTTGGAAATAAAGTAAATCATATAACGTAATCTAATAAATCATAGTCGTGTAACGTGTCAAACATGTAAATACAACTCGAAAACATATATAACTGTCAGTATCTTGATATGAAACATGTACTCAAGTAGTGTAACATAAAAACATAATAATTCAGAATCATGATTGTATAAATTTAATTTTGATATTCGTGTAAACATAAATTCGATTTTACAAAGTATTGAAAGTTATGAAAAAAATAAAATATGACATTCGCTCATAGAGCTGACGTCAATCCTACTACTCGTACTATCGCATGGAATTGGATGAGACTTATTGCGTAGAATCTATAAACATATAGTTAAAATACGGTTAGAATAATATTTAGGATTCTAAACATATGCGTGAATGATGCATGTATTTGTGTCGACAAGGAATCTTAGGGAGCTATCTGACATCCTATGATGGATTGAGAATAAATGAAAATATGTTATGAGTTTGGATTTGCATCGCGACATAAGGTTGTGCACATCTTGACGTCAACCTGAAGTAGTTCACATTGTGACGAGACTCAATTTGCTTCTCGATACATAAATAATGTGAATTCGGTTAGAGAGCTCCAATTTGGGTCGCATCACGACTCAAACCTCTATGTGTCGTGACACGAGCTTGATAGCAGAGCTGCTTCCTCACACACTAATGCCAACTGTTTTGACTAACCAAAAACTACCACAATACTATTTTCAACATAGGCATCTCCTCAATATTCATCGTGTTCCATTCCAATCAAAATACATAAGGGAATTTCATGGGATCAACAAACCTAAACCCTATATTCTAACTCCTGTTAAACCTTGCGCAATTTGTGACAATACTCAACAATTTAACCTTGATTAACACTCTAATTATCGTTTTCATGTAAAAGAGTCATTAATCTAGCTTGAGCTTTCCATGGTTCACATGATGAGCTTCAAAATGATGCAAATGTTCAAAATGATGCACCATGGGCCGCACTTTAAGTCCAAAATTGACTTAGTTCCATATGAAATTAAGGAAAACGCTGAACATGAAAGTTATAGTCTTGTGTCTAAGATTTTCAACAGTACTAAAATCACTGAAAAATGATATATGTAGCTCAAGATATCATTGAAATACTGGGGACTATTCATGAGTACAGTTACATCAAAATTGTACTGAAACATGAAAAATTATCCAGAGCTTTCAGTAGGGATTACGTGGGTAATTATCCCACTAATAAAAGATTATATGCGTATTAAAGAAATGTCCATAATGGACATGTTGACCGGCGTAAACACACACGTATAACGCAAGCGCACGTATCGTTCAAGTAGTATAAAAATATCGATCCCACGAGGACTTAATATCTAATCTACTAATTTTATGAGGTCAAATGATTACTAGTATCTAACAGGTTGTTTGATTGATTTGAAATGGTGACGATTCTAAATTTAAAAACAAGTAAATAAAATTATTCGAAAGTAGGTTTTAAGAAAATTCAATATTAAAAACTATCTAGGGTTGTGATTCTTTTAATATCATTTTAAAGATGAAGTGGTTATCTTAAAGTTGGGTAATATATTGATTTATTAACCTGGAACACTAAATTATGTAAAAGCCTCTTCCGATGTCAATTACAAATACCTAGTATAATTCAATTGAACCATAGGTCTATGTCAACCAAATTACCTAGATTCATTAAGATTAAGTTCCAATTAAGGCTACCCCCGCCCGACAGGTATATTCATATCCTGTAAGGAAATCTATTAAAGGGTTATCTATCCTCAAGGAAGATCGTGGGATATTGAGTCTAAGGTCTTTTAAACTTAAAATCTCTATGTCTAGTTCATTTTAAGTTTACCTAGTCAATTTTATTAGTGGCCAGTTAATAAAAAGCATTAAGATTAAGACTCAATAAATAAATCTTTATAATACCCAAACTATAATCTAACCCCTTATAAACCGGTGATATTAAAAGTCATCACAACCCCAGATAACTAATTTAGTTACAACACATAACTAGGGCTGGTAAAAACTTGAAAATAAAAGACTTGAAGTAAAAATGCGGTAAAGTAAATACTGAAAAGTAAATTACAATAAAATAAAATGCTAAGGTAAAAGGAATTACTTTTATTACTATTAATTTAGATATATCCCATAAAATAATATATAAACTTGTGATAATATTACCAACCGACCAATCTGGCGGTATCCTGATTAAGTCAAATTAAGTCCAACCAGCCATTAAGGCGGTAATATTTGTCCATAAACCAGCCATAAAGGCGGAACCAAAATTAAATTACCAACCGACCAATCTGGCGGTATCCTTGATTAGTCAGGTTTAAACCAGATTAAAATTAAATTACCAACCGACCAATATAGCGGTATCCTTTTTAAGTCAAATTTTAAATAGTGAATATATTATTTTTAATGGAGATTAATCTAAATAGCAATAGTAAAAGAATTACCTTTCTCCCTAGCTGGGGAAGTTACCTCCTCATGGTGAATAGTAAAAACTGTAAAAATAAAGAAAGTAAATTACTATTATTACAAAAAGTAATTAAAATTTAATTACAAAACTTAAATTAAAAGAAAACTAAAAACTAAAAGAAACTAGAGAGATAAACTTTTTCTTTACATCAAAGAGATGAGAGAGAGTGGTGCATCAAAAACTGAAATCTCGAGCTCAATTTATAAACCCCGGTAGGCTTCCAGCGTAGCGACGCCAAGGGCTTTGGCGTCGCGACGCCAGATTCTGTCGACGTGGCTTGCTAAGGCTTTGACACGTGGCAATTCGGATAAGAAGATAAGGCGACACGTGGCGAGGCGGCTAAGAGCTCAATTATTATGCTGATGTGGCGATGATGTGGCAAGGCGGCTGAGAGCAATTGTCGGCACCGTAGGATTACGACACGTGTCACGCTGTGATTGGCTAATGATGATGTGGCATGTTGACTCGGTTGACCTACTGACGTGGATGGTGATGTGGCAAGACGGGTGGCAGAGTTGACTCGTTGACCGGATGACGTGGCGACACGTAGGATGACATGTGGCACACATGGAAATAGTAATTGTCGGCACAGTAGGATGATGACACGTGGCACGGCGCACGTTAGCAGATCGGCTGTGATGGTGACACGTGTCACGGCGCACGTTAGCAAATTCAAACTTCTCAAATTCTGACCCGTTGACCCGGCGCACGTTAGCAGCTCTGGTGCACGTTAGGCATCGCGACGCCAAGGGCTTGCGCGTCGCGACGCGCCTAAATTACCAAAATGCCATTTTCCCAATTTTCACTGTTTTGGTCCAAATCACCTCCAGAATGTCCTGAAACTTTATTTATCTACAAAATAGCACAAAACACATCAAAATATTCACAAAACTCAAGAAACTTTACAAAATATTAGGTTAAATGAGTGGGAAATAGTGATAGAAATACTACTCATCACATCCCCCAAACCTAACATTTTGCTAGTCCTCAAGCAAAACATAGAGTAAAATAACATAAATAAATTAACTAAGCCACTTTCGTAGGGATCACGGTTGCATTTAGCATATGCAACAAGCCTTTAAACCCCTAGGTGTCCCTAGTGGACGAGTTGTAGTCTCGTGAGGGTTTACAGCAATGATACCCACAAACATTTTACAAAAGTAAAAATGTAGTAAAACTAATGCACACAAAGCAAAAAGACAAGAGAAAAAGAATAAAGAAGTTAGTGACTAATCAGGTGAAACTTCTACTTCAAGTTACTAGTTGTTTTGTTTCTTTCTAAATTACTGAATAAGTAAATTCTATGATTATATTTGTCATTCTTCATATATACAGCCAACATAATATTAAACAACTCATTTTTGCCCACAACAGTCATAAGTGCAGTTGATAAGAGAGTAATATTTTTGTCCTAAAGTTTTATCAGAATTCACACCTTTTTGCAGCAATGGAATAATTTTTCTCATTTTTCTGATTTTTTCTTTGATTTTTCTCTATTTTTTATTTATATACAATATCTTTCATCTATGTAGCGAGTGTTGGGTCGGTGGCTCCCAAACCAGTTGGCTTTAGGGCACCAGGTATTAAGATACCCCTACGGACTTAATTACTCAGATTTCAGATATATATTTTTGCAGCATCTTTGATCCATGTAGCGAGCTTTGGGCCAGTGACTCCCAAACCAGTTGGTTTTAGGGCACTAGGTGTTAAAACACCCTTACGGACTTAATAACTCGGATCTCATATTTTTTTTTACTCCATCACTTTTTGAGATGCTTCCTCCAATTAAACTAGAGCACTGAATATTACAAACTTTTCAATTTTAGCTCATGTCGTATGTTTCCATGTATGTTGATAATACCTGCCAATGAGCATATGAAGATCCATTTTAGTCACAAATTAAATAATTCAAAAGGAAATAAACAAAAATTAACTTGTTTCAAAAATGATTTGAGATACGTCTCAGGAGTGAAAACTCCTTACTCAGCTATCTCTTACCAATTTCACCTTTTTAGTCAAAATAAAAACACAAAATATTTTTGTAATTTTGAAAAATTTTCATTTTTTTTTTTTTGTTTTTCGAAAAATTTTGGACTAAAAATAAAAACAACACACAAACTAAAACCAGGTACTGATCAACTAATTCCCTCCCCCAAACCTAAATGAGACATTGTCCCCAATGTCTTAAACAGTAAAAGAGAGAGTAAGAAGTCGTACCTGGTTAGCTGAAAATATACAGGAAATTAAAGGTTAAGATCCAGATTAATCCGACGCCTCTTACCACGATCGTCGGACCAATTTATCTTTGAAAGGATAGGGTCAACTCGTGGTTCATAGGCTATGAGTTGGTCTATTAGATCCGGAGCAGTTCTGGCAGTAAAAATGAGTTCTTTTAAAGGTTTTGACACGAACCCATTTCTCCGAGCATCATCAAGAAACACACAAAGAAAATCATAAAATCCATCAACGTTGAGTAGTCCAATTGGTTTCTGGTGTATGTTCAGGTTCGCCCAAGATGGCACAATAAAAATTTCCTCCAATGTACCCAAGCCACCTGGCAAAGCAATAAAAGCATCAGCACATTTAATCATTTCTACCAATCGTTCAGACATACCTGGCACGATCAGTTCCTCTCCGTTTGATGGTTCAATAAGATTTGCCTCTGCCAAGGTTTTGGAATGATTCCCAAAACGTGACTGCCTCATTCCTGTACCGCCTTTGAAACGATCCCCATAAGTCCAAGATTTCCTCCGCCATATATTAAATGCATATTCCTTACAGCTAAGACTCGACCCAATTCATGTGTTGCTTCTATGTATTGTGGTTTAGTTCCAACAATACTACCGCAAAACACACAGATGTTTTCAACTCGTCTTCTTGAAGTGGCATCCATGTTTTACTCTGGATGTCTTCAAAAGTGCAATGATGAGTTGAATTTATAACACCTGAAAAGGGTGAGTAAAATAATAGCACTAGTACCTGCCAAATGACAATTATTAATTAAACAAATCGTGATAGTCAAAAAGGTCTGGATCATGTCGGAGAAAATAAAACAACAAAACAAATCACAATGATTAGGAAAAGACAAAGAGATATAATATGTACAAGAATTTACAGTTTGAATGATGTCTATGCGTCATGGACAAGCTTCCCATCCAATTTTCTTATAAATTGGCAAACATGGTCTTTTTGAGTCAGATTCCCAAGACTTAACAGTTGTCTTTCTTTTTGAAATTGTGTATGTAATTTGCGAAAGGCTATGTGACACATCCACTGGGATGCGTCTCAAGAGTCGAAGATATATCATCTAAAGACTCCTTACTCAAGCCATCCCTAATGAATTTAATTTTGTCTTCGCGATTATCAGACACCATTCCTAAATAACGACAACGAGTATTGCAATTCCAACGTGCACATTTATAACAAACACCCATTTGCTTAGCTCTACGTTTCTTTGCATAGGTGCTTCTTCCAAAACCAGGCAGATTTTTAATAAAAGAGTCAGAAGACTCACCTGCCAATCAGACTCGTGCTTCAATTACCCAACGAATGTCATTAGGAACACCGTGAATTGTCAGTAACCTCATCCGTTCCAAGTGAGTTTTGTAGACTTTCATCAGAGATTTTTTAGGGAGAGAAGGAAATTGCTTGTGAAGATTTGCGAGAGCTTCTTCCATCTTGAAATGTCTTAATCTGCAAAAACTAAACACACCAAATTAAATCACACCAAATCACAATATATACAAAAATTGCATGGGTTGCCTCCCTGCGAGCGTTAAGTTTTAAGTCGTCAGCTAGACGTGACTACCTGAACGTTATGCTGGATCTGAAAGTGTGACACTTTCTTTTTGTCGCTCAAATGATTCTCCCCAGTATTGTTTGACACGCTGACTATTAACTTTGAATGTGTTGTTGGTGTTAGGATCTAGTAACTCAACAGCTCCATAAGGTAAAACCTGAGTGATCACAAATGGACCTGACCACCTAGATTTCAATTTTCCAGGGAAAAGTTTCAACCTTGAGTTGTAAAGCAACATCTGCTGCCTTGGTTCCAACTGTCTGTGCACTATTTTTCGGTCATGCCATTTCTTTGTCTTTTCTTTGTATAATCTGGCATTCTCATAAGCCTGTAGGCGAAATTCCTCCAATTCGTCAAGTTAGTGAAGTCTTTTCTCTCCTGCAGCTTGTGAATCAGAATTCAACTTCTTCAGTGCCCAGTACGCCTTGTGCTCAAGCTCAACTGGTAGATGGCACGCTTTCCCAAACACCAATCGATATGGAGACATACCAATGGGTGTCTTGTAAGCTGTCTGGTAGGCCCATAATGCATCATCTAGTTTTGTTGACCAGTCCCTCTTTGTTGATCCAACGGTTCTTTCTAGGATTCTTTTGATTTCCCTGTTTGAAACCTCAACTTGTCCATTTGACTGTGGATGGTAAGCTGTGGCAACTTTGTGAGTAACTCCATATTTGGATATGAGTGCATCGAAGTATCTGTTGCAGAAATGGGAGCCACCATCGCTGATGATTGCCCGAGGTGTTCCAAACCGAGTGAAAATATTCTTTTTCAGGAATTTGATCACGACTTTTGAATAATTGGATGGTAGTGCAATTACTTCGACCCATTTGGAGACGTAATCTACAGCAACCAGGATGTACAGGTTTCCGAATGATGGAACAAAGGGTCCCATGAAATCAATACCTCATACATCGAATATTTCCACTTCTAGAATATTTTACAACTGTCTTTCGTTTCTCCTGGAAATATTTCCCATTCTCTGGCACCTGTCACATTGAAAAGCAAAAAGATAAGCATCTTTAAAAAGAGTGGGCCAGAACAAACCTGATTGTAGGACTTTGGCTGCAGTTTTGTTTCCGCTGAAGTGTCTGCCATATGGTGATGAATGACAGTGCTGCAAAACACTGTTGATTTCCTCATGTGGAACACACCGTCTCAATAATTGATCAGCACAGTGTTTGAACAGGTACGGTTCATCCCAGACATAGTTCTTCACTTCTTTGAAGAACTTCTTCTGTTGCTGAGTTGTCCATTCCAACGGTCATTTTCCTGACACAATGTAGTTGACATAGTCAGTATACCAAGGGACTTCATGTTGTTTCATGGCAAACAGATGTTCATCTGGAAAAGTTTCTTTGATTGACAGATCTTTGTCAACTGTTTCTCCATTCTCGAGCCTCGATAGATGATCTGCCACCTGATTCTCTGTTGATTTCCTGTCTCTGATCTCCACGTCAAATTCTTGCAGAAGAAGTATCCAACGGATCAATCTGGGTTTGGCATCTTTATTCGTGATCAGATATTTGATTGCTGAATGATCTGTGTAGACCACCACTTTGGGACCCAATAGATAATAGCGGAATTTGTCAAAAGCGTACACAACTACGAGCAACTCTTTTTCGGTGGTTGTGTAGTTGAGTTGAGCTTCATTCAGAGTTCTGCTGGAATAATAAATGGTGTGGAAAATCTTTGCTTTACGTTGTCCCAAAACAGCACCTACAGCAAAATCACTAGCATCGCACATCACTTCAAATGGAAGGGTCCAGTCTGGTGCTACAATGATAGGAGCAGAGACCAGCTTCTATTTTAAGATCTCAAAAGCTTCCTGGCATTCTTTGGTGAAGTTGAAAGGCACATCCTTTTCCAGAAGATTGCACAGAGGTTTTGCAATTTTGGAAAAGTCTTTGATAAATCTCCTGTAAAAACCTGCATGTCCAAGAAAACTTCGAATACCTTTTACTGATGTTGGTGGAAGTATTTTTTCAATTGTCTCTTATTTTGCTTTGTCTACCTCAATCCCCTTTTGTGAGATCCGGTGTCAACTATGCCAATTGAAATGGAAGGGCTTTGTTTTGTGATCTTGTTCCGGTGTCCAAGAACAATGCCTTCCTGCACCATGAAGTGGCATTTCTCCAGTTGAGTACCAGGTTTGTATCTTCGCACCTTTGTAACATTTGTTCCAAATTTTGCAAACAATGGTCAAAAGAATCTCCAAACACAGAAAAGTCATCCATAAAAACCTCATACTCTGCTCCAGCATGTCTGAGAAGATGGCCATCATGCAACGCTGAAATGTAGCAGGGGCATTACATAATCCAAATGGCATCCTGTGGAAAGAAAAAGTACCATAGGGACATGTAAATGTAGTTTTCTCCTGGTCTTCTGGTGCGATGGCAATCTGATTGTACCCTGAATATCCGTCCAGAAAGCAATAGAACTCATGTCCTGCCAGTCTGTCTAACATCTGGTCAATGAATGGTAGCGGAAAATGGTCATTTCTCGTGGCTTTGTTCAGTTTCTGTAGTCCATGCATACTCTCCATCCAGTCATGTTCTTGTTGGGATTAGCTCATTCTTTTCATTGGTAATCACAGTAATTCCTCCTTTCTTGGTACACACTGCATAGGACTCACCAACTGCTGTCTGAGATGGGGTAAATGATGCCAGCATCTAACCATTTGATGATTTCTTTCTTTCGACTTCCTTCATGATTGGATTGAGTCTCCGTTGATGTTCCACTGTGGGTTTGTACTCATCGTTCATCAGGATCTTGTGCATGCAAAATGATGGACTAATGCCTCGAATGTCTGCTATAGTCCAGCCAATGGCTTTCTTGTGCTCTCGTAACACTCTCAGCAACTTTTCTTCCTGCTCCAATGTTAGTGAAGAAGAAATAATAACAGGTAATTCAGAAGAGTTTCCAAGAAATGCATACCTGAGATGACTCGGAAGTAACTTCAGCTCCAACTGTGGTGGTTCTTCAATCGAGGGCTTGATTCGATCTTTCTTTGGCAGTTCCAACTTTCAACTGGTGGTGTTGCTTTGAATCGGAATGGTTTGTCAAGGTAGTTGATACATTCCAGGATTTCAGCATCTAGCTCGTTGTCAGTCATGTTGGTGATGCAAGCTTCAAGTGTATCTGTGGGAGTTGGCTCAGTATTTTGAACGATATTATCAACAACATCAACTCTGAAGCATTCTTCTTCCTTTTCATCGCTCGGGAATTTCATGGCTTTGAAAACATTAAAGGTCACTTCTTGGTCCTGCACTTTCATGGTCAGTTCTCTTTTTTGCACATCAATCACAGTTTTACCTGTAGCCAAGAATGGTCTCCCAAGAATGATAGGTATTTCTTTGTCTTCTTCCATGTCAAGGATGATGAAATCTGCTGGGAGAATAGTTTGTCTACTTTGACCAGCACATCTTCAACAACACCTCTTGGAAATGCGAGTGTTCGGTCAGCAAGTTGCAATGAAACTGAGGTAGGCATTGCTTCTCCAATCTGCAGTTTCCTGTAAATAGAAAAAGGCATCAAGTTAACACTGGCTCCTAAATCACATAAAGCCTTACCGATATAATGTTCTCCAATGGTGCATGGAACTGTGAAACTGCCAGGATCTTTCAACTTTGGGGGAAGTTTCCTCTGAATAATGGCGCTGCATTCTTCCGTTAATGCTACTGTTTCGTAGTCTCCCAATCTCCGTTTTCGTGAAAGAATGTCTTTCATGAATTTGACATAACTGGGCATTTCTTCCAAGGCTTCTGCAAATGGGATGTTGATGTGAAGCTTTTTGAAAACCTCCAGGAATCGAGCAAACTGCTTGTCCATTTGTTTTTCTGAAGACGCTGAGGAAAAGGTGGAGGTGGAATGATTCTTTCTGGTTCTTTTTCCTTTGCTTCTTTTTCCTCCATCTGTTGCTCTGCTTCTTTTGGAACATCTTCAACTGCCTTGATTCCAACATCTTTGTTGATTTCAGTACCACTTTTCAAGGTGATGGCTTGACATTGCTCCTTCCCTCGGTTCCTTGGATTTGGTTCTGTATTGCTGGGAAGATTTCCTGGTGGTCTGTAACTCTGAGCATTGGCCAGTTGTCCGATTTGATTCTCCAGTGCTTTGATAGAAGCAGATTGGCTTTGAAATATAGCATCATATGCTGCTTGTTGCTTTTTGAACATCTCTGCAATCCATTCTTTCATTTCTGGTTCTTTTTCAAATTCCTGGCTTTTGTTCTGTTGCTGGAATCCAGGTGGTGGATAGTTCTTTTGCCTGAATTGTTGCTCCATGAAAAATTAGGATGATTCCTCCACCCTGGGTTGTAAGTGTTGGAATATGGATTGTTCCCCTGTCTGTTGAAATTGTTGACATAATTCACCGTCTCTTCAAGTTGGTTTAGTTCTGGTGCTCCTCCATATGGTGAACTTGTGGATCCAATGGTAAGAGTCTCCATGAATTTGCATATCTGATCTAGCTTGGCACTGACTGCTGTATTGGCTCCACTGTAATTCTTTGGATCATGCTCCTTTCTGTTGGCCACAAGGAATTGTTGTTGGCCATTTCTTCGATTAGTTCACTAGGCTTGATCTTCTCATTTCGCCATTAAAGCTCCTCCAGCAGCAGCATCGATTGTGGTTCTCATTATTCCAGAAAGTCCATTATAGAATGTTTGGACTTGAAGCCATTTTAAAATCTCATGGTGAGGACATTTCCGGATCAAATCCTTGTACCTTTCCCAAGCTTCGTAGAGAGTTTCAGAGTCTTGTTGTACAAAGGATGTGATGTCATTCCTCAGCTTTTCGGTTCTGGCTGGTGGAAAGTACTTTGCAAGAAATTTGGTGGCTAAAGTGTTCCAAGTTGTGATGGAACCTGCTGGTAGTGAATGTAGCCAGACTTTAGCTCTGTCCTTCAAGGAGTATGGAAAACACGCAATCTCATTGCTTCTTCAGCTTCTCGGTTGTAATTGAAAGTGCCGCAAACTTCCAGGAAGTTGCTGATGTGGGCATTAGGATCTTCAGTTGCATTCCCCAAACTGAACTGACTGCTGAATCATCTGAATGCAAGTTTTGATGTCACCTGCATTTGCTGGTAATGGAGGAAGTACAATGCAAGAAATGAGTCTGTCAACCACCGGAATGGTTCTGTCTCGAATGGGAATTGGTGGTGCAACTCCAAAGGTTCAGGTTCCATGTTGATTAAAGGTCTCTTCCTTCTGGCCTTCTCGCATTTCCCTCTCAACTGTCTGATAGTTCTTTCAATTTCCGGGTCAAGCGGTCGAAGTTCAAAACTTCTGGTTCGTCTCATGAATTTTCTGAGAACCTGAAACACAAGAAAACAAAAACAATAAGTAAAAAGAAATTAGATACAAGTAAATGTATCTAACCTTAAAACTAATAGTGAAAGATAAATAAGTCCCGGCAACGGCGCCAAAAACTTGACCGGCGTAAACACACACGTAAAACGCAAGCGCACGTATCGTTCAAGTAGTATAAAAATATCGATCCCACGAGGACTTAATATCTAATCTATTAATTTTATGAGGTCAAATGATTACTAGTATCTAACAGGTTGTTAGATTGATTTGAAATGGTGACGATTCTAAATTTAAAAATAAGTAAATAAAATTGTTCGAAAGTAGGTTTTAAGAAAATTCAATATTAAAAACTATATAGGGTTGTGATTTCTTTTAATATCATTTTAAAGATGAAGTGGTTATCTTAAAGTTGGGTAATATATTGATTTATTAACCTGGAACACTAAATTATGTAAAAGCCTTTTCCGATGGTCAATTACAAATACCTAGTATAATTCAATTGAACCATATGTCTATGTCAACCACAAATACCTAGATTCATTAAGATTAATTATTAAGTTCTCCCATAACCACCCGAGGTAGGAGATATTCCTATCCTGTAAGGAAATCTATTAAAGGGTTATTTATCCTCAAGGAAGATCGTGGGCTATTGAGTCTAAGGTCTTTTAAACTTAAAATCTCTATGTCTAGTTCATTTTAAGTTTACCTAGTCAATTTTATTAGTGGCCAGTTAATAAAAAAACATTAAGATTAAGACTAAATAAATAAATCTTTATAATACCCAAACTATAATCTAACCCCTTATAAACCGGTGATATTAAAAGTCATCACAACCCTAGATAACTAATTTAGTTACAACACATAACTAGGGCTGGTAAAAACTTGAAAATAAAATACTTGAAGTAAAAATGCGGTAAATGAAATACTGAAAAGTAAATTACAATAAAATAAAATGCTAAGGTAAAAAGAATTACTTTTACTACTACTAATTTAGATATCTCCCATAAAATAATATATAAAGTTGTGATAATATTACCAACCGACCAATCTGGCGGTATCCTGATTAAGTCAAATTAAGTCCAACCAGCCATTAAGGCGGTAATATTTGTCCATAAACCAGCCATAAAGGCGGAACCAAAATTAAATTACCAACCGACCAATCTGGCGGTATCCTTGATTAGTCAGGTTTAAACCAGATTAAAATTAAATTACCAACCGACCAATATAGCGGTATCTTTTTTAAGTCAAATTATAAATAGTGAATATATTATTTTTAAGGGAGATTAATCTAAATAGCAATAGTAAAAGAATTACCTTTCACCCTAGCTGGGGAAGTTACCTCCTCATGGTGAATAGTAAAAACTGTAAAAATAAAGAAAGTAAATTACTATTATTACAAAAAGTAATTAAAATTTAATTACAAAACTTAAATTAAAAGAAAACTAAAAACTAAAAGAAACTAGAGAGATAAACTCTTTCTTTACATCAAAGAGATGAGAGAGAGTGGTGCATCAAAAACTGAAATCTCGAGCTCAATTTATAAACCCCGTAGGCTTCCAGCGTAGCGACGCCAAGGGCTTTGGCGTCGCGACGCCAGATTCTGTCGACGTGGCTTGCTAAGGCTTTGACACGTGGCAATTCGGATAAGAAGATAAGGCGACACGTGGCGAGGCGGCTAAGAGCTCAATTATTATGCTGACGTGGCGATGACGTGGTGCTGACATGGCAAGGCGGCTGAGAGCAATTGTCGGCACCGTAGGATTGTGACACGTGTCACGCTGTGATTGGCTAATGATGACGTGGCATGTTGACTCGGTTGACCTACTGACGTGGATGGTGATGTGGCAAGACGCGTGGCAGCGTTGACTTGTTGACCGAATGACGTGGCGACACGTAGGATGACATGTGGCACACGTGGAAATAGTAATTGTCGGCACCGTATGATGATGACACGTGGCACGGCGCAAGTTAGCAGATCGGCTGTGATGGTGACACGTGTCACGGCGCACGTTAGCAAAGTCAAACTTCTCAAATTCTGACCCGTTGACCCGGCGCACGTTAGCAGCTCTGGTGCAAGTTAGGCGTCGCGACGCGCCCAAATTACCAAAATGCCTTTTTCCCAATTTTCACTGTTTTGGTCCAAATCACCTCCAAAATGTCCTGAAACTTTATTTATCTACAAAATAACACAAAACACATCAAAATATTCACAAAACTCAAGAAACTTTACAAAATATTAGGTTAAATGAGTGGGAAATAGTGATAGAAATACCAAGCGCAATTGAGTGAACAGTTTATAAATAAATACTAAAATGCCTTTGAAAATATATGGTTTTGAAATTCAATTTATCTTAAATTCATCTTTTCTGAAAATCTCTATATAATCTGAAAATAATTCTTTCTTTCTGAAAAACTTTTCTAAAATCTGCTTTTCTGGAAATTCTCTTTTAAACTGCTTTCTTTGAAAACTTTTTTCTAGAAAAACTTTCTCGAGAATTTTTCTGAAAATTGTATCTGAAAAACTATTTCTAAAACTAGTCTATGTCTCTAAAAATCCTGACGTATGGAGGCGTTACGTATCGACGTCCCTCCTTACGCCTAACTAGAGCCAGAAGTGCAAATTCATGACTTTGGGACGTTACGTATCGCCGTCCCCCAAAGCATGCCACTCATGTCCCTGAAACTAATGGTCTTGAGGCGTTACGTATCACCGTCCCCCAAGCCACTGAACTATAACTGGGGGTGCGGATCTATGCTACCCTCTAAGCTTTGAAAACTATGATCTATGGGCATCTGTCATCCCTAGTCCTCAACTAGGATTTGGGGGCGTTACGTATCGCTGTCCCCCCAATCCTCTACATGTGCACATGTGTTGTCCGTCAATTCCATATCTAAATAAAGTTACATACTGAGGTGGGTTTTCCCTCATGCCTCGAAAAACCATAAAACTCATGTTTTGGAAAACATTTCTTTTCTAAATCATTCTCAAATCATGCTAAAAAAAATATAACTGACAATAAAATCGGCTAACGTCCTAAGAGCGAAAAATAAGTCTGATATGTACAATAAAATAATGAAAAATCAACATAAAAGAAAGTGTCAACTCACTATTTTGGAGTTCCGCTAGCCTTTCTTCACTTCGTTGGTGAAACTTGTGGTTCCTATGATGATCCATCATCGATAGTTTCGATTAGAAAATGGACTCAGAATAAATGGGCCGGAATCAAGTTAATTTTTTCCCATTCAAATAAGGGCTATCACTCTGAGACATATCGTACGTATATCATGACGTAATATATACATACAAGTTGATACGAGACTCTTATGATAGCCTCTAACACGCTGGGGTGAAACTGGAATGAATTGAAAACTGTTTGGGAAAATTTTTGATCTTGCGTCGCAACGCAAAGTGTTGCGCGTCACGACGCAAACATTCCAGAATCGGCTCAAAATTTTCCATTACGTGTCGTGATGCGGACCTGATTTCCAGGTTTCTAAACTAGTTTTCACAATCCAATCTTTCCCAAAATGAATTCTTACAACTTCTATATAATTTTATATTACATAAGTTATTCCATTAGACCTCAATAATCATTCACAACACTATCAATATTATCTAGTATCCATTCTATTAACTTCTCTTAATTTTTACCCAAAATTGAACAAGTTGGGGTTTTCCCCAATCACCATCTTCTTAGCTCAACAATCATTTATTCATCATCATTTCCAAGTCAATCAACTCATCAAAACTTAAAAACTCAAAAGATAACAATTTGGGTCAAGTCTCCTTACCTTACTTTGCTTGATTTCTTTTTGTCCATCTTCCAAGTCCTCCATGATAGACAATGTTCTTTCTTACTTCATCCTCTCTCTCCTTTCTCTCTTTCCTCTCTCTTATTATCTTCTTCTTCTTCTCTTTTTTTCCCTTCCTCTTCTTCTCTTCTTCTTTCTCACGTTTTTCCTTCATTCTTTTTGTTCTCTCCTTTTCCAAATTTTATGAAATGGTAATAGTGTTCTCTTTATATAGTATGGGTTATTTGATATTTGGAAAAATGGGGAAAATGTGGAAATATAGAGAAGTTTTGAAATTATTATAGATAGGTCCGCGACACTATTCATCTGAATTTTTGATCTGTATTGTTAGCCTATTTCTGGTTCGAATTTGCAAAAACGTTCAACGCGAAATTTGTAGATCTCGATCTCAGATTTCCGATAATATAAAATTCATAAATATTGGAGTTCGTATGAGAAAGTTACGGCCCAAATACCATGGGCAGTCCGAAGTGGAACATCATAGAATTTCGTATCGAAGTTTCGAAGAATTTACCGTTTATCCCTAAAGTCGTTCCAAGAATGTATATATGCTCAGACATAACTTATATTACGTAACACTTGTTTCATGATGTAATAGTAGTCGGGATTTCCGGTCGTTACAGTATCCATGCTGGTCCTGAATTTTGCTACCTGGGTCTGGAAATTTTTTTTGCCAACACGGGTCTTCTGGGTGTATGCGGATTCAAGTTAGACTTGCTTCCGAAAATACATGTATCAAAATCCGTACAAATTTAAAATTTCACAACTCGGGCGAAATTTTCTTTGTGGACCTAGGTCTTTCGGGAAAATATGGATCTATTCCGGACCTGAATATTTTTGCCATCTTTGCTCTAACTACTATAACATATTTTGTGAAAAAATATTAAACATGCCAAAAATCTGAAAATATTTTTTCTAAAATATTTTCAAGTGATTGCGAAATACTGGAAAACACTTTCCAAAAATGATTTTTAATTAAAGTACTTTACTTATGGAAATCGTTTCATGTGAGTTAGAAAGACTTGACTTTACAACAATCCTAAACTAAGTGATTAAGAGTCGCTTATGTCACTATCGTTATTAAGCTTTAAAAAACGACAAAGTGATTGTTTCTTAAATGGGTTAGAAATTGCGGAATCCATATGAAGGAATAGCCGGTCTAACAAGATATGCAAAGGGAATTCGTGATCCCAGCCGTAGATGTGCGGAATTAGTGATTTGGGCATGTGTGTTTTATAATATTGAGACGTGGTTTGGTAGTGTAGGATTCATGGTCTGACCTTTTAAATTTTGGATTCGAATATAAAGAGTTTGTTTCTTATAAGAATCTGAGACAGCTTGAGATTTTATCTTCTCTACTTAAATCTAAAAATGATGATTTGACGATATGATTTCTACCGATTTAATTTTTTTTTTACAATACACAATGATTCATGTACATCCATTAATATAATCCATTAGTAAGGTGTGAGGAACCTTTAATCATCAGCTGATCATACTCGATTGCAATGTTAATGGCTATTGACAATCTTTTGGAGATTTCTCGAGCTGAACGCCCATTTGTTGACCCATCATGTTCTTAGAAACTTGTCAACTCAAATCTTCCAATGCCTATATTATCTGATCATCATCATCATCACCATCAAAAAGCAAAGCGGAATTATCATTATCAAAGTAAAAAAAAAATTATATATTTGAATAATCTTCATTTAAAAAAAAAATAGTTTTTAATGAATATTTTAGTGTCATGTAAGATTCGGCCATATCCATTATGTTGTTCCACTTTGTATTATTACTATTAATGGCTTCTTATAGGATGGGACCTAGGTTGTTTGCTACGTTAATGTTGGGTGGATAAAAATTTTATATTTGTTGATTGAATATATTGAGTGCGGATATTAATATCTTCGACTTCTCATTCATATCTAATTCATTGTCATCTTTTATATTTATATTTTGTCTACTTAAATTCTTTAAATTTGATGGAAAATTATAAAATAGTTGATTAATTTAGATTTTCATTTCATCGTGGGTTTAAAGAAATTTATGATCTCTTGACACATTTCGACGGACTATAAATATATTTTGTACCCGTGATCACTTGAATTCAAGTAATTATAACGAGAAATAGTTGGTATTTAATTGTTGAAGTGTGTTTAGAATTCAATTACCAATTACACTTAAAATTAATGCAATTCAATACAAATTTCTCATTCTGTATGGATGCTTTTTGTTATATAAATTCTAAAGATAGATTCTATTTTTAAATTAAAAATTATTTCCCACTAAGTGGAATGCAATGGAGATGCTGCATTATCAAGTTAAAAGGACTATTTAAAATGCTCCATTATATGATAAAGAATATACCCTTAATTCACCATCATTACACTTTAATAAGTTTAAATGGCTTCTTCAACAGTCCCAAGAAAGAAAAAAAAACAAAACAAAATGAAACAAAAAGTTGATTCCACCCAAGGGAAACTATAATCAAATCTACGACCTTCATCAGGGATTATTATAAGGAATAATTTTGGTATTTCAGGTTTTTTTTTCAATTGTTTGAAGTGTTCTTAGGATATCAAAAAATACTTTCAAACATTATTCAAAAGAGGGTAATTTTCACTGGAGTAATTGTTTCTGTTGGCGGTGTAAAAAGACCCTATGACAGTTAAGCAGCACGGCAGGGGTAAAAGGTGTAATTCACATCTTGGTCGAAATCATTAAATGCCGACCCGACCACATTAATAAGAGACCGACCACTTGAGACCGGGTGACCGGGCACTATCAGTTCGGCGACAGCATTCTCAGCTCAGAAGCCCATGATGACCGACCATGTCTAGACCGACCAGATGGCGAAGCATGCCCAGAAGATAAGACATCTTATTTCTACGGGGAAAAGGGATAAAATTATCCTACTTTCACACGGAAACTGATAAGTCAGTGTCCTGATAGGATAAATAAAGTGAAGTCAGTTTCGGATTAGGAATCCTCATAGGAAAAGGAGATTGTTTCAACTGGGAATCCTTATGCTAGAAAGAATCTGATTTCTCTGTTATTATAAATAGGAGGGTAGAGTGTGTGTAAAAGGGCATGAGAATCATTACCATCAGACTTGTAAAAAACAAGAAGTAGAGCTGAGAAGCGTGTTTGAATAATAAAAGTATCATCCTTTTTGTGCCCGTAGACGTAGGTCGGACCAAGATCCGCCGAACCACGTTAAAACTCCTTGTTGATTGGTGTATTTATCTGTCTTTTGCTAAATTTGCTTTTGGTCCCCCATAACCAAAAAAATTCACTATTGAGGGAGGATTGTCTCGGGAGTAATATTCTCATATTGCCCTGAGACCAAAATCAGCCGTCAACAGTTGGCGCCGTCTGTGGGGAACTCAACAAAAAGCGGTTCGCGTAGTAAGACGATGGCAGAAGGCGGAAATCACCAATCGTCGGGGAATCCGGCCACAGATTGGATGAAGGAGATAGAAGAAAGCATAAGGAAGGACATGGAGAATAGTCAGGCCCTCCTAAAAACCATGATAGACCGACTGGAGAGAATGGAATGGGGGAACCGCGAGAAGCCTGAAACCAGAGCTAATCAAAGAAGAGGAGAGATAGCAGATGGAAAGAGGGTTATGGATACAAGTGAGGACGATGGACCTAGGAGGAGGGGGCCTTACGGGATAAAATCCATAGTTGTGGAAAAAGATTCACAAACAGAGGACACATGGGAAGAAGAAGAAGAGAGACGTTCGACAGATTCCTCTTATGATAGTCTCCGCTACACAAGAAGAGGAGGCACAGAGTACGACGAGACTGTTCGGGAGATCCCAAGGCGTGAGGAACACCGCACCCGTGGCAACAGACATGAAGAAAAGCACAGAAGGCGACATGGCGGCCCAAATAGCGAGGTAAAATCTTGGTTAAAGAAAGAGATGGCCAAGTGGGGGCAAGCCTCAAAACAGATACAAGAGATGCCCGGGATGACAAAGAGGAATCTCCCCTCACAGAAGAAATAAAATCAGCAAAATTCCCGAAAAGGTTCAACATGCCAACCATGACGCCCTACAAAGGCCATACCGATCCAAAATCCCATATTGAGAACTTTGTACTATTGATGGAGGTCCAAGGAGTGACATGGGACGCCGTGTGCAAGGTATTCTCCTTAACCTTGGGTGGATCCGCCATTCTATGGTATAGAAGTCTAGCCCCAGTGAGCATCAGTAGCTTTGCACAACTCATAAAATCGTTCGTACGACACTTCAAAGGGGCATGCGCCCCTAAAAAGACAATCGGAGAGTTAAGACTCATGAAGCAGGGAGACGACGAGCCCCTAAAAACCTTTATTGAGAGGTATCATAACATGGTGCTCGAAGTCGGGGGGTATGAGTCTCCCGAGGCCTTGGAAAGCCTGAAGGGAGCCTTAAAAGTCGGAAGACTATGGACCCACCTAAGGATCCAAGGCACCCCAGACTATGCAACCGCTCTGGAGGTAGCCCGGAAGTTCGTCTCATTAGAAAACGAGGAAAAAATATCTCGGAGAGGGACGACCATCAGAGAGAGGACGATAAGGGCAGAGGCCCCCCGACGAGCAGACGGGGAGCCCAAAAAACCACCCCAAAAACACAAGGAATTCAAGTCGATACCTCGGAACAACCAGGAAAGAGGAGCCCCGACCCAAGTAAACCATGTCTTCAGGGAAGATGCGTACATTCCTCTGAAAAAGCCACTGGGGCAAATCGTCATGGAGATCCAAGGAAAAGACCTCTTAATAGAACCTGACCTCAGGAGATTCCCCCCTGATAAGAGAAATCAAAAAGCCTATTGTGTCCATCATAATCTGAGGGGACACGCAACAGATGGGTGCAAAGATTTGCGGGAACAGATGGAAAACCCGGCGCGGAATGGATATTTAAATAAATACATTGACCATGAAGTTATGGCGACTAGGCAGAGGACACATAGCAATGACCAGAGATTCTAATCGGTTAAGGAAAAACTATAACAGAGCTCGGGAGTCAGACGTGCTAGAAACGAAACAGGCCCCGAGATTACAAGGTGGTCGGTAGGTACCAACAATGCCCACAAATGAGCCAAATATAAAGTTTTTTTCTCGAAATATCCCGCAGAAGAACTGTAAGGAGGGCAGTATGTCCCCAAATATGAATAAAACCTTCTCTTTTCAAAAGAAAAAAATTTTTCCATCCGCTTTCTTAAAACAAAGTTGAAAGCCATATAAAAAAAAACGGGGGACATACTCAACGCCCATTACAGAGGAGTTCATTCCGCCGAGGCCTCTTCATCGGCTCGGGGCTGGATCTCGTTCCGCCGAGGCTGCTATACTATTCGACTTAGGGGTCGGGTTACGTCCCATCGAGTCATGCTTATTGGCCTAGGGACGGAACATTCCCCCAGAACCAAATGTCTCTCAAGCTCGGGGTCCTCAGAATATTCAGGGACATACTCGATGCATAGGATCCGTGAGAAACATAGCACGGGGAGGGATGATACCCCCGTGGCGATTGCTTGCTCCAGGGTACCGAACATAAGGAGGAATATGCCCTTAATGTGTCGAACACTCTTTGATCCTCACTTACCCGATGTAATGGATCCGTGAGAAAGCATAGCACGGGGAGTGATGATGCCCCTGTGACGATTGCTAGCTCCAGTGATATCGAACCTAAGGAGGAATATGCCCTTAGTATCCCGTACACTCTTTGATCCATTCATCATTTGGATCCAAGAGAGGCGCGGCACGGGGAGGCGTTGTGCCCCTGTGGCGTGTGCCTGCTCCAGCGCGGTAAGGAGGAGCCCTCGCACAAATACACATGCTCCACAGTGACCTGACGTATAGAGGATGTGCCCTTACCATTTTAAAACGCTCTCTGATCCAAATCCTGGTTCGCCGGGACACTTAATTAAAAGATTCAGAATTGTGTTTTGGAAACCTCGGGCAGGACGCTATTTTGAGGCATCTGTATTGTTGTTTATACTTGCGAAACGTTTTATTTTGGGACAAGCGCTAAGTCGCCCCCGCCCTTTAATTTTATTTTTCATAGTTTTGTTTTTGTTTTCCGCTGGTCTGGTAGGGGGACGCCCGTACCGGACTCAGTAGGGCTTCAAAAGGTCGATTCACTTCCCTTCTGAATAAGTCCCACCTGATTAATCGGCTCGGGGCTGGATTCATTCCGCCGAGGTCACTTGATTAATCGGCTCGGGGCTGGATTCGTTCCGCCGAGGCCACTTGATTAATCGGCTGGGGGCTGGATTCGTTCCGCCGAGGCCACTTGATTAATCGGCTCGGGGTTGGATTCGTTCCACCGAGGCCACTTGATTACTCGGCTCGGGGCTGGATTCGTTCCACCGAGGCCACTTGATTACTCGGCTCGATGTTGGATTTCATTCCGCCGAGACCTCTGTGTACCACTGGCTCGGGGTCGGGTTGCGTCCCACCAAGTCAGCACTTCTAGGCTGGGGATGCGTCATTCCCCCAGGTCCAAATGCCCTTTTTAGCTCGGGGTCGGGTTACGTCCCACTGAATCAACACTTTTGGACTGGGGAGGCCTCATTCCCCCAGGTCCAAATACCTCTCTCAGCTCGGGGTCGGGTTAAAGTCCCACCGAGTCTATCAGCCCAGACTGGGGACAGAACATCCCCTCAGAACCAAGTATTTCTCTCAGCTCGGGGTCGGCTCACAGGCAGGTCTCGAATAAGCATGTGGAGGAAAACATTCAAAACAGATTATGAAAGACAGAAGAAACACATGAAACATATATTTAATTGCTTAAGTTGCGGATGGGAAAAGTTTATCACAAGAAAAGAAAAGTATGTCGAGTTTACACGGGGCCCCATTCGGGTTACCCCCTTATCAGTCAGCCCGCGCAGGGGCATATAGCTCTCCTTCAACAGGACCGGATGGCGGATGGCTCGGTTCAGCCTCAGGACAAGGGACAACAGCTTCCACATCGGCAAACGAATAGGCATCGACAATTATAGTTTCATGGGCAGGAAGAACCTCAGGCCGGATCTCTTCTGTAGCAGGGGCATCAGGTCGGTTTTCTTGAGGAGTTGGGAGGACCTGGGCAATCGAAATTGGGTCGGGATCCATCACCTCCTCGGGGGAAAAGGGCAGCCACTTCTGAAACTCCTCCTCGGACATTTCCCCTTTGTAAAAACGAATGGCTGCATGGATTGGCCCCATGTCTAGGTCGGGCAACACCGTTGGTATAATCTCAGCACAGTCACCGACCCCTTCAAGACGAATTGCATCCCTCTCAACCTCCAACTCAGCCTCTTTCCTCTTAAGCTCATCACGAAGCCTCGCCAATTCTTCATCCTTGGCCCGCACTTTAGATTGTTCACTGCACACCTCCACCTGTAAAACCCTAATCTCGGCCTGGGCGGCTTTCAAATCCTCTTTAGCATGGTCGGCATTTTTCCTCTCCAAAGAAACAGCGGCCCTAAAAGCTTTGTTAGTACGGATGGCCTCGGCTGCGGCTATCTAATGATTCTTTATCGCCTCTTCCCTATCAGCCAGCCTGGCCTCCACTTCCGTGAGACGGTTTTGGAGCCTCTGGGCTTGGCCACCCTCGGACAAAAGGCTCAAAAAGAGGTCATTATTCTTGGCCATCAGGTAGTTTGCCTACCAAGAAGAAAAGAATCAGAAAATAAACTAAGTCAGGAAGACACAGTAAGAATGAGGGAAAGTAACACAACCTTAGCCATCTGAGAACATAGCTCCGTAACCACCTCATCGGGGGAAGGTCCTCGTACCCAGGAATCTTCTCTGGAGGTACGGCCTCTGCCAGCTCATTGAAAGCCGGCACCAGATGAGAAGTAGCTTCCCTAATATCGTTCCTGAGGTCGTCAACGCCAAGGATCACATAACCCATGCTTCTTAGAAATACCCCCCGACGACCTCCTCTCCTGCCGAGCAGAAGTCTCCTTGTTCTGAGCCCGCTCCTCCTTCAACTCTCGACTTAGTATTGGGTCCACAGCACCAAACGGACGCTTTCTTCTTCTAGAAGACCTTGGAGGATTACCAGGGCGGGCAGCACCCATTGAAGGCACCCCGGAAGGTGAAGACATACCTTGAGAGCTCGGTCGCTCCATCTCTTCAGCCACCTTTTCAGCCTCGGAAGTTTCAGTCTGTTTCTGAGAAGTACCGACTCCACCTGGGCTAGTTTTCTTCGCAGCACCAGTCAACCGATCAAGGTATTTTGGTCTCTTCGACATACCTACAAAAGCAAAGGCAAAAGAAGGGTACAGGACCTGAGCATATAAAAAAGAAAAAGAAAAAGAGAGAAGAGACAACATCAACATGCTAAATAAACGTGTGAGTTAGCTAGAAGATCAATAGGAACATATCTATCCGACCCGGGACCTTGGAGGGAACGGCCCGAACAAGTCCTGATTCAGCAAAAATTGTATCATTTACCAACTCCCTCCAATGGGCGGCATATCACCGAGCCCAACCTACCCTCTTCTGGACCTTGCGGGAGACCTTGGGAGCATCTCTCCAACAAGCTAGGAGAAATAGGAAAAAGGGGTGAGAATCTAAACATAAAAACTAAGAGCAGGAAAACTAAAGGTTTAACTCCTGACCTCCCGCTCTGAAGATGTCTGGGACCAAGATCTCCTCTTCATACGATCTCAGTGCCCGTCCCCAATCTCTAGTGGCCCAGAACCAAAGATCTTTGAAATTCTTGTTGGAGTTGGGGAGTTTGCGGACAACGTTTGACGAGTCGGCGTAGGCAGAAAGGTAGTACCAACCGTGGTGAGTCTTTGGGTTGGCCTTCAACCAGTATAACCTCTTCACTTCTTCAAAAGAAGGTTCGCCAAGCCCCGCCCGATGCCAAGCTACATACAACCCGACCAAGATCCTCCAGCTGTTTAGACTCAGTTCACAGGGGGCAATCTCCATCTCGGCCAGCATCCAGGCGAAGTAGGGTTGAATTGGCAGCCGGAGCCCACACTCAAAGAAAGCTGGAAGAAGGGCCACGGAACCTTCGTCGGGCTGACTGGCACGGTCGCATAGGAGAGGGACCTCAAGAGCAATGTCTATCAGGATGTTGTACCGTTGCTGAAGCAGTGCTAGATCACCCTCGGTTATCTTGGAAGGCCGATCCATGTCCAGAGCCGAGCTTTCAAAGCCACCGGGCTCCAGATCCTTCCGAGGAACCCTCTGATGGTACGTGTCCTGTTCGATTTCTGAAGGGGTGGGGGTAGTGTCGAGGTCTTCTACACTGGGTGCTCCCGAGCCCGAGGAGAGCTCTTCAGCAAGGGGAGTCAAGGGTTTTACGGGGTTTTCAGAAGGAGACATGTCGTCAGACATCCTTGGCATCTGAAAAATAAAAGGGGAAGGTCAGTCTGCAGCCGTATTTCTGGAAACAAACAGGACCTCGCAGCTATCCTAAAAGTACCCAGTAAAAACTAGACCTATAAAGCTCTAGAGTGCCCTAGCAACATCCATTAAAAACATGAATCTCTCCCTAGCAAGAAAAAACAACACAACACAGCAAGCAAAAAAAAAAAATGAGAGGTCGTTCGGAAAACTTACTTGATCTCTGCTCGTAAAATGGAAGATGCGTTGAGAAGCTTTGGCAAAAAACCGAATCGGACGTATCGTAGTAGAAAAGAAGGAAGTTTTGAAGAAGACAAAGTTTTTCCAAACATACACAAAGTTATCGATTCACCTTCTCATAGTAAACGTCGGAACAGTTCTAACCGTCGGATCATAATGGGGTCTTGGATGTACGCCAGGTGTTGACCTCGGAAGCAATTCAATAGAGAAGAATAAACGGGTGAGATCGAATGTATTTAGGTGCTAGCAGTGGACGGTTGATCTTGTTCACTTTTGGCGGGAAACAGACAGATGCTCGACAAGTGTCTGGTTGGGGGTAAAACCCTAAAAGGTGATTTGATGGGCATTTATAGCAGATGTGACGACTGCGCGTCTCGAGAAAGAAGTGCCCGAAAAGGCGGTGAAATGTTTTGTTTTGACAAAGGAAATGAGTCAAAGCCGAGCACTACATTCTGAACCGAGGACATTATGGTAGCACGCCAGTAAAACTACTCCTTTTATAGTTCCCGGCACCAACTCGCATACTCGTTGGAACCAAGAACTAGGGGACAGATGTTGGCGGTGTAAAAAGACCCTATGACAGTTAAGCAGCACGGCAGGGGTAAAATGGGTAATTCCCATCTTGGTCGAAATCATTAAATGCCGACCCGACCACATTAATAAGAGACCGACCACTTGAGACCGGGTGACCGGGCACTATCAGTTCGGCGACAACATTCTCAGCTCAGAAGCCCATGATGACCGACCATGTCTAGACCGACCAGATGGCGAAGCATGCCCAGAAGATAAGACATCTTATTTCTATGGGGAAAAGGGATAAAATTATCCTACTTTCACACAGAAACTGATAAGCCAGTGTCCTGATAGGATAAATAAAGTGAAGTCAGTTTCGGATTAGGAATCCTCAAAGTAAAAAGAGATTGTTTCAACTGGGAATCATTATGTTAGAAATAATCTGATTTCTCTGTTATTATAAATAGAAGGGTAGAGTGTGTGTAAAAGGCCATGAGAATCATTACCATCAGACTTGTAAAAAATAAGAAGCAGAGCTGAGAAGCGTGTTTGAATAATAAAAGTATCATCCTTTTTGTGCCCGTGGACGTAGGTCGGACCAAGATCCGTCGAACCACGTTAAAACTCCTTGTTGATTGGTGTATTTTATGTCTTTTGCTAAATTTGCTTTTGGTCCCCCATAACCAAACAAATTCACTATTGAGGGATGATTGTCTCGGGAGTAATATTCCCATATTGCCCTGAAACCAAAATCAGCCGTCAACAGTTTCTATAAAGAAACTATCAAAATTTCAAGAAATAAATCATTTAAGTCCCATCCAAATTTAAATTTGTTTCATTCAAGTCATTGAATAAATTTCAACATTAAAAAAAATTAAAAGAACATGGCAATTTGAGTCAAGTAAAATTGAGTTGTCATCTTATATCTAATTCTACAACTCATGTCAAGAGTTGAAGTTATCTAATTAAGACCACTAATAATAATTAGGTCCGGCGTCGGAATCGAACCAGAATCGAAACTACGGAATCAAAAAAAAATAAAAAATAAAATAGACTGATTCTTATTTTATGTTGCATATTAAGCACCTGAAAAACTTGAAGCATGATTTTAGGAATTGAAAGGAGACTGTATTAATGAATTATCCTTAATATTTAAAGCATATTAATGAATCGGTTTTAAAAAATTAAGTCCAAGCCCTTTTAATTTAATTTTATTAAAAAAATTGTGATTCGGACTTCGGAGGTTTCGATTCCAGTTCGGAACTGTCAGTTTTGGTTCTAGAATCAGACCGGTTCTTCTTTTTTAGGAACCGAACCGTCGGTTCTGGTTCTAGAACTGAAACCGAAACCATAATTTTATGGTTTGGTTTTGGTTATTCTTTTTTAGGAAACGAAACCATCGGTTCCAGAATTGTGGTCACCCTACCAATTCTCAAAAGGAAACCTTTGCTAATGTTAGAGAAGATATATTTTCTTTCTTTGCGCGAGAGGAGAATGAGACACACCAAAAATCTTATATCTATTATGAACTTGAATAAGCTTTCGCTAATTTTGATTTAGTTCAAGTGTCGGAGATGACATATGTTTAAAGGTTAGTAACTTTCCCCATAGAGGCTTGACTGAGTGGGGATGAGCGGTTAATATACATATATTTTATTTATTTATTTTAATATTTTGTGTGTTATTTCAAATTGTATGAGCACTTTGATGTGTTTTGGGTATGTTTTGTAGGTTAAAATTATATCACGACTCAAACAAACTTAACGAGAGATGAATTGGCAAAAATAAAGAAGAATTGTGCCATATTTCAGAGTCAAAACAAGCGTCCCGACGCTAGAAGCGCGTTGAGCCATATTTCAGAGTCAATGTAATTTGTTCGATGCTAAAAGTGTAACATTTAGCATCAAAATTTTCTAATTCCACGCTAAAGGGTTTTTATAACCCCTAAAATCACCGACACTCTCCATTTTTCTTTCTCCTATTCTCTTTCTCCTCTTTATCTTCTCTACAACTTTTTCTCAAAAGTTTCCTACAAATCATCAAACAAAACTCCAATTTTTCACAAGGTAATTTTTATTCAATCTTTCATTAAACCATAACTTTTTATTTTTCTTTATATTTGAATCACTCTCACTTAATTTAAGTTTAATCTCTCTAAAAAATAAGGGTTCTAATTTTTTATAATTATCTTTATTATATACATTGTGTTAGTTAGTTAGTTAATTTGTTGTTAGTTGATTATGATGCATATATGAGATTAATTAGTTTATTTTATAATTAATAAATTATGTGCAAGCTTAAATTAATTAATTAATTAATTGGTGATGTTGATGAGCTTAATATAATGTTTAATAATTACATTTTTATATTTTTATTATAAAAAATAAAGATTTATTTTTTTATAATGTCTAATAATTATAAAAATAAATATAATGTCTAATAATATATTTTTATATCTTTATTTTTAAAAAATTAGGGTTCTAATAATTATAAAAATAAATATAATGTCTAATAATTTTATTTTTATATTTGTATTATTAAAAAATTAGGGTTCTAATTTTTGTAATTATCTTTATTTATACATTGTGTTAGTTAGTTGATTTGTTGTTAGTTGATTATGTTGCATATATGTAAGATTAGTTTATTTTGTAATTAACTAATTAATTATATGTTAATTAATTAATTCTATTTACGCTTAAATTAAATAATTAATTAATGGGTGATGATGAAGAGTTTAATATAATGTCTAATAATTATATTTTTATATGTAGATATTTGGTTGAAATATATAGAAATTGGATGAGCTCGGTGGATAGATTGAGTGTTGAAAATCGTTGCAATAGTAGACTATTGCTATTGCAACCGCATTGTTGCCTGCTCTGTGCTGCAGGAATTTATCTGTCATTTGATTATATGCTTATGAAATTGATTATATGGAAATGTTAATTGTAAAATAACAATTTGATAGTTGCGGTGAAAGTTTTAGTTTCTTATTTTACAGATGGCACCGGATTCTCACAAACGCCCTTATTGGACTCCATCTACATCTGTAAGAATACAGGCTGATCCTAGGGTCTCTGCTAGCACAAGTGACTCGAGTACAGTGAAGCCTCGAAGACGCACCCGTGGTCTGGCGTTGTTTAAGTACGTCAAAGCTCACGACCACATCCGGATAGAGATATCAGATGATGGAGAAAGACAGATCGGGCAACATTCTTCAATCTTTACCAATGTCATAGGTGCTGCTACTTGGTTTGAAGCTCCTAAAAAATACGTTTCTTGGAGAGAGATCCAGTGGGAGACGAAAATCAACCAGCTTTTCCCCATGCTACTTATGAGTAAACTTACAGTATTGAGTTTTCTTTATTTTTTATTTTCTTTAAATTATTGTTTTATATTTAATTTCTAATTGGTTGCTATTCCTGCAGGAGTGGTTCGACGTGGACCTGAACAAACCATATGTCTTGAAGTATCTCGACCACCACATGGGGAAGAGTTACACGGATTTTAGGACAAAAGTCCTAAAACCGATATTCGACAAACATGGGACTTCGGAGGCTCCATAACACAAGTCTAGTTGTATATATGAGCAAGTCTGGACATTCTTGTGTGAGCTCTGGTCGAGCAAGAAACACGAGGTAACTTTTAAAATAATACGAAATTGATAATTCTCTTTGTTTTTGTTACTGACAATGATGTTAAATACAGAATTAATGTCAAGCAAACGCGGAGAATCGCAGTCACATGCGTTTCAACCATCGTGGAGGCTTCAAGTCATTTTCCCAACACCGTCCGAGCATTCTGAGGTAAATATACCCTAAACTATTTTTAATATTATATTAATTTTACTAACACTAGCGACCACTTTATGTTTTTTATAGAGTAGCACGGGTGAGGTATAGTCATTTTCGGAGTTTTTCCGAGTGACGCACTACAATGAGAATAAGAAATGGATCAATGAAGAAGTCGAACGCTACTACGTAAGTTTAGTATTTAAATGAATTAAATATTTTTTAATTTTAATTTTTTCCTTTTCAAGTTCGAACATTGACTTCAATTTTTTTAAACAGAACGAAACGGTAGAGGTCTGACGACAGGCTCAGCAAACAGAGTTCGACCCTCTACGAGATGAGGAGTTGTCGCAATTGATTTTCAAGAATCATACAGCGTATAACGTCGGCCTTGGAACTTATAAAAAGCTAACGTTGTCTGGATGGACTACTATTTCTTCTCCTAGTCAGATGTGCCTTCAAGAACAGCTAGACAGCACCAAGAAAGAGTTTGACAATACCAAAGAAGAGATGAAAAAGACCTAGGAGAAGCTACAGCAGGTCAATAAGGATAACCATAAGAAGAAGCAGGAATTCGACCAGCAGATGAAGACTTTCAGACAGATGCTGGAGGCCTCACTAGGCTAGTCTGCGTCGGTCTCGACTGCCCCTCCATCACAGCATAGTGATTTTTATTTTAATTTGTATAAACACTCACAGCAGCATTGATTGTTAATAGACTATGTATTTATTTTATATAATAAATTTATTTTATTTTTATATTTTAATTTTAATTTATTTTTAAATTTATAAGAACAAAAAAAATTATTAGAATAAAATTATTTTACTATTATTTAGTAAAATTATTTTTATTATAATAATATTTTTTAAAAAATCTGAATGTTTCGACGCTAAAGGTAATAAAATAATAATTTTTTAATACTCTTAGTGTCGAAGTATTCGACGCTAAAAGTAATAAAATAATATTTATATTTTAATATTATTTCACCTTTAGCATTGAAATCTTCGACGCTAAAGATAAAAAATAAACTTTCATTTTTTAAAAAAAATACATTTAATGTCAAAATTTTCGACTCTAAATGTAAAAATAAATTAGTTTATTATTAAGTAAAAAATTATTTGGCGTCGAATTTATTCATCGCCAAATACGTGATTTATGGTTGAAAAATATTTTTAATGCTAAAGGTCTCAAATTCAACGTCGAAAATGTTTTGACACAAAATATTATACTTTAGTGTCGAAATTATATTTTTGACGCTAATAGTCTCGTTCACGTTTTAGTGTCGAAAATATTAGACGCTAATATTCTTTAGCGTCAATATACGTTCTTTTAGCATCAATATTTTTTGACGCTAAAGACCTTGTTTTTTGTAGTAGTGTCACGATGAGAAAAAAATTCTTAATTCATCTAGAACTTGATTTTTAAGAAGGAAAGACCCCCCCCCCCCCCCCGGATCTCCTATATAAGTAATAATTCGACCCAAAACCTAAAAAGCCTCATAATATAATTTTGGAGTCTCAGGGTATAGAAGAATGCCTAGAGGAAGACAATGATGAATGATTTAACTGGTGTTGGAGATTGAAGACGAAAACTACAAACAAGAGTTTTTTCTTCCCTTTTATGTGGAGTTTATCTTTTATGAGTTCTTGTTTTGTATCAACAATGATTAGCATGCTTTTATTGACTATCATGAGTAGCTAAATCATTACTATATGGTTGTAATGGATCCAAAACACATGTTTATTAATTAATTTACATCTTTTAATTCTTTTGGGTTTGTTATTGAATTATTTATTATTCTTTTGAATGTATTTTTATTATCTGGCCAACAATAGAATAGTCGTGGTAAATTCTTAGGAACTCGATAGAGGAAATTTGGATTAAGTTGTGGGAATAATAACGTGTGATCTAATTCTTGTGAATAGATTTCTTTGTAGGATAGAAATATACATGCAGGGCATGCGTAGCAAATATTAAAACCCGACCTTAATGAATTTGGTTTAAATTAATTAACATAGACATATAGTTAATTGGTTTAGTCCGACTATATTTACCTTACCATCGAAAGAAGCTTGTAGATAGTTTAACGTTCTAGGTTACATGTTTAGGTGAAATTACAACTGCAGGTTCTTCTCGCAAATAAAGTTTATCTCCAAAATTATTGTTTGCTCTTTATAATCTTTCAATTAATTTTAGATTAATCAATCTCCCTCACAACCAATAGTTTAGTTTAAGTTAAGTATGATAGTTTTTATATTAATAGGAAAAATAATAAGTTCATGTGGGTACGATATCTGAGTAATAGTCACTATATTACTTGAGTGATACGTGCATTTGCGTACGGTAGTAAAATCGTGATCAAGTTTTTTTGGCACTGTTGCCAGTGACTTATTTTATTTTTCGTTATTAATATTATGATAATACTCTACACGCTTAAGCTAAACACCCTTATCTTTTTCTTTTTTATCTTTTTTTGTTATTTTTCGTTGATTTAAAGTGGTCGAAATAATGGAGTATCATTGGGTGATGGGAGAACTAAAAGCTTTAAGAGATTATGTTATACCTCATGTTGGTGAGATATAGTTTGATTTTCTGAGGTCTGTTTTCCAAGCCAATACTTATCAATGGATGCCAGGGAGAAGTGACGTGATATATGTTCAAGTCTTTCAGAACACAATGATGAGTGGTGAGATATATGGGGGCAACCGCCCTAGTGATCATTGCACATTCAACTACAATCCAAAATGGCAAAACCAATAGCATTTTACATAGCATAACAATGAAGGTCCTGCAAATCCCACTGAACCATTATACACACTATAAACTCAAGAATTCCCTCAATAACCAAAACCATCATTTGAGGACCTGCTTATGCAAATAAGCAATCAGAACAAGGAAAATGCGAAGATATTATTAGATTGGAAGTAATGGTACAGAGTCAGACGATAACCTTGAACATGGAATTAGACAATCTGACCCAGAGGCCATAATGAGCTTTCTCAAGTAACACAGAAGACAACCTTATGAGAGAAGGGAAAAAATTTGGCAATGTCATCTCAGTCTTCCATGAGGAAGCACAAATAGAGGAGCCATCAATAACCTCCACACCAACAAAACAAGATGAGAGCTTTAGAATATACATATTAAATGATGTCATTCAGGATACACTTACTCTACTAAGGGTGGCAACGGGTCGGGCCGGGCTTTTCAAAGCCCGGCCCGAGCCCGGCCAAAAAAAATCTGGCCTGGGCCAAATCTGGCCCGATTTTTTTCCAAAAAAAAAAAAAATCAAATACAATTTATATTATATAAATACATTATCAAAATTAAAAACATAAAAAAAAAAATACATTCACACTATATGCAAAGACAATTCACAATTTAAATGCTACAAACATCTTAAAAAATATATATAATTTTTTTTTTTTGGTTTTGGCTCGGGCCGGGTGACCGGCGTAAACACACACGTATAACGCAAGCGCACGTATCGTTCAAGTAGTATAAAAATATCGATCCCACGAGGACTTAATTCCTACTGTTGTTATTAATTATTGAATCTATTTATTTACAAATATCTAATTAAAGGGAGAAGAGAATGATTGTTTGATTGGTAGAAAGTGGTTTTACAAAATAAATAAATAAAAAGATAAAAGAAAATACTAAGGAAAATAACAAAAGACACAAAGATCTAAGGTTGTGATTTCTTTTAATATCATTTTAAAGATGAAGTGGTTATCTTAAAGTTGGTAATATATTGATTTATTAACCTGGAACACTAAATTATGTGTAAGCCTCTGTCGATGGTCAGACACAAATACCCAGTTTAACCCAATTGAACCATATGTCTATGTCAACCAAATTATCTGGATTCATTAAGTTTAAGTTCCAATTATGGCTACCCCCGCCCGACAGGTATTCCTATCCTGTAAGGAAATCTATTAAAGGGTTATCTATCCTCAAGGAAGATCGTGAGTTATTAAGTCTAAGGCTGAAGCCTAAAATCCCTATGTCTAGTTCATTTTAGATTTACCATATCAATCTTATTGGTGATCAGACAACAAGAAGCATTAAGCTTAAGACTTAATAAATAAACCTTTAAATTACCCAACTATAAAATAATCCCTTATAAACCGGTGATATTAAAAGTCGTCACAACCTCTAATTAACTAACACATAATTAGGACTAGTAAAAACATAAAAGACATAAAGTAAAAATGCTGAAAAGTAAATTACAATAAAATAAAATGCTAAGGTAAAAGGAATTACTTTTACTACTACTAATTTAGATATCTCCCATAAAATAATATATAAACTTGTGTTGAATTTACCAACCGACCAGTCTGGCGGTATCCGGATTAAGTCAAATTAAGTCCAACCAGCCATTAAGGCGGAACCAAAAATAAATTTACCAACCGACCAGTCTGGCGGTATCCTTGATTAGTCAGGTTTAAACCAGATTAAAATTAAATTACCAACCGACCAATATAGCGGTATTCCTTATTAAGTCAATATTTTAAATAGTGAATATATTATTTTTAAGGGAGATTAATCTAAATAGTAACAATAAAAGAATTACCTTTCACCCTAGCTGAAAAAGTTACTTCAACATGGTAAATAGTAAAAACTGTAAAAAGTAAAAAGTAAAAATTAAATTACTATTATTACAAAAAGTAATTAAAATAAATTACAAACTAAAAAATATAAAATAAAAATAAAATATTTTTTAGAGAGAGAAACTCTCTCTTCATCAAAGAGATGAGAGAGAGAAAGGCACACTGAATTATGAAAATTCGCGCGGTATTTATAGGAATTTTGCTCCAGCGTCGCGACGCCAAAATTGCACTAGCGTCGCGACGCTGGGTACAGTGAAAACGTGGCATGCTGAGAGGGCGACACGTGGCATGGTGAGAAGGCGACACGTGGCAAGGCGGCTAGACACAATTATTGTGATGACGTCATTGATGACGTGGCGATGACGTGGCGAAGACGTGTGTTCCAATTGTCGGCACAATAGGATTGTGACACGTGGCGACACGTGTCATGCTGTGATTGGCTGAGGCTGACGTGGCAAGTTGACTCGGTTGACTTGCTGACGTGGCTGATGATGTGGCACGACACGTGGCAAGGTTGACTTGTTGACCGATGATGTGGCTGATGACGAGGCGACACGTGTCAAGTCTGAGTGTCGGCAGCATATGATGTTGACACGTGTCACGGTGCATGTTAGCAGATTCGATGTGATGGTGACACGTGGCACGGCGCATTTTAGCAAAGTCAAAACTTCTCAAATTGTTGACCGTTGACCAGGCGCATGTTAGCAGATTCGGCTCACGCTGGGCGTCGCGACGCTGAATGTCGGGGCGGCGCGACGCTGGAAATTACCAAAATGCCCTTTTTCGCCAATTTTCACTGTTTTACTCCAAATAACCTCCAGAATGTCCTGAAACTTTATTTTTCTACAAAATAACACAAAACACATCAAAACGTTCACAAAACTCAAGAAACTATTCAAAATATTAGATTAAATGAGTGGGAAATAGTGATATAAATACCACTCATCACACCCCCAAACCTAACATTTTGCTAGTCCTCGAGCAAAATACAAAATAAAATAACATAATAAAATTTAACTAAGCCATTTTCGTAGGGATCACGGTTGCATTTAGCATATGCAACAAGCCTTTAAACCCCTAGGTGTCCCTAGTGGACGAGTGTAGTCTCGTGAGGGTTTACAGCAATGATACCCACAAACATTTTACAAAAGTAAAAAGTGTAGTAAAACTAATGCACACAAAAGCAAAAAGACAAGCGAAAAGAGAATAAAGAAGATAGTGACTAATCAGGTGAAAATTCTACTCCAAGTTACTTGTTGTTTTGTTTCTTTCTAAATTACCGAATAAGTAAATTCTCCGATTATTTTTACCATTCTCCATATACACAGCCAACAAAATATTAATCAACTCATTTTTGCCCACAACAGTCATAAGTGCAGTTGATAAGAGAGTAATATTTTTGTCCTAAAGTTCTATCAGATTTCACACCTTTTTGTAGCAATGGAATAATTTTCTGATTTTTCTGATTTTTTTCTTTGATTTTTTCTCTATTTTTTATTTATATACAATACCTTCCGTCTATGTAGCGAGCTTTGGGTCGGTAGCTCCCAAACCAGTTGGCTTTAGGGCACCAGGTGTTAAGACACCCCTACGAACTTAATTACTCAGACTTCAGATATATATATTTATTTTTGCAGCATCTTCGATCCATGTAACGAGATTTGGGCCAATGACTCCCAAACCAGTTGGTTTTAGGGCACTAGGTATTAAAATACCCTTACAGACTTAATAACTCGGATCTCGGACGTTTTTTTTTTTTTTTTTTTTTTTTTTTTTTTTTTTACTCCATCACTATTTAGATATGCTTCCTCCAATTACACTATAGCACGGAATATTACAAACTTTTCAATTTTAGCTCATGTCCGTATGTTTCCATGTAAGTTCATAATACCTGTCAACTGAACATATGAAGATCCAATTTAGTCAGATTTATGGAGAATTCACAAATTAAATAATTCAAAATGAAATAAACAAAAATTAACTTATTTCGAAATAGGTTTGAGATACGTATCAGGAGCGGAAATTCCTTACTCGGCTATCTCTTACCAATTTCACCTTTTTAGTCAAAATAAGAACACAAAAATGCAAAATATTTTTGTAATTTTTGAAAATTTTTCTATTTTTTGTATTTTTCGAAAAAATTTTGGACTAAAAATAAAAACAACATACAAACTAAAAACAAGGTACTAATCAACTAAATCCCTCCCCCAAACCTAAATGAGACATTGTCCCCAATGTCTTAAACAGTAAAAGGAGAGTTAGAAGGTTGTACCTGGTTAGCTGAAATCTAAAGGAAATTAAAGGTTAAGGTCCAGATTAATTCGACGCCTCTTACCACGATCGTCCTCAGACCAATTTATTTTTGATAGGATAGGGTCAACTTGTGGTTCATAGGCTATAAGTTGGTCTATCAGATCCGGAGCAAGTCTGGCAGTGAAGAGGAGGTCTTTCATAGGTTTTGACACGAACCCATTTCTCCGAGCATCATCAAGAAACACACAAAGAAAATCATAAAATCCATCAACGTTGAGTAGTCCAATTGGTTTCTGGTGTATGTTCAGGTTCGCCCAAGATAGAACTATAAAAATTTCCTCCAATGTACCCAATCACCTGGCAAAGCAATAAAAGCATCAGCACGGTTAATCATTTCTACCAAACGTTCAGACATACCTGATACAATCAGTTCCTCTCCGTTTGATGATCCAATAAGATTTGCATCTGCCAAGGGTTTTGGGACGATTCCCAAAACGTGACTGCCTCCTTCCTGTACGGCTTTTGAAACGATCCCCATAAGTCCGAGATTTCCTCCGCCATATATTAAATGCATATTCCTTGCGGCTAAGACTCGACCCAACTCCTGTGCTGCTTCTATGTATTGTGGTTTAGTACCAACAGTACTACCGCAAAACACACAAATGTTTTCAACTCGTCTTCTTGAAGTGGCTTCCATTTTTCTATGTATTTATTTTTCAAATTAGGATGCCTTCAAAAGTGCAATGACGGGCTGAATTTATAGTACCTGAAAAAGGGTGAGTAATAATAGCAGAAGTATCTTCCAGAGGACGTTTGTTAGCTAAACAACAAAAGAAATCGTGAAAGGTCAAAAAGTCTGGATCCTGTCTACGAAAATAAATATAATTACAACAGAAAAGCGAATCAAAGCAATAATTAAGGCAACGGAATTGTGTACGCAATACGCCACTTGCTTAGTATAAATTCATTAGAATGAGTCTCAAGATTTCATTCTTTATTCAGCCATCGCTAATGAATTGTTTCTTATATTTGCTTGCCAAACACAATTCCTTCTGTCTTAAAATGCTTCGTTTGTGCCTTTCCCTACAAAAATAACACACAAAATTAAAAAGTTCACAAAATATAAAAAATAAATTACAACAAATTGCATGGGTTGCCTCCCTGCTAGCGCTGAATTTTTCGTCTTCAGCCAGACGTGACTGAAATCTATTTGTCAAGGAGGTTTCAATGTCGTTTTGGATGTCCGTTTAAAGACAATCCCGTGAGCGTTGCTTTTGAATGGTCTCTTCCAACGGTAAAGTGGCAAAAAGAATTTTGTCTTTTTCAGTGCTCGTGCCACATTTTTACTCTTTGTTGTTCCAGTGGTTCCTGCAAAGAAAGAAAGAAAATCAGGAGGTCTCGTATGATGTTTGACTTGGAATGGAAATTCCATTCTGTCAAGCTTCTGGGTGATATCTTTGATTTGTACTCCCCAAAACAGCGATGTTTTTCCTGAATGCTCTGGATCTTTATTAAGTTCAGACATTTGCTCCTCCATTTGCTCTGTTTCTTGCTCCACGTTTTCTTCACAGATGTATTTTAAAATTTCTGTATTTAGTTCTTCATCTGTCATCTGTGAAATACATGTTTCAAAATTGTCAACCTGAGAATGAAAAGAAATGTTAGATTTTAGGTCTTCATCCTCTGATTTGAATGGATTGGATGGTTCAGGAAGATTTTCTTCAAACATTTGTGAAATGGAATCTCCAAGATCTTCGTTTTGAGGACACAGAATTCCATCCTCAATTATTGGTGCAGTTGGTACAAACAGTTCAGCTTCATCTTCATCAGAATCAGAATAATAAAAATCAAATCGAGACTTTGCCGGTTCAAGTTCCTGAACTGATACATCTGGTTGTTGATACTGCTCAGCCTCCTCCTCTGTTGAAATGTCATTGTGAAATGATTGGTACTTGAAGGCTTCATCAGTTTCATCTGAGAATGGTTCTTGAGGTATATAGTTCTGGTTTTCTGTTAATTGTCTGATCTGATCTGTCATTCTCTGTATGGATTCTGTTTGACTCTGAATTTGTGCATCAAATTGAGCTGCTTGTTCTTTGAATATGTGAATCAATTGATCTTCCTCGGATGGTTCTGGTTCTTGATAAGGATCGAAGGAAGATGGTGGATAAGATGGAAAATGTGGTTCTGTGAAATGTGATGGTTCTTCGTACCATGAAGGATCTTGATAGTTCTGCCACCCTGGATGGCAGTTATATTCGCAATAATCGCTTGGGTGGTCACCATTACATATGTCACATATCCACATTGAATTCTGTTGAGCAAATGTAGTATTGTTTGGTTCTGGCATCCAGTGATAATCATTGGGCTCGACAACAGGCCTCAGAAAACCGGACTGTTGCTCCCAGATGTGGGGTGTATCTTCTTGTAAAGCACGTAGTCTTTCAATCTCCCAGTATTGTTCCATTTTAAGTCACCTGAAATCAAAAGGAAGAAATAAAAATTACAGATAAAAATAAAGAAAATTAGATACAAGTAAATTAGATAGCTTCAAAATTAACAACTCAAGAAATATAAGTCCCCGGCAACGGCGCCAAAAACTTGACCGGCGTAAACACACACGTATAACGCAAGCGCACGTATCGTTCAAGTAGTATAAAAATATCGATCCCACGAGGACTTAATTCCTACTGTTGTTATTAATTATTGAATCTATTTATTTACAAATATCTAATTAAAGGGAGAAGAGAATGATTGTTTGATTGGTAGGAAAGTGGTTTTACAAAATAAATAAATAAAAAGATAAAAGAAAATACTAAGGAAAAAACAAAAGACACAAAGATCTAAGGTTGTGATTTCTTTTAATATCATTTTAAAGATGAAGTGGTTATCTTAAAGTTGGTAATATATTGATTTATTAACCTGGAACACTAAATTATGTGTAAGCCTCTGTCGATGGTCAGACACAAATACCCAGTTTAACCCAATTGAACCATATGTCTATGTCAACCAATTATCTGGATTCATTAAGTTTAAGTTCCAATTATGGCTACCCCCGCCCGACAGGTATATTCCTATCCTGTAAGGAAATCTATTAAAGGGTTATCTATCCTCAAGGAAGATCGTGGGTTATTAAGTCTAAGGCTGAAGCCTAAAATCCCTATGTCTAGTTCATTTTAGATTTACCATATCAATCTTATTGGTGATCAGACAACAAGAAGCATTAAGCTAAGACTTAATAATAAACCTTTAAATTACCCAACTATAAAATAATCCCTTATAAACCGGTGATATTAAAAGTCGTCACAACCTCTAATTAACTAACACATAATTAGGACTAGTAAAAACATAAAAGACATAAAGTAAAAATGCTGAAAAGTAAATTACAATAAAATAAAATGCTAAGGTAAAAGGAATTACTTTTACTACTACTAATTTAGATATCTCCCATAAAATAATATATAAACTTGTGTTGAATTTACCAACCGACCAGTCTGGCGGTATCCGGATTAAGTCAAATTAAGTCCAACCAGCCATTAAGGCGGAACCAAAAATAAATTTACCAACCGACCAGTCTGGCGGTATCCTTGATTAGTCAGGTTTAAACCAGATTAAAATTAAATTACCAACCGACCAATATAGCGGTATTCCTTATTAAGTCAATATTTTAAATAGTGAATATATTATTTTTAGGGAGATTAATCTAAATAGTAACAATAAAAGAATTACCTTTCACCCTAGCTGAAAAAGTTACTTCAACATGGTAAATAGTAAAAACTGTAAAAAGTAAAAAGTAAAAATTAAATTACTATTATTACAAAAAGTAATTAAAATAAATTACAAACTAAAAAATATAAAATAAAAATAAATATTTTTTAGAGAGAGAAACTCTCTCTTCATCAAAGAGATGAGAGAGAGAAAGGCACACTGAATTATGAAAACTCGCGCGGTATTTATAGGAAATTTTGCTCCAGCGTCGCGACGCCAAAATTGCACTAGCGTCGCGACGCTGGGTACAGTGAAAACGTGGCATGCTGAGAGGGCGACACGTGGCATGGTGAGAAGGCGACACGTGGCAAGGCGGCTAGACACAATTATTGTGATGACGTCATGATTGACGTGGCGTGGGATGACGTGGCGAAGACGTGTGTTCCAATTGTCGGCACAATAGGATTGTGACACGTGGCGACACGTGTCATGCTGTGATTGGCTGAGGCTGACGTGGCAAGTTGACTCGGTTGACTTGCTGACGTGGCTGATGATGTGGCACGACACGTGGCAAGGTTGACTTGTTGACCGATGATGTGGCTGATGACGAGGCGACACGTGTCAAGTCTGAGTGTCGGCAGCATATATGATGTTGACACGTGTCACGGTGCATGTTAGCAGATTCGATGTGATGGTGACACGTGGCACGGCGCATTTTAGCAAAGTCAAAACTTCTCAAATTGTTGACCGTTGACCAGGCGCATGTTAGCAGATTCGGCTCACGCTGGGCGTCGCGACGCTGAATGTCGGGGCGGCGCGACGCTGGAAATTACAAAATGCCCTTTTTCGCCAATTTTCACTGTTTTACTCCAAATAACCTCCAGAATGTCCTGAGAAACTTTATTTTTCTACAAAATAACACAAAACACATCAAAACGTTCACAAAACTCAAGAAACTATTCAAAATATTAGATTAAATGAGTGGGAAATAGTGATATAAATACCACTCATCACCGGGCCGGAGCCGGATTGATCAAAGGGCCCGACCCGGGATTTTTTTGCCTCGGGCGGGCCGGTCCGGGCCCGGGCTTTTTCTGCCACCCTTATACTCTACATCCTCAAATTGACAATCTTGAAACATGCATTGTGCACATGTCTAATGAAGAGCTAGATAAAGAAATTTGAAGGTGCATCTTTGAGGAAATGGTGGAACAATGGGTTAGATAAGAGCAGTTGTGTAAGCATATTTGAAAATCTCTTGACACAAGAGGACACATCACGATATAGGGAAGTTAGCATCATTAATACCGCCCATAATCTTGATAAAATGGCACAACTATTCAAAGTTAAACATCCTACAAGACCTCTTAATAGTCTATCTTCCATCAATACCCCATAAAGCTAACATTTTAAAGAAGGTAGCATGATCACAAAGTGGAAAATATTTCCATTTGTCATCTCATCTGTGGAAGAGACATTTGAAGAGTAATGCCTATGGCATTGTCCTATCTAGGACGTCTAAAACCACATTGAATGAAGATCTTTAGGAAACGTCTAACTGAAGACGTTAAACTTAGCGCTAACAGAGAGGCAACCCACGCTTTATTTTTGTTGTCTTTACTTTTGTTTTATTTTATTGTTTACTAATTGCATGTTTAATAATTTGCATGTGTATCTATGCAGGTACTATCACAACCCATACAGTCCGCGCAGCCAAAGTCTGATCAGCAAGAGACTAATCAACTACATGCATGGTAGTGTTGTTCCTCACTCTTTTTGCTTATCTTACATTGAGGACAATGAAAATAGTTTAGGTGTGTGCATAAGTTCCTACTATTAAAAAAATTATATTTAGTCTTAAATAGTAAAACATAAGTCTAATGATGAGTTTGTATGTTTTATGATGAAATATTGGAAAATGATAAGTGCCTAATTGAATTTTATCTGATGCCTTGAGTGGGTGATCAAGGTTAAACTTGTAAGTACTTAAAAGTAGGTTTCTAGTAGTAAGAACCTAGGTAGTTGATAAAATGACTAGTTGAGGAAATTATTTGAAGATGAATGACTGTTTGCTTATATATATATGTCTCTATTTATAATTATTTATGGTATATGGTATGGCTAGAGTATAAGAAATAAAGATCTTTTGAAAAAAATGAAAAGAGCATAAAAGAAAAAATACTTTAAAAAGAAGATAAATCATCTATAATTGATAAGCGTGAAACTACCCATGGGCGAGTGTTAGGACTATCATAAGGAGAAATGCTACCTTAAAGGGTATATGAGTTAAAAGATAAAGAAAAATAAAAGTCATATTATATCGAGCTTAATAGGAAAATACATAGCACTTTTGAGATATTTAGGTTGGTTAGACCCATCGGATCCCAATTTTTGAGATTAAATCACCAAGTTGACTTATTTAGGAATCGAGCTGTGACTGAACCTATACACACGCACACACTGTGAGTCTGGCTTAGATAATTTATTTAAGAACTTGGATTTGAGTTGTGTTGAGTTCCTTTAAAGGTTCTTTGATTCTAATGTTGGGCATTCATTGAAGACATTGTTATGTACAACTATTATGACTGTTTTATTTGTTTCTTTATGTTTGCATGATTGTATGTGCATGTGAATGACGTTTATGGGTGTCGATGCTGTAAGTCCTCACGAGATTATAACTCGTCCACTAAGGCCGCCTATGGGTTTAAAGGTTTTTTGCATACGCTAAATGCAATCGTGATCCCTATGAAAGTAGCTTAGGTTAATTTATTTTTAGTTTGTTTATTTATTTTATTTATCTTTGTTTTGCTCGAGGACTAGTAAAATGTTAAGTTTGGGGTGTGATGAGCAGTTAATATACATATATTTTCCGCCCATTTATCTTAATGTTTTATGCATTATTTCGAGTTGTATGAGCATTTTGACGTATTTTGGGTATATTTTGTAGGTTAAAATTATATCAAGACTCAAACGGACTTAACGGGGGATGAATTGGTAAATACGGAGAAGAATTGGGTCATATTTCAGGTTCAAAATACGCGTCCCGACACTGAAACGTGTCGCAACGCGCATATGAACAAAAGTCAACCAGAGAGCACCAACGATTGGTGTGTCTGATCGCGATATTATATATCTAGCACGCAAGCGCACTTATCGCTCAAGTAATATAGTGACATATTGTCGAATGTCGAACCCACAAGGACTTACTATTTTTTCTTATCAATACAAAGACTGACCTACTTAACTTAAACTAAACTATTGGGAAGAAGAATTAATTTAATGATTAAATTAAATAAAAATCAAGTAACACTTTTTAAAGAAACCTCAAAAGATAGAAGAATTTAGGGTTGCGACTTCACCTAAACATGCACTCAATGTGTCCATATATTTTTCATTAAAGTGGATTGTTTGTTACTAATTATTAACCTATAATACTAAATTATTCACAAGTCTCTTTCGATGGTCAGGTGAAAATATTTAATTTAAACTAATTAACTAAATGTTATGTCAATTAATTTAAACAAAATTCATTAGGAACAAATTCTAATATTGGCTAGTATGCCATTTAGGTATATTTCTATCTTGCAGAGAAATCTATTCAACGAATAAAACACACACTATTATTCCCACAGCTAACCCAAATTTTATTTGTCTAGTTCCTAAAGAGTTACCAAGATTATTCTATTGTTGGCCAAACAAATAAAAATAAGCATTCAAGTCCATAGAATAATGAATAATAAATAACAAACCTAAAGAATAAAAATATACAATTAAACTAATTAATCATGCTTAAGATCTATTACAACCCTAGATTTAATGAATTAGCTACTCATAATAAACAACAAACACACGCTAATCATTATAAATACAAAACAAGAACTCATAAAAGATAAACTAGAGAGAAAATGGAAGAAAGAACTCTTGTTGCAGTCTTCGCCTTCAAACTTCAGTACCAGTTGAAGCACTCATCCTTGCCTTGCTCTAGACGTTCTTCTATACTCCGGGGGCTCCAAAATATATGATGAGACTTCTTTTAATATTTTGGGACGAATTTATGCTTATATATGAGTCATATGGGTGTTTTATACTCAAAAATCGGATCCAGGGTGAAATAAGGACGAATCTACCGTTTTGCGACGCACGTAACGTGTCGCGAATTCATCTTCCACTTTTGTCACACGTCAAGACTCCAAAAGAGCAGAGTCGCGATGCGCATAAATTTCTCAAAGTTAGATTTTCAATTTGATCTGTGTGATTTTTGTTCTTGCGCGTATCTCGGCGCGCTGCTTGCATCGGGGGCGTGTTTTCACTTCGAAATATACCCCGATTTGTTCAGTATCATGTCGTTTTTATCTCTAGTTAATTCTATTAAGTCGTGATATGATTTTAACCTGCAAAAACATTCCCAAAACATATCAAAGCTCATAAAAATTCGATATCACCCATAAAATATTAAGACAAATGATGGAAAATATAGGGATATTAACCGCTCATCAGCGTCACAACTCACCAATGGAAAGCAAGCGCGTTGCAACGCTCGTGAGCACGTCGCATCACAGAGAAAATCCCTAATTCATCCGAACTCGATTTTTATGAAGGAAAGACCCCACAAACCTCCTATATAAGCAATAATTCGTCCCAAAATATAAAAAGAAGCCTCATAACATAATTTTAAAGTCTCATAATTTTGAGTCTCGGAGCATAGAAGAACGCCTAGAGTAAGGTAATGACGATTACTTTAATTGGTGCTAGAGATTGAAGGCGAATATTGCAAACGAGAATTTTTTCTATCTAGTTTATCTTTTATGAGTTCTTATTTTGTATCAACAATGATTCACATGCTTTTATTGACGATCATAAATAGCTAAATCATTACTCTGGGGTTGTAATGGATCTCAAGCACATGTTTATAAATTAATTTACATCTTTTATTAATTTGGGTTTGTTATTGAATTATTTATTATTCTCTGTGTTTGAATGCATGTTTTATTGTCGGGCCAATAATAGAATAGTTGTGGTAAATCCTTAGGAACTCGATAGAGGAAAATTGGATTAAGTCATGGGAATAATAATGTGTGATCTAATTCTTGAGAATAGATTTTTTTGTAGGATAGAAATATACCTGCAGGGCATGCATAGCCAATATCAGAATCTGACCTTAATGAATTTGGTTTAAATTACTTAATATAGACATTTAGTTAATTGATTTAGTCATAGTATATTAACCTGACCATCGAAAGATATTTGTAGATAGTTTAGTGTTCTTGGTTAATAATTCATAATAACAACCCATTTGAATGAAAAGTGTATGTGCTTATTGTTTGTGTGCTCAGATGAAGTTATAACCTTAGGTTCTTCTCGCATATAAAGTTTATCTCCAAAATTATTGTTTGCTCTTTATTTAATCTTTCAATTAATTTTAAATTAATCAATCTCTCTCGCAACCAATAATTTGGTTTAAGTTAAATATGTTAGTTTTAGTATTAATATGAAAAATAATAAGTTGATGTGGGTACTATATCCGACTAATATTCACTATATTACTTGAGCGATACGTGCGCTTGCATGTGATAGTAAAATCGCGATCAAGTTGTTTTCAAATAATTTTCTTTAACTAACTATCCGAGTGTGAATCTTGTGAGAGATATGAGATTTTAAAAATATATATATATATATATATATATATATATATATATATATATATTATATTTGGCCTTTTGTCCAATCTCCTATTTATTTATTTTTTTCTAATAAAGAAAAAGGATAGTAACTATAACTTTTTGTTTTTTAAAAATCGTGGTGAAATTTAATTATTCACTTAAATGAAAAAAAAATCAATTTAAAATGATGTATTTTAAAAACTTCCAATCTCTTAATTATTCTTACAAATAACAAGGATTCAAAAAAATATATATATATTACCTTTCCAAAAAAAAAAATAAAAGTTTCAAACAAGCACGACATATATAATGCTCATTTACTTGGCGGAGAAGCAATAGCATTCAAACTATCAAACCAATTCTTAAATGCATTTGAATTTTATTTGCAAAATTTATAAATGCAAACCTTAGAAAAGAGAACACATTCATGGTCAACAAAATAGCCTACCATATCATCATTACATTTATTATCAAATTAAAAACTGGAAAAAATAAAAAAAATCAATAAAAGTAGATTCTTCCTTATGGGTATATTGCCTGCCCAAGTCAAAATACTTGCATCATTTTTTGTTTTGTTATCGAAACAGCACATGTTGATGCATAATGGGGATCGCAAAAGCCCGTCTGGCCTGTTCGAGTTTGGTTCGAATGTATTTTTTAAGGGACTGGGTTGGATTTGGACAAAAAAATCTGAACTCAATTTTTATTAATAAAAAATAATTTTTTTAAATATATAAATTAATTTTTAATTTTAAATATATATATTTATAATTAAATTTTTAAAAATTAACATAAAAACACTCGGGTCCGGACATGACAAAACCCGGACCCCCGATGTTTTGGCACACTTAATGCACAATGATATCACCTCCTCTATCACAATTTGTATCCAAATCATTATTCTAAATTAAATACATTGCATTGTAAAATGAACTTGGGAATTTGTTTCTCTTTCTTTTTTTTTTCCCTCATTTTGTCATTTATCTATTGTCCTTTAGATCCTCATCATTATAGGTCATTAATCTGCTTCTTTTAAGCACTAATTTAAACTAAAACCTGAATAGATAGTTTGTATTATTGTATTAGAGGGGAAGAATGTGCAGAAAGCAACTTTAAAAAAGCACAAAATAAACCCGGCCCACTAACAATACCACTCAATCTCCACCAAACTTTTAATTACAAATTAGAATGTTTCTAAACAGACATAAATATTTATAAGAACATGACCTACACTTGCTGCCCCCACAAGGTACAATATGTTACATTGTAGGGTTTCAAAAACTTGCATTTCCATCCACCAGAATATTCAATGCTGTCATAAACCCTAACCCTAACCCTAACCCTAAATTCTTTTTTATTAGCTCCCTCAGTGGCATAGATACATAGAGTTCATAAAAAGAAAATATAGTTTATTAATGAGTAATTTTGATTTGACTCAATAAAATAAAATAAAAAATTTAATATTCTTAATGAAAATCAAATTTTATCACAATAAATTAAATATTCTGACAACGCCACGTCGGCTGCCTCACAGAGAGGAAGTTAAGGGCACTACATTTAAAATAAATAGGTGTATAGTCCCCTACAAGAGTCATGTCTGAACAAGAAATAGTCCACTGATCATTTAATATACAAGGCATAGATCTCCAACATGCCACATGGCTTACATATACTGACATTTATCAGAGATGTTTACACATGTTAATATATATATATCGGAAATGTTAACGAGTGCCCTGAGGGTACTCGATAAAAATCTATTTTAGAAAAAAAATTATAAGAAAAAGAAAAAAATAATTAATGGTTTGACAGTTTTTTTCATTTTCCATAAAAATGATGTTAAAATTTTCAAAAAATTGATTTTTAATGAATTTCCTTAAGACACCTGTTAACATGACCCTATATATATAATGCATGGAGGAAATATTTTCCTTTCCTTTATTTTTTATTTTTTATTTTTTATTTTTTTTGGTCTCCAAGCTTTGGGATTCAAATATTAAAATGGAATTCAGATACAAGAGTCAAAAGATTTCTATTTCTTGCTTAACATAATATCATGATTCATGACATTGCACTTAATCCAAAAAATAATAATATGAAAAAAATAGAAGATTAAAAATATTTAAGTCGAGTAATGAGTCATGATATGTTCTTCAGATTTGCCTCTGAAATGTAGATGTGATCAATGCCGGCAGCCGAATTGAGTAACATTATTTTCTCAAGGAGAAGATTATTATCTCATATACCATATAATACTCATTACTAAAAACATGGACTCCAATATATTATTGAACCAAATATAATGTATTGGATTGTAGTCGGAACGATATGATGATCAGTTTGAGTATTCTTTTAAAGGGTTATTTAGAAAAAAAAAAAAAAAAATTCTATTCGTTATGAAAATATTTAAACTGAATGTTAAAATTATAAAAATATCTTAGTTAATTTTATAACATTTCATGACTTGTTGTACAGCATAGCAAGTAAGCACTCAAAAAATGAAATAATAAAGCTTGTTAATATTGCTTAATTATACATATTAATTAATCAAGGAATCTCGAGAAAATTTAAATCTTAAATTAAATTCCAAGATATATTACTTTGAGATTACTCAGAACTTCATTGGACTTTGGAGCTTTTACAAAAAGTTGTGCTTATCGTTTTAATATTCTTTTACAAATTAAAGATAGTGATCGGTAGATGCTTTTTTCTTTTTCTTATAATTTTTTTTCCTGCCTACTGATCAACATAGTTTTATAAAAATTTGGAAGTGATTGCTATGAAACAAATTATAATTAAAAGAAATTAAGATCTAATTCTGAATTGAGTTTTTGATTGTTGAAGTTCAAATCAAGCATTTAATTTGCAGAATTTTAGATGGAAGCCAATTAAGAATCAATTTGCTTGGCATACATATGTTGGTGGTGTGTCCTTTTCCATGAGCCCATTATTATAAAATATATATATATATATATATGGGAATGGGAAATTTCCTACTCGCGAGTGCACTATTGTCAAAATTATTATCTGAAATAATTTAAAATATTTAAAAAAATTCATCTTAAAAAAAAATCATATCAAATTCAAATAAATTTACATGGATATGAGGATAAGATGGTGAACAAGAGACCAGCTCTAAGGGATAATTAGTCTAGGCCATCGAGCAAGGTCTTAATTATTGATAAAATTTCATAGCCCTCTCATATATTTAATTAGCCTTAATTATTTATTATTTTTCGGGACACCAAAAATTTTAAAACCTATAAATCATTTAGATAATATTATAAATTAATTATTTATACCTAATTATTTGAGATTTTATTTTTATGCGCTCACCCACGACTACCCAAACCTCATAACCAACACGATAATGAGGAGTCCTTGTCCATCATATATGAGAATCGCGAATCTCCTACTCACGCATGCATTCGACCTCAGCTTATTTATTTTATTATTATTAAAATAATAATCTAATAAAATTAAAAAAAAATAACTGAAATTGAAATCTTACCGACCTTCAAATTCGGAAAAGTAGAAAGTAGAAATATTGACCCCGTCGACAATGCCGAGCATGCCTGTCCAAAGCTTCCATATCCCGTCATCACTCCACGTGGCATTCCCACCGGTTTCCATGGCCTGTGCCGGTGCCGTTGCGGCCCCATTGGCCTAAACCATGTAACATATATATTAACACATGACACATTATAACAACATTAATATTTTAATTGAAAAATATGTTAAGCAAGTGTCAATTATTATTGCGTATGGTTTGATGGTAAAAAACTTAAAATTTGAGTGTCAAGTACTTGGTTCGAATTCGGAAATGTATTTCTTTATAAGAATTTGGGGCAACCGAAAATTTTACCTCTTTCATTTAAGTCTGGATTTGATGATTTGAAGCAGGATTTCAAAACGTTTTAAAAAAAAAATGTCAATTATTAAATTAAATCTCATATTTGATGTAAAAATTGACCCGACGGAGCAGCAATATAGTTCGTTGGGAAATAAAAGACCCCTTGTGCCTATATTTGTGTAGTAAAGGGAAAGAGACTGCTGCTTGCTCTTTTCTTCTTCTTCTTCTTCTTCTTCTTTATCTTTCTCATTCATCTTCTTCAAAGGAAAATGGGAAATTGCCAAGCTATTGATGCTGCAGCTTTGGTGATACAGCATCCAAATGGGAGAATAGAGAGGTTTTATTGGCCTCTTACAGCTAGTGAGGTTATGAGAATGAACCCTGGTCATTATGTTTCTTTGATCATTCCATTGCCTTGTGTTTCCCAGAAAGAAGATAACAATAAGCAGGATGATCAGAAAACGGTGCGTTTCACTCGGGTTAAGCTTCTCCGGCCGAGTGATACTCTTGCTCTTGGTCATGCCTACAGGCTTGTTACTTCTCAAGGTATATTTCATCATCTTTTTCACCTCATCATCTCTGTTACTTCTCATCGTATCATCAAGTTTTCAATATTGGTTATTGTTTTTCTTCCTACAGAGGTTATGAAGGTGTTGCGAGAGAAGAAGTTTGCAAAAACAAAGAGGCAGCAGCATGAATCAGCTGGAAATTCGCAGGAGAAGCTGAGTTCAGGTGCTGAAACAGAACCGAAGCCTGACAAGGAAAAAACCAACCAGGTATCTGAACAAGAAACATCAGCTATGCAGATTTTTTTTTTTGGTCTTCCATTTGAATCTATCCATTCTTATTCTTCTTATGCTGTAAACTTCAAAATATTTCAGGCCATGAAACATGAAAGGCAACGTCCCAGGAAAATACCAGTGAACCAAGCTGCAATGAGGGCAAAATCATGGCGGCCCTCGTTACAAAGCATCTCAGAGGCTGGGAGTTGATGGTTATTATCTTTCTCTAACAGGAAATAAAAATTTTCTGTATCCATGGAGGTGGGTTGCAAAAGTTTCTGAATTTCCTGATCCGAAAATTTTTTTTTCTAGCAATAAGACATCTGTATAGCTTCAAAAAGGGAGAGATGAATCAGATACTGTATTACAAGTAATGTTTTTGTGGTAAAGATTAGATCTTGCAGCAATAAGTTTCTGTGAGCCATTGATAGATGCCCAGCAATTCCAGAAACAATAAATAGCAAGCACAATAATATGAAACATGAAGAGGAGAATCAATATAATCACTTGGGTGGGTTTGAAATCCAAATCTCCCAATCCCGATCAACATTGTTTTGCGCCCATAACAGTGATGTTCGAGCAGCCAAAGATGCTCCTGGTAATTTCCTCTCCTTGAGCGCAATCAACATATCTGTGAAAGGCTCCACCAGTAATGTTCCAGATCCTCCATACTCCTTGTGAAGGAAATCAGTAAATACCTTTTTCAACACCACAAGCTAATTAGTATCAACGAATTTTGAAATACTCAGATAAAATATTGAATCTTCTATTCTTCACATGAAGAATCATACAAGCATGATGAAGGTATGGTCAGCAATGGGCCAAATATGCACAAAAAGTTATAACAATTTGCATGAAAAAATGTCTGGAACACAGTGATTATATTTGTTGTCAGGTCAGATACTTTTAGGGGTTTCAGTAAATGAACTGTTCAAAAGTCAAGCAAAAAAAACAGACCTGTAGTAAAGTAATAGGATGATATCAGATAAACAAGTTGCTTGGACTAGAAGTTCTAGATAAACTTTGATGCCAATGATGACTAGCATTCTCGATCTATAATATGATCTTGAATCTCAGAAGGGCAAGCACGGCTCTACAAATGGGACTATACAGAAAGATATATCTTTTTTGCCCACACTTCCGGATAATTCTAGCAACTATTCGAGTCACAAACTGGGTTTTAATTATAGCTTAATGTGAATGGAATTACGAGAAATTAAATCCCATAATGAGAAAATCTATCACACAAATGGAAAATTATGATTAAGAGTTCTCTCAGCCTCTATTTTGTTTCTAACCAGCTGACTTCACCATGGGATAGCCCAATCTCAACATCTCACACACTGTCAAAACTTCTAATTCAAAGATTTGCATTCTGCTAATCCTTCTCAGAGAACATAATCATATTGGGGGGTGTACTTCCGGTAAGAGAATTTCCACACGTCTTTGCTTAAGTTCATGTGAAAGCTACAACAAATTTCTGCTGAGAAATAGCTTCTTTCATATGATCTTTGCTAGATTTTAAATATTAAGCATACAATTATACAAATAAACGGTAATGTGAAAAAAGAAGTTTAAATTATGGAATATGCAACCAATTGTCCTTTTCTTTACATGCCTGCACTTGGCAGCCTCTATCTGACTAATAAAGCGTTAAGAAAATCTGGTGGAATATCAATTAAAGTATTAAACCATGGCATACTCATTAAAGGCCTTGTGGCAATTAAATGAAAACGTATTCAAACAGTAAATCCTAGGACCACACTTCACATCAGCAATCAATGCTGATTCAGTGTTAGAATTGAATCACATTGAAGTGATGAATCAGTAGCATTCAGAGAGTTAAGCCAGGGGACTATCATTACACAAACATAACAGTTTTATCACGTAAAAAATTTCTGGCCATTAATGATATTCTGAGGGATTAGTTGGAGTTTTTAATATACACAAAGAATAGGCGTAATTCCATGAACATAAATGAAAGGTCACAGGCTTAACACATAAAGGTATTGACCACGTATGACTGTTGTTTATATATGCTGATGGTTTTACCACCATACTGAGTAGTCTTATCATTTTCTTAATGGAAATGTGTTAAAATCCCAAATTCCATAAGGGTTAAATAGAAATATATAAATGAGAATATAAGACCATGGGCACCTTCTCCTTATAAGTCGTTTTTAAGGATGATTTCTTTCCATGTGTTTGTGACAACTGGTACTAAAGTAGGTACCACACCGAGTATGTGATCGGCCCAGCCTGCATTCGTCATTTGTAGTTAGGTGGTGGTTTTCTTCAAAGTAATATACGTGATAAGTAGGAGGGGGACCTATATCCGCACAACATTGAGATACACCCATTGATAATAAATATACCAATTATGAATAAATTAACAGGAAAAAATTCTCTGTCTAGCTTTTTTATTCTTTTCAATTTGGTAGTTAATCTTTTACAACTAAAATTCTAAGAAATACAACTTTACATAGAAAAGTTAGTATACAACAATATTCGCCGTAATGAGGAAAAAAAGTCTTAGTAAGAGGTAAAAACGGAAGCACAAACAAGAAGTCAGGTTCCATACTTTGACTCTAATGAACAAGCATGCTCCTATAGAAACATCCATCTTTCACTGCCAGATAAAACATGAAATCATCATCCTTCTGGATGAAGTAACAATAATTTTAGAAGCTACAAAGCCTTTAAATTATAGAGTCAAATCTCAGCATCACACTACATGTGCGGATGGTCCTATAACCTCACCAATTATTCCCTTCGCCAATATCACTAGCCCCAACATTTCATAAAGGGTATATCGTTACACATTATATTGAGGAAAAGCATATTTTATCCCACCTGAAGGACCTTATGATATTAATGAAACAGCCATTTGGAATATGGCATCTGGGAATGCTTAGGCTAAACTATATCTACAACATCAAGAAGAAATGTAGCTTCCTTTCACACATTTCCTCAAGCAGCAGATGCCCAAATTTTACAAACATTTCTTGGACCAAGTAAACTGACTAGTGAAATAATTGCCATCACAAATCACACCGTTTGAACTTCATAAACCATCAAACGTAATAACTTTTGTATACAACAATTCTAGCTAGACAAGATTTAAAATTTAAAATTTTAAAAAAAAAAAAAACAAAAACAAAAACAAGTCATCAACGGATGACGATGAAGCGTACAAGGCTAAGAAGCAAAGACAATTCACACAACAATTCAATGCATAATTAAAAAGTTTCATTTTTACCGAATAAAAAGATTACCTCTACACAAACCTCTATGACATTATCAAAATCATCTCCAAATGTGTCCTTGTCCTTGGAGAGCTTCTGTAAAATCTCAGCTCTGAACTTCCGGGCCTCCTGTAAATAAACCCACAAAAAAAAAAAAAAGTAAACACAGAGAACATAAAATTCACATGCATATAACTTATATACAAATAAAAGCACTTACAGATTCAGCAAACTCAGGAATTGGGTCAGGATATATGTATTTCTGGGGAGGAGAAGCTCTGACTGGGCACGTAAAGATCTTCGAGGAGATGGGTTTGGTTGAAGAAGAAGAAGAAATTAGCGGGTATGGGGATGGGAGTAGGATAACGCAGGGGGTGCGTAGGATAAGAGTGCCGGGGAACGGTGTTTTGGCGGGAAGGAATGTGAGCGGTGGGCTGAAGGACATGCCAAGGGCCATTGTCTGAAACTGGGTTAATTGAGTAAACACCTTCACCTTGTAACCATGTATAAGTTTGGTCCAATTCGTCTTATATCCTTTTTTTTTTTTTTTGGGTCAACCAAATCAGATGATTGGGCTTTCTTCGAATCTATTAGAATTATTTGCTTCATATGTGGGCCAATATAATTCATAAGACTGCAACCAGATTCAGCCCAGCAAACACCTTAGAACATATCTCAAAAACACATTCATATAAAAGCGAGATCTACTCCACAATCCACATTTATTTACCTGAACGAACATTCGAATGGGTGTCTGAAATAGACAAAATATTCAAAACGATTCAAAACAGTGAGTTTTGAATTTGGTCGGGACACCCATTCATGCAAATTATCATCTTCCTTTGATTAATATATAAATACCAAAGAAAAGGTTTTGAAACTTGTAAAGGATATGCGGGTCTTCAGGGATCGGTATGCCGATTCTGAAACACAATCGTCTTAAAATATGATCGACGAGCATTTGATATACTAAAATTATCAGTATGGAGACCGGTATGTAAATCGGTATGAATCATCCCGGTTCTAGTAACTCATCAAATTATATATCTTACCGGTTTAGAGACCGGTATACCGGTTAGCAGCCCGATATGAAGACCGGTAAGATGTAGACCGATTTCAAGGGCTACACAAACTGCAGGTCTGACCGATATAGAGACTGATACAAATCAGACCGGTTCTAGAGGCTTGTTAAACAAAGTATGAGACACTGGTATGCTGGTATCAATGACCGGTACTCCGGTCTCATTACATCAAATTTGGAAAAAAACAATTCAAATCATTTATGTGTTTAACCCTAAGACATTATATGAGCATACATGAGTCCTATAAGCTTATAAATACTTGAATATCAACTCATTTACATTGAGAGATCTAAGCTACAAGATCTTGCATTGCCACTTGTTCATTGTGCTTTGTCTTCACATCTGTTTTGCTTTGAAGTCTTTTTTCATTGCTTTGTGAATGTGTGCCGAGGTAATTGAGTGTTGCATTATTAAATCTTTCATTAAGTATTATGTCGCTTACAATCTCCCCATTTTTAATGATGACAATCTTAAAACTTGTGAGCTCGCTTTCCAAATTTATTGTCGAACTTGGGAGATTTGCTCCCCCTCAAAAATTGAATTTTTTTATAAGACACTTAGATAAATATATTAGCACAAATTTGCTCATCCTCGACACGCGGATCGGGGTCACACAAATTTAAGCGCACATATGAGTTTTCTCCCCTTTGCCATTAGCCAAATAGAGCGGAGAAGTAAAATAATAATAAAAAAATGTGCAAATAGACAATCAGGATACGCAATTAAAAGAACAACTCATGTCATTTCATTATCAACAATAAAAAGCATGTACATATAAAGTGGACGGTCAACTATATCCAAAATGTCCAAAACATATCAAACACGTTACGAACATCCATAAACGTCTAAATAACATGTGCATTCAAAATACATCTAAAAATTAAAATATATATATATATATATATATAGGCTATAATATCAAACTATAAGTCGCCAGTGAAGGCATCGACCTTCTTCTCGATCGACTCAAATCGCTATTGTTGATCATTAAGATGCTACTCCACAAAGGTACTGAAGGTGGCGAAATAGATGGATAGCTTGGTGTAAGAGTGGCAATGGGTCGGGTCGGGTCCGGTCGGGTCAGGGCTTTGATAAGCCCTGCCCGAGTCTGGAAATTATTTTTAAGCACGGCCCGTCTCGGGCTCGATATTGGGCCGGTCCGATTTTTTAATATAAAAAAATTATATACACTAGGGCCTGGTCTGAGATTTTTTTATCCCGGACCGGGCCTAGATTTTTTTGTCATCCATAACTTGGTGAGATTGACTGAGAGATTACCAATACTATCGGAGAGAGAGGTGAGATATGCCATGATGAGATCATGGCGCTCATCTGCTTGTGGCCTAGAATTAGAAACTGATGCTGCCTCTGCAGCCTCTATTTCATTTTCCTCGTCGTCATCATTGTCATCTCTTACTGTCATTGGCCTTTTGGAGCCTGATGCTTCTGGGGTTTTTCTTTTCGTCTTTATGCGCCAATTTCTATCGATCTTTTCCCACTGTTTAGCTCAGAATATGGCTAAAATGATTCGCTGGCAATGAGGAATGGAAAAGAAATGGCTTATTGTCATCAATTGGGACATAACTCTTATAGAGAATCGAGCTGATAAGGGAACCATTGGGGAGACTCTGTTGAGGATAAGTACGGGCGATGTGCATATATTGGCAGATGAGATATCATATGTCTAAGAGAATGTGAAGCCCTAGAGCACCTATTACCCAGATACCAAGAAGGTTAACAGAGTCGATGTGCCTCATGCGAGGCAAAAGGATAGACTGAACGAGTTCAGTAAACACTTGCATATCATATCTCAATTCAACCTTATTGAGGACATGAATGCCTTGAAAAGGATAAGGAACAAGACCGTCTCTCTGGATAAATTACATAACTAGAGCCTCAAAAATACCCTCGAGCAGAAAATATATGTGAGTGCATGCACAAACTGAATGATTAAGACCGGTACGAAGGAGGCAGTTTAGAGAAACAAGAGAGACATTAAGAGAAACAACGTTGACCTCAGCCTAAAAAGCACCCGTGGTATCGGTGGGTTACTGCATGTTACAGTAAAATACTTTAGCAAGATTGGGATAGATGTGTTCACAAATCTGGAACAAATGACCTAGTTTATAATGATTGATAATCTCAATAAATGAAAATTTGATTAAGTCATCAATGTCACACCAAAAAGGTTTAGAAAGCATTTTGTTTTTTATGTTCCAATTGTAAATATTAATTTAATCATAAGTTTGAAAATATTGTGAGGGGTCAAAATGATAATCCATGATAAAAATAACCAAAATTCGAAATGGATATAACCCAAATTTTGGGTTTTTCAAAAATGATGAAATGGATGCAAAATGATGAGTGAGAATGGTTCTAAACACGTCATAATATGATTTAAAATAAAAAATTTAACAAAGAACCATAATAAATGAAATCTAAGAAGTTTTTAATAACCTAGGGTTCTAAGAGGGATTTCTAAAATTCTAGAAATCTAAGAGCAAATCGAAGATGAAAATAGGTAGAAACGAGTTAGGGAAGCACGAATTTACCTTGGACACGATAAGGAACCGAGTGGAGAAGATTAAAAGTGATTAAGAGTGGATTTTGAGTGAAGTGAACCAAAAAAATGTGTTCTGGATTTTAAAACTAGCGAGGCCGATATACGCATCGGCAATCCAATCTCAAGGATGGGTAAGCGCTAGCCTAGACTGGTATACCGACTCCAGAGAGTGCAGAATCCAAAATTATGCAAAATTTCCTAAATTTGGCCCCAAAGTTAATTTTTGAGCATTTTTAATGACTCATACAAGTTATTAATTAACTTGAGGAAATTCATTAACACTCAAATCATACAATTATGATCAAATAAAATAAACCATGCATAAGATCACACAATATCATACAAAATATTCAATCAAGAGCATGTTTTAACCATTCAATGCAATTATGTCTAATTCTCGTCTAATTCTCGTGAAACTCTCTTCGAGAATGAGTTTAGTAAAAATATCTTAGTAATTTGTTGGGAAAAATTCAAGAATAACATCTCATCCACTAACATGATCTCTAATGAAGTGATGGCTTATATCAATATACTTGGTCCTAGAGTGTAGAATAGAGATTTTGGATAAGTTTATGGCACTTGTATTGTCACATAGAATGAAACTTTTCTCAAGAATGACCCCATAGTCTTTAAGTGTATGTTGCATCCAAAGCATTTGAGTGCAACAACTATCCACCGTAATGTATTCAGCTTCGGTAGTAGAAAGTATAACACCATTTTGTTTCTTGCTAAATTATGAGACTAGACAATTACCTAAAATATGACAAATAACACGTGCTCTTTCTATCCAATTTACAAGTACCAAAATCGGCATCAGTATAGCTAACCAAGTCAAAAGTCATATCGTTTGGGTACCAAAGTCTCAAATCAATAGTTCCCGAGAGATATCTAAAAATCTGTTTAACAGCACAAAGATGAGTTTCACGAGGATTATATTGGATTTTAGTACACATACAAACACTACACATAATATCGGGTCTACTAGCAATTAAATAGGGATCCAATCATACCACGATATCGTTTAATGTCTATGGGTTTACCTTCCTCGTTTTTGTCAAGCTTCAAGGTTGAACTCATGGGTGTTGAATGATATTTGCTTGATTTCATCCCAAATGTTTTTAGTAGCTCATTGACATATTTTGCTTGATTGATGAGCACTTCATCTTTTCTTTGATCAATTGTAGTCCTATGAAGAACTTGAGTTCTCACATCATGCTCATCTCGAACTCATTACTCAAACATGTAGAAAATTCTTCACATAAGGAAGGGCACCGAAAATAATATCATCAACATAAATTTGAACTACGAACATGTCGTCATGATTATACTTTATAAATAGTGTGGTATCAATTTTACCCATGACAAAGCCATTTTCTAAAAGAAAATAGGTAAGCCTATCATACCATACTCTAGGAGCTTACTTAAGTCCATAAACGGCTTTGGTTAATTTGTACACATGATTGGATAAATCAACATTTTCAAAACTGGGAGGTTGTTTAACATAAACTTCATCCAAAATATACCTATTAAGAAAAATATTTTTCACATGTATTTGATAAAATGTAAAAATTTTATGACAATCAAAAGCTAAAAGGATGTGTATGGCTTCAAGTCTAGCTACTGGGGCAAAGGTTTCATCCTAATCTACTCATTTTTATTGGTTGTACCCTTAAGCCACTGGTCTAGCTTTATTTCTCACAACCAAGCCTGACTCATCAAGTTTGTTTCTAAAAACTCATTTTATTCTAATAACACTTTGGTGAGTATGTCTAGGAACTAGATGTCACATTTTATTTCTCTCGAATTGATTTAGTTCCTCTTGCTTGGCCATAATCTAATGATCATCTTTTTTGGCTTCAATGAAACTTTTTGGTTGAATTTGAGATATGAATGCCATGTGATTACAAAAATTTCTAAGTGTATGTCTAGTGATAATTTTCTCGGATGGACCTTCTATAATCGATTCCCAAGGATGAGACCTCATGACTCTAACATATTTAATTTCTTTATGAAGATATTGAGGGTTTATCAGCTTGATTTTGTTGAGGAGGTTCTTCATTACCTTCATGTTATGCTTGGTCTTTAACTTGCAAGTGGTCTTTTGGATCATTTAATTGTAGATCATTCACTTGTTTTCCCAAAAAATCCTCATCATCATCATCATCTCTCATATTAAGAACTTTCTTGCTAGATGAAGAGTTTTTAGATTCATATAAATTCACATGCATAGACTCTTCAACCATCATAGTTCTTTTATTATATGAGAGTGGTTGTCTATCAGCAGAGAATGACTCGTTTTAACGACAAGAAAGTTCAGGCTCGGTCCTTCATCCATGGGGATTTGGTTTTAAGGAGGGTCACATTGAATACCCGAAGACCCGAAGAAGGTTCATTGGGCACCAAATGGGAAGGGCTGTACAAAGTGGTGGAGATAGTAAGACTGGGTACCTATCTTTTGGAGCAGTTGGACGGTACCCGGCTCAAGAAGCCCTGGAACGCTGAGATGCTGATGAAATATTTCCAGTAGGCCTTTTCTTCGAATTTCAAAGTCATTGGATGACCCGACCAGGACTGGAAAATTATTGTAGAGCCTCTCTTGAAATGACCCACAAAGAGTTGTAAGAATGGTGGTAGATCTAATGAATATGAACATGACTCTCTCTTTTGAATTTTAAAGCTTGTCCACTTTACTTGTTTAATAATTGAATGAGAAAGCTGTGTTCAATATTCTTGGGATGTGCTCGATGCGAAGAGGTGATCGGTAGTTAGGTAGGGCACCAAGCCCGTGGCACGCCAATCTCGGGTGTCATTATCAAACCCCCGGGTGGAAGTGCTCCGACATGGCTCCTTTCACCTTTGAGGATCCAGAATGCATCAATGGATGAGGTACATGTGGGAAAAGCGCGAACCCCTCACGGTACGCCAATCCCGGGTGTCATTATCAAACCCCAAGGCCGGAGCGTTACTATCCCATGACTCGCATATTTGAGGAGTAGCTCGGGTGAACCGGATCCAGAGAGGTTTTTTCCCCTGCGCATTGGCTGGTGACTCCCACTGAGAACCATCTTGGGGCAAGGTGTGGGGAAGGCTTAAAAGCCTACATGACCATTATTACCTTGGGTAAACCGGACCCATGGAGGTTTTTTCTCCTGCACGTCGGCTGGTAGGACCATTTGAGAACCATCTTGGGGAAAGGCATGAGGACGACTTAAAAGCCTCCATGACCATTGTTACCTTGGGCAAACCGGACTTAGAGAGGTTTCTTCCCCTGCGAGTCGGCTGGTGGGACCCTTTGAGAAACACCTGGGGATAGCATACACGAGGTGTCTTCGTCCCCCGTGGGGTATTTACTTGACCGCCCCAGATCCCCGATCTGTAGCCTGGTTAGCCGGGACACTGAATTGTAAGGCTCAGAATTGTGTTTTGGGAGGCACCAGGTAGGATGCTGCCTCGGGGCACCCGAGTTGTTATTCTTTTCGGGTTTATGTGGAGTATGTGCTAAGTCGCCTCAATTTTATTAACTTTATCTTGTTCCACTTTTGTTTTTCGCCGATGCCCGGCAATGGGACGCCCACACCGGGATCCGCAGAGCCTCAGAGGTTGAAAATCTTCCATCGTGTAAGTCTCATATGTTCCCCAAACTCGGGTATGGATTCGTTCTGCCAAGGCTATTATATTCCACCTGCTCGGGGTTGGATTCGTTCCGCCGATGCCTTGTTCCACCTACTCGGGGCTGAATTCGTTCCGCCAATGCTTTGTTCCACCTGCTCGGGGCTGGATTTGTTCCGTCGATGCTTTATTCCACCAGCATGGGGTTGGATTCGTTCCACCGATGCCTTGTTCCACCAGCTCGGGGATGGATTCATTCCGCAAATGCCTTGTTCCACCAGCTCGGGGCTGGATTCGTTCCGTCGATGCCTTGTTCCACCTGCTCGGGGCTAGATTCCTTCCGCCAATGCCTTGTTCCACCTGCTCGGGGCTGGATTCCTTCCGCCGATGCTTTGTTCCACCTGCTCGGGGATGGACTCATTCCGTCGATGCTATTATTCTCTCCAACCTAGGGTCGGGTTATGTCCTACCAAGTGCCTATTTTCGGCTTGAGGACTGAGCATATGAAGATACAAAGGATGACCTGAGTTGGCGCCAGAGTAGTTTTTCACATGCTTCCTACGGCCAACCACATGGTGGCTGATCAACACACTTCTGATTTTTATAGTTCTCGGCACCAATTCGTACACTCGTTGGAACCAAGAATTATGGGACATACGTTGATGGGGATTTCTGCAGGTAATATATTTGAACAGTTCGGCAAGAGCAAAGAGGGAACTTCCTATTTTTTGAGGATCAGATGTTCAGATGTATTGGTAAGTTCTCGTACAGTAGGAGAGTCTGAGCACTTATTTCTCGTATCTGGCGCAGAGTTCAGAGACCGACAACATCAGAACCAAGGCCGACCACAGTAGACCGGTGGTTCGGTTTGGTTATATCTTACCTCCTGGAACAAGTTAATAAGCTCGGATATTATGGATCGAGGCGGAAGCAATCGATGTGTTCAGCAAGTTTATTGGCTAACGTCCTATAACCGACGCGTGACCAGGATAGTTTGGACTTTTCACTCTGAAATCTACTTTCGTAATTGAAATCCTACAGACTGTCATCATTAATGAAAAGGCGTGACATTGTACTTTTACGGCGTGATGTGACGGGAAATCAGAGGGTAGGCTTTGCTTTCGGCAATGGCAGATGCGGAAGAGAGCTTGTCAAATCACCGAAAACCTGCAGTGTAGGCGTCACAAAGATATGGGAACAGTATTGTATATCCATTAGTATATAACGAGAGGGTGATCTCATTTGTAGAGGTTGGAAAATTATTCATTCTAGTATTGCTTGTAAGAAACTCAAAGAACGACCAACAGCTCGGTTACTTTTAGACATGTCCCTAAACAGGTCAGTAGAGCTCGGTTTGGTTATAAAACTGTAAGAGTTTGTGTATCAAATTGTATATCAAATAGTGATAGAGTCCCACATCTAAAATGTATAAGGAATGTGAAAGGTTTATAAGTGGTCTCTAAACACTTATATTAAATTGGAATGATAAGGCT
>SKCR01027670.1:0-201675 GCA_019454045.1 Zanthoxylum bungeanum | reverse complement strand
TGGTAATTTGGGCTGTTTCTCGCCTGTTTTCAGTGCAGTTTGTGGAGGTGATTTTTGGTGGTTGTAAGGACTATTTTGGGCTGCGATTTTCGGTGTTTACATGGACTATCTTGGGCTGTGATTTTCGGTGTTTACATGGATTGTTTCAATGATGATGTTTGCTGTTAATGAGGGATTTCGGTGAAGGAATATTCTTGCAGTTGGGGTGCGTTGTTGTTGGATGGCAAAGGGGAAGTTTTCTTTCTTTTAGCTGTGAATGTGAGCTTATTTATTTTGTGTTTTTGTGAGAGTGAGCTAGGGGTTCTAAGATTGGTTTAGGCTTCTTTTTATAATGGTTTCTATGGCTTCTGGGTAAGGAAGGGAATCCTCAAAAAAAAAAGGAAGTGTTTTGATTGGTTTATGAAAGGAAAATATGTGTTTAATTTAGGGAGTGAATATCTTAATTGGTGTTTGATTAGGGAAGGGATTTGATTAGATTAGGAAGGGATTTGATTTGATTAGGAAGGGATTTGATTTGATTTATTTAATTTAATTTGTGACATGTATTTTAAATATTTTAATTATTTTTTAGATTGGTTTTGGTGGGCTAATTGGGCTTGGGCGTGGGGCTAGCACCAAAACCAGAATTATCGACACCATTCGAATGCCTATTCGAATGCTACACGAACGCCCGCAATCTGCTTGATGTTCGAATATTCTCACGAACGTAGCACGAACGCGAAAGTAGTGAACATGTGAATTGAATCTGATGACATACGTATTCTTAATTTCCCTTTCTAACATTCGTTTCCTGCGACTTCCGCAACCTAAAAAGTAATGCCTCCGTACGAGACTCATCATCGGGACTTATATGCAAAAATGCAGTGCCTATAGTCGCCCCTACTTTGATGGGACTTGTCCAGTGTGTAACAGTGACAATCCTATCAAAGTTATACAATGTATTTTTACTTACCTGGCTCGCCAGCTGCCACTTGACTTACCTGTTGCTTTGAACTGAGTTGATTCGATTGTGCCATACCCAGCGTGCTAAACCCCATACCTGAGGTGTCGGGGTTGCGTCTCCATACCCAGAGTGTCGTAGTAATATCTCCATACCTAGAGTACCGTACCTGGCATGCTAAACCATATACCTGAGGCGTCGTTGTAATATCTCCATACCTGGAGTGTCGTACCTAGCAGCTAAACCCCATACCCGAGACGTCGCTGTAATATCTTCATTCTCTGAGTGCCATACCTGGCATGCTAAACCCCATACCCGAGGTGTCGCTGTAATATCGTCATACCCGAAGTGTCATACCTGGCATGCTAAACCCAATACCGGAGGCATCGCTGCAATATCTCCATACCCGAAGTGCCGTACCTGGCATGCTAAACCTCATACCCGAGGTATCACTGTAATATCTCCATACCCGGAGTGTCGTACCAGGCATGCTAAACCCCAGACCCGAGGCATCGCTGTAATATCTCCATACCCGGAATGTCATACCTGGCATGCTAAACCCCATACCTGAGGTGTCGCTGCAATATCTCCATACTGGGAGTGTCGTACCTGGCATGTTAAACCCCATACGTGAGGCGTCGCTGTAATATCTCCATACCCGGAGTGTCGTACCTGGCATGCTAAACCCCATACCCGAGGCATCGATGTAATATCTCCATACCCGGAGTGTCGTACCTGGCGTGCTAAACCCCATACCCGAGGTGTCGCGGTTGCGTCTCCATACCTAGAGTGTCACAATAGTGTCTCCATACTCAGAGTGTCGTACCTGGAAAAACTGATATCGATGCTGATGTGGGCCTCGCCCTTGGGACTCATCCCCAAAACTGATATCGTTGCTGATGTGGGCCTCAAACCTAGAGATCTATTTCTGCAAACTGTTGATATTGCTTCTTGTTGGCTTGTTTTTGCCGCTTTCTCTTCTTCTTTGAAACCTGTGATTACAAAACAGAACAAACACAAAAATGAAAGCAAATACGCACGTGTATGCATGCATGAATGAATGAATTTCTTATTCCGTTGGGTTAGGTCTTCTGCCGGTTCCCCTGGTGAATATTTGGTCTACTATTCCTCAGGCAAAATACTGCTTCAATCTGTCTACATTGATCGGCTCGGTGAACTCGTTCCCTTCCAAGTCTGACAGTCTCACTGCCTCATTTCCCATTACTTTCTGTACTATGTGGGGTCCTTCCCAGTTGGGTCTGAACTTTCCTCTTGGATCTGTCACCGACGGCTTTGACTGCTTAAGTACCAAATCACCCTTTCGGATCTTAGTAGGACGCACCTTCTTGTTAAATACTCGGGCTAGTCTCTTTTGATATATCTGCATGTGATGTAAAGACTTCATTCTCTTCTCATCCAACAGTGTGAACTGTTCAAATCTCTACGAGACCCATTCCTGTTCAGATAACTCTGCTTCTACTAGAACCCTCATGGATTATATCTCAACTTCCATGTGTAGTACTGCTTCCATTCCATAGACCAAAGAGTAAGGCGTGGCTCATGTTGCTGTTCTCACTGATGTTCTGTACCCCCACAAGGCATATGGCAACTTATCGGCCCAATCTTTGCAGTTTTCTGTCATCTTGGTTAATATCTTTTTTACTGTCTTATTGGCTACCTCGTCTACCCCATTTACCTATGGTCTGTGAGGTGATGACTTGTGATGTCCTATCCTATATCTCTGTAGCATTGCCTTCATTACCCCTTGAAACTGAACTCTGTTATCTGTCACTACATGGTGTGGCATTCCATATTGACAAATGAAGTTCCGGGCTATGAACTTCGCCATCTGCATTGTTGTGACGTTACGAAATGACTCGGCTTCCACCAACTTCGAAAATTAGTCTACTGCCACTACTATGAAACGATTTCCATTCGATGCATTTGGTCGAATCTCTCCGATCATGTCAATTCCCCATGCTGAAAAAGGTCATGGCTCTGATAGCCCGTGTAACTCCGTGTGAGGCAAATGGTTCATGTTACTATGTGTTTGACAATCATGACAATGTTTTACCAGTTTTGCACAGTCTGTCTCCATGGTCAATCAGTAGAAACCTTGTCTTACAATCTTGCGAGATAAATTCAACCCATTCATGTGCGGTCCATATACCCCAGCATGTATTTCTTCCATTGCCTTCTGAGCTTCTTTTTTTCTTAGACACTTCAACTGAATTTCATTTGCTTGCCTCTTGTAGAGCTCTATCTTAAAAATCACATACTGAGAAGCCAATTTCTGAATGGCTATTCTGTCTTTTTTGCTAGCTCCTTCTGGGAGTTCTTTGTGTTCCAAGTATCGTTGAATATCTGTTAGATTCTCTAAGGTCCAAGGATCATTATCAAGCAATGAAAACAAGTGAATACACAAATGAGAATGGCAGAATCATACTCACAATGAACTGATTTGATGCTACGAAGAACAAAACTTTTATCCCCTTGTTGGTGAAGCTCACGGCAGTCCACTGTCAAGTTGTCCTCCATTTTTCGTTTTGGCTTGATCAATGAAGCTCCAAGCTTTGTTTGGTCATTCCTTGCTCATGTAGTGAGTTCCCTATCACCTTTTATAAGGACTCATTAGTGTGCTATCACCTTTGATTTTTCCACAAAATCATCAATTTCTTCACCTTGTATTCAGTCAAACCAGAAAATAAGAAGAAAAAAAATGGCATGTTTTGGCCGAGAGAGAGGAAGCTAATTTGGCTCCCAAAAACGTGAGCAATAGAGAGAGAATGGAAGTTATGTATTTGTTTATCATTTTGTGTATCTAATACACAATATTCCATTTTCAAAAATTAAATAAATGATTTAGCAAATACAAAAAGTCAAGCCTTAATTGCCAACTAGTTCCATCACTATTCACATCAACTCACATCACTCAATCAAGTGACAACTTGTCACATCAATCAAAGTGACATTTGATTTGATGTTTGATGTGACTAATGATTTGACGCTTGATGTGATTTATGTGCCGCACTCGAATTCGAAATGTGAATGCGCTCACCAACAATCCCTAGCTCGGGTTCGCTAATTCCAAATTAACGAATTTTTCGTTGCAACGTAATTAAATGATTATGCGTAGCGAAATCACTATTCACGTCGCTAACGAATTAATTCTAAATTAACTCATTCGCCCGAATTAAAATCTGATTTTAATTCCGCGTCGAAATCCAATTTCGTTTAATATATCGAATATATTAATTTATCGATTAATTCCAAATTAATCGTTATCTCTCTTTGATTGATATTTTATCCCAGATAAAATATCTCGGTAATTAATCCCAGATTAATTTTCTCTCTCATCTAATTAATCCCAGATTATTTTAAAGTGCGAGTCATACGTCATCGCTGAATCTTCGGGAAGTGACCCATGAGATCCCCGGATATGTTGCCAGTAAATTCGTTCGTCAGACTATCCGAACACGTAAGTACCTCGTACTACGTTTATACCGATTTACAAGACAAGGTTGGCTTCTAGCAAAGAGCCATGCCTACCCAATTCTCCAGAAACATGCTTACAGGAATAACGGATCTTTATCAGGCGTAGTATACATAGTATTGTGTATGTCGATCCAATATCGGATGATCACGTGTTAGGCCTGGGGCTGGAATTGTGTCTGCCCCGTACGAAGCACATGTCGGATGTCTGGTAACTAATCACTATAATCGGATAAACCTGACCTTGTCATTTTATCCCGATAGCTGTAGCATTTAAGAGAACCAGTCCCGTATCCTACATGACCATCATCTCCACTATGACTGAAGTGATACTTCCGTCTTGACATCACACCCAACACACTACGATTCTCGATATACCTAGAAGAGGCGTACACAGAAACTGGTTAAAGCCCTGGACGACCAAAACCAAAGTATATTGATTGTCGCAAGTATTAGCGGTGCAAGTCTCAGGTTAAGACCAAATACACCTACCCTGATTTCGGACTTCCATAGACACATAGTAATACTACCAATGGAATTCTGAGGGGGTCTATCCAGAGCGAAGCTGTTTCCCGTACCATCGGTAAAACACAACCTCCTATTACACTTGCATGAGTATCTTATACCCAAATATATGATAACTATGTCGTAACGCCCTCACAATGCGCACAAGTGTAATACTAGTCTTGTACGTATTTATCGATGTCCAATCTCGATAATACTCTGACTATGGATATTTAATGATTTATCCTTCATGGACTAATACTGTCTCATATCAATCTCAATCCAGGAAAAAATTATAAGGACCTCATATCATTTATACATCTTAGTGATCTAATCACAAATGATAAGAGTGCAATCTCCTTTGTCACATAGTTAATTGGTACAACAACACCATGATTAGTACAAATAGTGACGCTATGGGTCATAATTGTCCAACAATCTCCCACTTGGCCTATAGCCAGTCACTCGAGTGTCTACCACCCAAACTATGTACGGTTAGCTCAAATTGCTGAGGAAAGGTTTCGTCAGCGGATTTGCATGATTATCATCAAACCCGCATTTGTTGTTTATACCGTAACAGTATCGTGCTTGGAAGATTTCCAGCTCACTGTTCTGTTATTCAAACTTTGTAGTACTGTTTGCGACTTATAGTCATTTTATCGGTTTAGGAAACTTGCAGTAGTGATCCCAGTCACTTCAAGTTCTCCTTCTCCAAAGATTAAGACAGCATCATTAGTTCTCTAAGATACTAGCGGATGTTCTTAACATCAATCCAGTGAATATCACTTGGATTGGCGTGTTTGTGAATCCATATGCTCAAAACGTATGAGACACCAGGTCGCGTACATTTTTCAATGTATGATTTCTCGGAGAATTTTCTTGAAAGCTAAGCTTTCACCGATTATTTTTATGGGAATATCATTTCCAAAAAATGACATATTATCATTTCCAAAAAATGACATATTATCATTATTTATAGGAAATTTACTGTCAGTGCGCTCCCACTAACCCTCTTATATACATAAGAATCATTTCGTTTTGAATTAAATCATAAACTATTATGATTACATCAAAACGACAATTCCTAGAACCTATGCTTGCTTCAATCCAAATATGGATCGAATAACCTGCAAACCTTGTTTGCTAGTTTTATTACGACAAAACCGACAGGATGTTGTAAACATCCTCCAAAAGTTTTCCTTTTCAGGAAAGTGATTTTCCCGTTCAGCTGTCATATTTCATAAATGAAACATGCAGCATTAGCAAGCATTATCCAAATGGATTTACCGGGGCAATAGGTAAAAGGTTGAATCGTAATCAATACAATGTTGATAACGATACCTTTCCACTACAAGCCTAACTTAGTACGTTGGTATGTTGCCTTCCATGTATGTCTTCCTTGAAGACTTATACAGTACCAATAGGCACAATGCCTTGCGGTACATCAACTAGTATCAAAACATATTTGATATACATGGAATCCATTTCGGATTCATGGCACTTTGCCATAATAAGGAGTCGATAGCTTGTATCACTTCCTCATACGTTGTCAGTTGGTATACCTCAATAGATTAACATCTTTATGAGGTGAGATCAGAAACCCATACCCCAGGTTGTTTTCTGAATCTCTCCAACTTACGCGGTTCTTGTGTATTCGAAGATTACTGGTATAGTTTCATCCTTGATGAACAATTTATGTTCCATTAGGAATCGGTGCCTTGAATAATATTACTCTGATTTTCATCGAGTTTTACTATCCTCCCACTTACCACTGCATATCGGTATTCTTCTTAGGTAAAACGCATGGCAAGCAACAATTATATTGTTCCCTGGTGAGATGTATAAGTACTATATTTTGGTATCCTTAGGATAACCTACAATTGGCACTTATCCAATTTGGATTTTAGTTTGGTATCATCCAAACATATGCCTAGCATTCCAAAATTATCAGGAATGTGAAACCCGGTTTCTTTTCCTATTCATATCTAATATGAAATCTGTCAAACAGATTTTAATGGAACCTTATTCTAAATAAGTTCTGCACTATTTAAAGCTTATCCGTTGAAGGAAATGGTAGCTCAGAGCGACTCATGATTAACCTTATTATGTCCAACAAAATTCGATTACTCAGTTCGGACACACCGTCAAACTGATGTGTTCCGGGAGGAGTCCTCATTTGAAAGAATACTTTACTCTTTTAAGTATAGTAGAAACTTATTGCTTAAGTATTTTCCATTACAGTCTTACCGTGACGGTTTAATACTTTAGCCGATCTGTTTGTCTATTTTGTGTCGAAAACTTTAAAAGTTTCCGATTTGTGTTCTTCAAAAGAAACACATAACCATAACGTGATGCCACATCCGTAAAGGTCACGAAATATTCATATCCACTTCTAGCCTAGCTAGACATGGGCCCACTTGCTTCACTATGAACTAGGGCTAACAGATTGGTGGCATTTTCACTTTTACCAAGTAAATAGTGTTATAGGCACATTGCCCAATAAACAAGATTCGTAGACTTTATTTGAATGAATCAAATTAGTCCGAGTATCCACTCTTCGAAAGTGTGGTTATACGAGTCTTGTTTTAGTTGTGTCTCAGACTATAATGCCACAAATAAATTTCTTCTGATCAAATCAGTTTGAGCTATTTGTTTGTCATGTTATATATTTGAGATTTATTTATATTCAAACTATAAATTCTGTGTGTTTATCTCAATATCATCTTTATATAATAAAACACTTTAGTGTTCTAGAATATAAAGGTTTACCCGCAACGGGTTAAACACTAATATATAGATGATGTTTCTAGTCAAACTAGTCACATCATAACAGTTTCCAAATTTAGGTACACACCCGATGGTAGTTCCTAAAATTAGGTATCTACGGTTAAAACAGTGACTTTCGTCCCTTTTACAATTCGCAGATAAATCTCTATTGAAGTCAGTATCCTGGTCAAAACAGATTCTGAACATCAATACATATATTTATGTATCACACTAAGTATTTAAAATACAATTTTAATACTAGTAATGAACATAATTATGACAAACATATTTGAATTCAGAACCTTGCATGTTCTTCTATTCCTCCGTGCCTGCTTTGTCCAAATAGCAGTCACGCTTCCGCGATCCCGTTTGCCACAATTTAGGCAGACATTTAGGATATGTCATTTATCTTCCTAGAAGATTATAATGATTTTGCCTTTGTCCTTTTCCATATTCCAGTAGCCTTTGGCCAAGCCTCGGGTTTCTAGAATATCGAAGTAAGGTGCGCCTTGCGCTACTTGCCTAATTGCATAGTTTGACTTTATCTCCTTGAGAATAATCATTAACTCTCCAAGAGTTATTCATTGCAATTTAGTACTTCTAAAATCTAAGTATAGATTTATGAAGATCCTTCAATTTCTTTATCATACTTTAAGGATCTAACCCTTAGTTCTGATAAAGAAATTAAGGAGTCTACTGCGACAAGCTTAATGGATTAAGCACTAAAGTTATCATCACATAAATCTTCCAAAGATTATGCTCTACTATTTGCTTAACTCCGGGCTTAGGCATAATATGTTATTTTATCAAATAAAGTAACTTATTATTTTCCAGGACCATCCTAAAATTTTCCCAATTTTGAAAATTAAACCATTTAAATACATTTTCCCTAGGATCATGTTTTAAATGTCAATCATTCAATTTTATCTTGATTTTAATAGTCCAACTATTTAATCAACGATTTAGGTACTATTTATTATAATGATTACAATAGTCCAACTCTTTAATCAACTATAATTTAATAGATTAAAATCAATTATATTGATTACTATAATCCAATTATAAAATCAACTATAAATGAATAGTTTGAATACAGTCCAACTGTTAATTAAAACAACGTTTAAATATTAGTGCAACTAACATTTAATTTATTTGACGAATGATATTGGGATTGAGCGCGTATGGCAAGTAATTAAACGAATATTGCAAATTCAATTCTTACCTCCCACTATTTTTCGGCGAGCCTTTAACCCTCTGTCGAGTACTCGGGAAACCGTGTTTCCTAGTTGGCTATGATCCCGTTAAATATCACACAATCTTGACTTTGGCCAACAAATTGTATGATAATTAACTAGGTAGATCTCTAAGATCAATTGGATGCAATCCAATTCCTAGATCCAGTAGGGGGACATCCAAGTCTGAAACATATATCTTATATATACCAATACATCCAATGTATTACATAATCTTTTTCCTCTGAATCAACTAAGCCTTGGCTTTGGCACAACAAACTTATTGATCCCAATTAAGCACGACCCATTGACCATGGAAAGCTTCGTAATCAATGTCGATGGACAAGAAGTGGTCTTGACTTTGGCCAACAAACCAAAACTTGGACAAGATACCAATATGTAAGAAAGCCTTCATGATTCAAACACATCCTCGACGGACAAAGGCCTTGACTTTGGCCAACACTCAATGGAAGGAAAGACGCTTAATATTGTTTAAGGGTTTTTCGCGTGCAAATTGGCAACCGATTTATTATCTTTGTTAAGGTCTCATCATCATACACCCTTAAACATGCATTCTAAATACATAATAAAGCGCGTATAAATAAATAATAATGATATGCGGATGGAAACTTTACACATTGATCCTAGATCAAATCTCTCCATTTCTCTCTTCCGCTAGCACATGTATTACTTCTACCTGTTACACTACACTTCTAAAGAAACCTCATTTACATTGAGGGGAATAGGTGAGAAAAGAATAGAAAGATTATGGATGTGAAAAGGCTGGACACACAGGTCCAATTAATAAATTCCAAATTTATTACAACAATTTCTAATATTGCCCCACCCAACTAATATTCATCTGATATACATTATTCATGCATCGCAACCATATATTCACACAAGCATGTTATCAATCAATCTAATCAAATTAATTAATCTGATAATTAGTGACCATCCAATGTTCAAACAACAATTTGATTTTGGTCGAGTCAAACTCATTTTGCGAATAAGTACTCAAAGTACGAATTCTCGAATTAAATTAAACTACATAATTAAATCCAATTCAATTTGTATTTAATACTAATTCGCTATTTAATTCCAAATTAAATACTACACTTTATTAACGAACCTATACGACTTAAATTCCAAATTTAATCGTTACGAGTCTCAAAGACCGATTAACATCCAACGTCAATTTAGTTAAAGTCAAATGGGCTTTTAATTAATTTCTTGAGGTGTGGACTTTTGGTCAACTCGGGTCAAACCCAATAACCAATGTCCAATCCGGGAGTTACCCAATAAGCCCATAAATTAATTTTGGCCCATGTAACATCCCGCCTTAGCAGCAATGTTACCGGCAGGAGACAGGCTAAACCCATCTCCATAAGCCTCTGATTCTAGAAAAATTTCGGCATGATGTATTCGTAACATCATGCAACCTGGCCTATAGCCAGCATCCATATGCAACATAAATATAAAATCTCGGCCTCAGGCCGAAATCACCACATTAATGCAATCTAAGGGCCCAACTAAAATACTATGCAGACATAATACAATTGGGGCTCCATACCCGAAAATACGTATATGCAAAAACTTTTCTAAAATAAACTCGTGCTCAGCACGTTACAACTTATACAAACTAGAACATAAGCTACTAGACTCTTTATTTCCCCCAAGGCCTGGTGACTGGCTGACTGCAACGCTGCTATCCGGCTACTCAAGCTCTAATGTCTGTGGTCGACCGATCAGGTCACCAACCTGCAAAACTCAAACACTGTTGTGGTGTGAGTCATAATGACTCAGTAAGTAACTATGCTCATTCCTTGAGGGTCAAGCACATGCAAAGTCTGGGTCATGTTTCTGTATTAACCTGCGATGTCTATGTGATCATGCAAATACAAATTAAGTTTAATATCCATATTGATTCCAATCCATTTAACAATCATATTACTTTATCACTAATCCTCTATATCTGACTACACACATACTTTAAATCATGTTTCTTATTTACATCTTCAACATCAATAACAGACATCAAGTTTCTATTTTACTAACTATATATCGAAATCCATCACACTTCTGTTGCGCTACTCTGATTTTTCAACTCTTACCTTATATACTCTATACTACTCTGGTTCAGGTATTTATTATAACTTTCTCTCTTTCATTACTTTGAAATATCATCAAATCGGTCACTCTAAATTAATATTCCCATCAAACATTTAAGCCACTATTACCAACCATGTATACATGCATATGTTATCATTTCATCATGTTCTAGCAGTCTAAAAATATGTTCTTTCTAAGTAAGCATACAACTCATACAATTATCATTGATACATATACATTAAATAAGATCATGCTACTATGCATTCGTACTTTACAAAATGTTACTTCTATATGAACATTGCTACACACAAAGTTAATTATATATGCATTCTGATGCAAACATGTCATCATGTATTAATGCCAACTATATGTCCAAATGATAACTAGAATGTATGATTTATATGCATAACTTGTGAACTATTTTCAACTTTAACATGTAATATAATTTAGAAGATACTTCTTGAAAACTTTTTCTGGAAAACTATTTTCTGAAAATCTCTTTATAAAACTTATCTTTCTAAAATCATGCTTTGAATCTCTGGTTTCTGGAATTTTTAAAATCTTGTTTCTGAAAACTCTTTCTGAAAATCTTTCTTTTTATATCGACTTCTTTCTAAAACCGTCTTTCTAAGTTCTTTTCTGAAACTCTTTTTCTGAAAACTGAAAACTAAAATCTGAAATCCTTTTTTCTGAAAACCAAATCTCCGCCCGTAGGCGCATCTCCGCCCGTAGGCGCATCTCCGCCCGAAGGCGCATCTCTGCCCGAAGGCGCATCTCCGCCCGTAGGCGCATCTCCGCCCAGGAATGTACCATCTGAGCGCTGAGGATCTAGGAGCGTCCCCCCAGTCCTCCACATGTGCACATGTGTATAAATCCGTCAATTCCAACAATGTAAAACTGGGATGGGTCAAATCCCAAATCCATATGATATCCGTCAATTCCATACTGTCTCCGTCAATTCCAACTGTATCTCTGTAATAGTTACATACTGGGGTGAGTTTTTACCTCATGCCTCGAAAACCATAAAACCATGATCTGTCTCAAAACTGTAAAACATTTTCTGAAATACATTTTCTTTCAAAAGCATTTGAAAACTGTCCTTTAAAACATTTTGGATTTCAAAACTATTTTTAATTTCAGTTCCATTTATGAGCATCATAACGCACAAATATGCATATACATTTCTCCATATTACCTTGTCATTCTTCCTTATATACCTATCTTTATATTATTATATATACATGCACATATACTTATAAAATAATGACAAATGAAAGCCACTCTTTACATGCTTCCATCTTCATTTATCTTATGTTCTATATGCTTATTCATCTTGCTCAAGTTCAATACATACACACTACTAAAAATTCATCAATCCATGCTTAAGTGCATTTCATGTCCAAATCGCCATGCATTAAGAAAAACTAAAATTTTGTAAAGCATCATTCCTAATAGCTTTTACACTTGCTGAAGTTATATCATGAACAAATTCTAGGGTTTTCCTTACTCATTCTTGATATATATAATTCATTCTTCAAATAGATTATTATAACAAATAACTTCTGATACTTCAAAATGCACGAAATTTATTATAAATATTTGCATCATACATTGAACTAATTATATAAGAAAAACTACATGTTCTAATTACTGAATTAGGAAAAATTTTATCAAATTCTTTATCTTCTATAATGGTATCAATTTGACATATTTTAAATATATAATAAAGACTTGCAGCCATTTTAGTATTCTAAATAGATAAAGAAGTTCCCAAGTACTTTTTTTTTTCAATAAAAGCAATCTTTTCACATAATGCAGGAGAATTAGCACCAAGACCAATATTCTATGTAAAAGGATATGTTACTTGTTCAGCACATTGAGAAAATTGATCAGAATTAACAGAAGTATGGAAAAGTCAATTAACATAAATTCTCATAAATAGTCATTTCATTTTTTTTTTTAACATTATTAGTTGCAGATAAACACGTTCAACTCCCCATGATACTAATGAAGCTAATACCAAAGGTACCCTTAAAGCATGAATCAAAGTATTCTTATCAAATGCTCTAGTCCTACTCTGAATAATATTACTAGTCCTGTTATGAATTTTCTTATCAAATTTCAAATAATATTGCAAGTAGTCTTATAAAAAATAAAAATAAGCGCTAGTTGTAAAAGAATCTTGAGTTGCATTCATTTTAACAAGAGTTATAAATGTAAATATACCATTAACTTCTACATAAAAGTAATGTGAAACTTTTAGAGATGCAGCAGAATTCTAGCAATTTCATAATCATTATTAACAACATCACCCATAGTTGTAGAAGCCAAAAATGAAATTATATTACTAATTACTCCAGTACATTTTCCTAAGATTGTTCTCTTATCAGATGCTTTACTAGGTTCTCTCATTTCATTTCACAAGTCATGAATCACGACTGCCTCCATTGCTAAAATTGAAAACTCAACCCTCATATTACATGCTCATAACTTCACTCTAATACACAATCCATAATCAATCTTCAACAAATAGAGATAAATCAATTTCCCAAATACAAGTCAGATTCAGCCACAAACACAATTAATCCATTTTGAAATTTCTGTTCAACACATTACTTTATATAAAAAATAAAAGAAATTCCCCAAATCTTAAGGCTTATTGTTGACGATTCTCCTTCTTCTCTAATTGATTCATCATATTTTCATTTCATACAAAATACTTAATCGAGGTTATCTTTAACATATATCTAACTCATTATTTCACCCACAACTTTGAATTTTGTCTCAAAACCCAATTCGTATTTTCAATCAAATTCAAGGAAGCCATAACATAGTGTACTTACTTCTCTTTTCCAATTCTTTCCTCATTCTCGGTCTCTCTCTCCATTTCACTGCTTTACACTCTTCCAATTCGGCTTATCTCCTTTGTTTTCGGCCTTGACTCTCTCTCGATTCTCCTCTCTCTCTATTTCCACGGTTCAACCTCTGCTATCTCCTTCTCTCACTGCCAGCATGCCATCACCACGCCGGAGACTCACCGGCAGCAGGAGATATGGCCAGATGTGGCCGAAACTCCTCCCTCTCTATCATTCTCTCTCTCTCAGCCTCTCTCACTTTCTCTCTCGAATTTTCTTCTTTATTTCTCTGCTTTCTGTTTTTTTTTTCTTTTGTGCGTGTGTGGGTATTAAGTATCCCACGTGTGTGTGTTATATATATATAATATATTTGTGTGTGAGAAGAGTCTAGATAAATATGTATATCTAAACACTAATTTGGTAAATATCAATTTAATCCTTCAAACTTAATTTAATAAAAACTAACAATTAATTCAATAAAAAGTGCCCATTTTCTGTAAAAATAAGCCTCGGGCTAGGACGCAGCCTCACCCGCGAAAATAAAATTTATGCTAATATCTAAAATAACCCAGGATGTTACAGCCCATTAGGCCCAATAAAACTTTAAGCCTAATTTCACAAAATTAGGCCCAATTCAATTAAATTACGAAATTCCAAATTCCCAATTTAATTACATAAAGTATATAACATAATTAATTACCCAATTAACATTTCTAAAACATCAATTAGCCTAATTAATCATGCTTATCGTCATTAAATCATGTCCAACACAATTTAATAAAAATCAAACCCAAATCCAATCCAATTGAATCCAAATCAACATTAAATCATGCTTCAAGTGTCTCGGCCAAGGAGGATTTTCATGTCTAATTTTAAATCCAATCCAATTGAATCCAAATCAACATTAAATCAACATCCCCAAATGATTTCCAACACATCCAATGATAAAAAAATCAAAAATCCAAGACTTTAGGGTTCATGTGGTATTCGGCCAACACATCAAAAATTGGGGAAAAATGATCCAAACCATTTTTCTTGAAATTCATCCGATCAATCTTTAATTCAACATGTTTTAAGCATACTTAATCATCCAATTCAACCAAATCATGCTCAAAATCATTTTGCCCAATTTTAACCCTAAATCATTTTCATGCTCAATATTAGCTCTAATACCATTGTTAGATTCTCTAAGGTCTAATGATCATTATCAAGCAATGAAAACAAGTGAATATACAAAGGAGAATGGCAGAATCATACTCACAATGAACGGATTGGATGCAACGAATAACAAAACTTGTATCCCCTTGTTGGTTAAGCTCACGGTAGTCCACTGTCAAGGTGTCCTCCATTTTCGATTTTGGCTTGATCCATGAAGCTCCAAGCTTTGTTTGGTCATTCCTTGCTCATGTAGTGAGTTCCCTATCACCTTTGTAAGGACTCATTAGTGTGCTAGCACCTTTGATTTTGCCACAAAATCATCAATTTCTTCACCTTGTATGCGGTCAAACCAGAAAATAAGAAGAGAATAAATGGCATGTTCTGGCCGAGAGAGAGGAAGCTAATTTGATTCCCATAAACATGAGCAATAGAGAGAATGGAAGTTATGTATTTGTTTATCATTTTGTGTATCTAATACACAATATTCCATTTTCAAAAATTAAATAAATGATTTAGCAAATACAAAAAGTCAAGCCTTAATTGCCAACCACTTCCATCACTATTCACATCAACTCACGTCAGTCAATCAAGTTACAACTTATCACATCACTCAAAGTGACATTTGATTTGACGCTTGATGTGACTAATGATTTGACGCTAGATGTGATTTGCATGCCGCACTCAAATTTGAAATGTGAATGCGCTCGCAAACAATCCCGAGCTCGGGTTCGCTAATTCCAAATTAACGAATTTTTCGTTGCGACATAATTAAATGATTATGCCTAGCGAAATCATTATTCACGTCACTAACGAATTAATTCTAAATTAATTCATTCACCCGAATTAAAATCTGATTTTAATTCCGCATCGAAATCCAATTTCATTTAATATATCGAATATATTAATTTATCGATTAATTCCAAATTAATCATTATCTCTTTTTGATTGATTTTTATCCCAGATAAAATATCTCGTAATTAATCTCAAATTAATTTTCTCTCTCATCTAATTAATCCCAAATTAATTAAAAGTGTGAGTCATACGTCATCGGTGAATCTTCGGGAAGGGACCCATGAGATCCCCGGTTGGCAGTAAATACGGTCGTCGGACTATCCGAACACGTAAGTACCTCGTACTAATGTTTATACCGATTTAAAAGACAAGGTTGGCTTCTAGCAAAGCGTCATGCCTACCCAATTCTCCAAAAACATGCTTACAGGAATAAGCGATCTATATCAGGCGTAGTATACATAGTATTGTGTATGTCGATCCAGTATCGGATGATCACATGCTAGGCCTGGGGCTAGAATTGTGTTTGCCCCGTACGAAGCACATGTCGGATGTCTGGTAACTAGTCTCTATAATCGGATAAACCTGACCTTGTCATTTTATCCCGATAGCTGCAGCATTTAAGAGAACCAGTCCCGTATCATACGTGACCATCATCTCCACTATGACTGGAGTGATACTTCCGTCTTGACATCACACCTAACAAACTACGATTCTAGATATACCTAGAAGAGGCGTACATAGAAACCGGTTAAAGCCATGGACGACCAAAACCAAAGTATATTGATTGTCGCAAGTATTAGCGGTGCAAGTCTTAGGTTAAGAACAAATACACCTACCCTGATTTCGGACTTCCATAGACATATAGTCATACTACCAATGGAATTCCAAGGGGGTCTATCCAGAGCGAAGTTGTTTCCCATACCATCGGTAAAACACAACCTCCTATTACACTTGCATGAGTATCATATACCCAAATATATGAGAACTATGTCGTTATGCCCTCACAACGCGCACAAGTGTAATACTAGTCTTTTACATATTTATCGATGTCCGATCTTGATAATACTCTGACTATGGATATTTAATGATTTATCCTTCGTGGACTGATAATGTCTCATATCATTCTCAATCCAGGAATGAATCATAAGGACCTCCTATCATTTATACATCTTGGTGATCTAATCACAAATGATAAGAGTGCAATCTCCTTTGTCACATAGTTAATTTTTACAACAACACCATGATCTATACAAATAGTGATGCTATGGTCATAATTGGCGAACAATATCATGGTACCAAGGTTTTCCTTCATCGATCTCTACTTCCACAACTCTTCCTATCTCATAAACGGGTCTGCTTGCTGTTGTCAGTACCAATGGTCTCATTACTAACTTCTCTGGATTTTCCCAAGTTGCTGGAAGTGTAGCTAATATGTTTGCCAACTGATTCTCTTCTCACGGCAAGTGCAGAAACTTATTATCGGGGACAGCCTGTGCCAACTTTCTGAGGTGAAAAGGTAAGGTTTCAACCGTTCTTCCTTCAATTTTTCATTCTCCATACATCTGTCGGACTACCAACATCGAATCTCCGTAAGCATATGCTTCGTACTCTGTAATGTTGTTAGTACTCCGAACGTCAACCTCTTGGCCATAGGCAAGGTTTGTCCTTCGGGGGTCACTATCACGGTCCCAATTCCGGATCCTTTGCAGTTCACTGCTCCGTTGAAATATATTTTCCATCCTTGAACTGTTATTGCATGGATCTCTTCTTCTGGGAATTCAAACTTGTATTGATCCCCTTCAATAGGTTGCAATGCTAGGAACTCTGCTACGACTCGCCCTTTGATTACTTTGGAAGTGAGGTACTCAATGTCAAACTCTGTCAGCAACACTAACCATCTGCCCAACTTCCCCAATAGCGAAGGTACTGAATGTAGATACTTCAAGGGATTCTCCTTTGCTACCACCTGGATCTTGTAAGATTGGATATAATGACGCAATTTTCTGGATGCCCATACTACTGCCAAACAGATATTCTCTACTTCTTGATAGCGGGATTCGTACGGAAGCATCTTCTTACTAAGATAGTAAACTGCATGCTCTACTCCCGTCTCATCTGCCTGTACCATCATTGCCCCCCAATACTTTTGATTCTATGGCTAAATACAATATTAATGGTTTGCCCGGTCTCAGAGGTTTCAATACATGAGGCATTACCAAGTATTCTCTGATATTGTTGAAGGCTGATTGACATTGCTCATTCCATTTCATTGGTTGGTCTTTTCTCAGTAGTTTAAAGATAGGCTCACATAGTAACGTCAACATGGCGATGAACCGACTGATGTACTAAATTTTCCCGAGGAATGCTCTAACTTCTTTCTCAGTCTTCGGTGCGTGCATCTTGGTGATTTCTTTGATCTTCTCAGAGTCTACCTCTATTCCTCCTATTCCTACTGTATGTCCCAGTAATTTTCCTGATATTACCCCAAACACACATTTCTTGGGATTCAGCCGCAAGTTGTATTCGTCAACTCTCTGAAGGAACTTCTCCAGTGCTTCTATATGCCTGATTCTTGTCTCTGATTTCACTATCATGTCATCCACATATACTTCAATCTCTTTGTGCATCAAATCGTGGAATAATGTAGTGGCCATCTGTTGATAAGTAGCTCATGCATTCTTGAGCCCAAACGACATTACCTTGTAACAATAAGTGCCTCACTCGGTGACAAAGGTCATCTTGTGCTTGTCTTCTTCAGCCATGAGAACCTGATTATATCCTGAAAACCCGTCTGTAAATGAATACATGGCAGATAAAGTCACACTGTCAACTATCACGTCTATATGAGGTAGAGGAAAATCATCTTTCTGGCAAGCCTTGTTAAGATCTTTGTAGTCCACACACATTCTGACCTTCCCGTCTTTCTTTGGCACCGGCACAATATTAGCCAACCACTCAGGATACTTCACTACTTCTAGGAATCCCACATCTATTTGTTTCTTGACTTATTCTCTGACCTTCTCGGCCCACTCAGGCCTCATCCGTAGAAGTTTATGTTTCACTGGCTTCATATTTGGATAAGTTGGTATTGTATACTGGGCAATGCTTTTGTCTACTCCAGGGATGTCCTCATAGGACCAAGTAAATACTTTGGCATATTTGGCTAATATTTCTTCTAATTTCTCCGGCTATTCAGAGGTAACCTCCCTTACAATTAGAATTTCCTTGGGGCTCTGAGGTTTACCAAGGTTAAATGCATTTGTTTTGGTGGAGCTGATATCAAATATACTTAAGTCGTGCAAATTGAAAGGAAGAGACTCGGGCAAGTAAGCGAAATGATTGTTTTTATTGCTAGCATATGTGGAAATACATTCAAATAAATCATAGAGATAAACATCTTCATCCTCCACAGATGCTTCATCTCCCAAAGCTGGGTCTTCCTCGGTTTCCTCTTTTTCCTCAAGGGTCAGGCTCTCCAACTTCATCAGCTCTTCTTCCCATTTCTCTTCTTCCTTCTTCACAATTTCTAATGCCAGTGACTTCTCACCCATCACATCCTGAAAGATCTCATACCCAGGCACCACGATCCTATTGACTTCTACTGGTTCAGGTTCTCCCTGATATCCATTTGCCTTCACAAAGCATTCCATCAGCTTCAACCCTTTCTTTTTGGCATTTAGCTTGTCCTCATCAAACTTGTACCCCAGTCCTATCTGAGTGGTCTGCCCTTTAAAGTTTGGCAATGTTGAACCTTTACTTGGCTCGAACTTCATCTTTTCCATGATCCTAGCCACCTTAGGATCCACCCACTCCTCAAAGGTTGCCGACAGTTGGAACCTTGTGAAAGGTTGTATTTCTAAAGCGGCCACATCATTGTCTACCTCAACTCGGATGGTGACAATCTCTCCATGGTACGGAAACTTAATAACCTGATGCAAAGTTGAGGGCACGCCCCCAAGCTTGTGGAACCACAGCCTTCCCAATAACAAAGTAAAAGTGGTCGGGATATCCAGCACTGTGAACTCAACCTCATCCTCAATCGGTCCCACCTTAACTATTGCAATGAAAGTGCCCTCAACTCCTCGCTTACTATCATCATAAGCTTTGATAGTCATATTGGAGGGACTTAGATCTGTCGTCTTTATATCCAACCTTGCCAAAATCTTCAATGGGAAAACATTGATAGATGAGCCATCATCTATCATGACACAAGATGTCTTCTTGCCCCTCACTTCAGCTCTGATGAATAAAGGTCTATTATGGTTCCTCCTCATAAAAGGTTATTATCTGCAAATCTTCCTTTCACACTGATTTGACAAACATCGCGGGGTTGGCATCCTCCGGCACTACTATCTTGCTTAAGGCCTCAAACATGGCCCGCCTGTGCTCCTGAGATGCACACAATAACTCACAGATGCTCACTTGTGCTCGGGTCTTCCTTAACTGACGCAGCACTGCATCCCTCTCAGCATTCTCCACATTTTCAGACACTTATCTGCCTTTCTTTAACACTTCCTTGCCTTTTTCTACAGTATCACTATAAAATGCCCACTACGGGTCATCCCTTTCACCTCCTCTTCATCACTGCTTGAAAACTCCTCCCAAAAATTCTTCCTTTGTTCTGTTTCATCTTCGCTGTTGCTATCCCAAATCCCTAGGCAAAAGGTTTAGTGATCAAAGGTTTGGAGGACAAGGTCTTCGGGTAGGACAGAGTTGATGATGTAGGTAAGCGGTGGGACAGAGTGGTAGTTAGGCAGGGGGTTACGGTATGTGTTGGGTTCTTCTTTCTCGGGGTCAAGAATTTTGTGGGAGTCAATTAGGTCCAGGATTTCATGGCGTTGGTGGAAGTGACAATAGCGGTTCATGTTGAGGTTTGGTGGGGGAGGATTTGGGAGTGGTTTAGGCTCTAAGGGTTTCAAGAGTCCTTGCCTTGTCAATTTCTCAAGTACTTTTGACAAAGGTCTGCCCAGGTTGGAAAACCGTCGGTACTTAATGGCAGCAACTTCAGTAGAAATAGGCTTGAAACATGATGGCCCTCCGACAGTCCTTCTGTTCATACCATAAAACCTTCTATTCTCCGCTTCTTCTTCTTCAATATCCATGACAGTTTCCCTTAGCTGTCGAAAATTAGTAATTATGGAGGTCATTCTCCTCAGCTTTCCATAAATGGAGGGCTTGGTGCCTTTAATAATCATCTTAATCTGATCTTTCTTCGACGGCCATGTCTGCATTTTCAGAAACTGGCTTCTCCAGTGATCCACATACTCCTTAAAGCTCTCCTCTGGCTTCTGCTTGGTATTCTCCATGTCGCGAAGCGACAGATCGATCTTCAAGTCTGTAACATACTGTTTCAAGAAGGCCTCCGCCAATTCCCTCCAATCCTCTTTGATCTTCCTCTCCAGGCTGTGATACCATACCACAGGTGCCCCCTCGAGCGACATCCCAAACATTTTCTGAACCTGACGCTTGGATAGACCCACTGAACTCATAACTGAAACATAATGTCAGAGATGGACCCTTGGGTCCCTGTTCCCATTAAACATGGCTATATATGGCATTTTAAACTGAGCTGGAAATTGTTCCTCAAACGTCATTGCCTCATTATCCAACAGGTCTTTGTGTTTGCCCCTCATCTTACAGGTAACCGATTCTACCTGATCTCAGAGTTTCTGCAATTCAGTTTGAGACCCTGCCATTTTCCCCGCAGTATATTCAGCCATATCATCATCAAAATCCGGGATATCATCATTCAATCTAGTCGGAGGGTCTTCACGCCCTTCATTCTCAAATTTTCCCCCAGCACGGGGCATAACCATATTAGCCATAGCGGTAGTCAAGGCTTGCAACTGTTCAGTAACCTTGGTGAGATTGATCTCTAACTGATCCATACGGGATACCTAGTTCTCTGATTCACTCATGTTTGCTACTAGCTTTTTGATAAGTCTTCCATCTTTCCTAACCCAACGAGAATCTATGGTGTCTTTTAAAATTCTCAGTTAGCATGTATGCGTGCAATGCATGGAATATATAAGTCGGCCTCTTGTCATTTTAAAGCTTCAATCACATTATTGCAAGGTGCAAACTTGTCCCAGTTGAAAAGGCCCAACAGGTTTACAACTTTACAATAACATGACTAAACAACTTCAAATGATAAAGGGCCCAAACACAGGATGGCCCATCGGCATTTTAGAAACTTTTAGCCCAATTGTCATAAGATACGAACTCATCCCAGTTTAAATGGCCCAACAAGTTTGCATTTCTGACAAGAAGTCCAACTGAATCCAAATGATGATGGTCCTAAGCATAAGTATAAAGAAACAATTTCAACGGGGTGGCCCATCGGCATTTTAGAAACTTTTAGCCCAATTGTCATAATATACGAATTCATCCCAATTTAAATGGCCCAACAAGTTTACATTTCTGACAAGAAGTCCAACTGAATCCAAATGATGATGGTCCCTAATCACAAGCACAAGGAAGTAGTTTCTATTGGTCATACAACTATGGTTTATATGTGGGTTTGCGGGAGTGTAGACAAAGGCTTTTGTTGGCGAAGGATTGCCCATAACTAGGTCTCCCCACTCAAGGGTTCAAGTGACCAAGTGAGCACACCTTTTTTTTATTCCTTACGGTACGTGCCAACGAGTTATGATACGTGACTAACTATCAAATGGATTTCCCATTGTAGATTCCCCATAGGGAGGTGGAGCGAACTCTCTTAAATACCCAAGCCTCTTAGGCTCTTATCTCTTGGTGACAAGAATAAACAACGAGTCCTCCAAATTAGTCCATCATAGTAAGCTACGAGTAATGATTATTTAGGTACCTTCAGCTTTTCCTTATAGAAAGGTAGTGGATGAAGAAAGACACCAAACCATTACTTAGCTCTAATAATGCCTTTGATTAAACCCCTTCAACCCACAATAGACATATATACCTAAAGAACAAATCACAATCACTACAAGACATTATTTCGGGGCCAATTCTCTATCCTAGTGGAGTCGCCAGACTGTAGGACACAGAAATCAGCGATGCTATTCCGGGTTCGTGGCCCAGTTGCGAGTACGGAATAGTCCGCGGGGGAACTAAATTGGAGAAATAAAAATAGAGTCGCCACCCGGTGTGAACCGGGAAAATGATTTAAGGGCGCACTCACCCCTCGCAAGGGAATACCTCAAACCGTTGGGTTCGGAGGTCCCTTAGTTATGCCACTTGTAATGAAAAGATTTATTCAATAGTACAACCAAATCTCATGCAACATATGTTTCCAGATAATTTAAGTAACATGCAAGTTTGCACACCCATAATCGTAAATGAAAGAAATGAAGGAAAAATACATAATCCATGAACGTATTAAGCAATAAAGTGCAATAATATAACTAATAACAACTATAAAGGCATTGATGATAAAAGCAAGCACACAATCTCAGGAGCATATCGAATAAATGAGGAAAATATAAATAAACAATAATGGTAAAGGCATAAATATTGAAGAGAGCTAACTAAGCATATGATGGGGAAGGGAATAACTAAGGGAACAAACATGCATGAAACATAATGAAGGAATCTGTCCAGTGTCTGCGCGTTCGTGTAGCATTCGTAAATGCGTTCGAATGGTAAACAGAATGTAAGTATTCGAGTAGCATTTGATAACGCGTTCGAACGATAAACAAAATGAACGCATTCATATAGCGTTTGATAACGCATTCGAATGGGATGAGACCTGATGCATGATGCACGTTTGAGTAGCATTCGTAAAGCGTTCGAACGGTAAACAGAATGTAAGCGTTGGAGTAGCGTTCATTGGTGCGTTCAAATGGAAATAAGACAGAATGCATATGTTCATGTAGCGTTCGTAAATGCGTTTGAACGGAATGAGGTATGATGCATACGTTCGTGTAGCGTTTGGAAATACATTTGAACGAGATTGCCAAAATGGCATATGAAATGACACAAACACATATATGGATAAACAAATACACAATGTAGGACCTCGTGTGCCCGATGGAACACATTTCACGTTCAATCAGGTGCACCTCATCCGGCGTGGCAAAACATCGTGGAAAATGTAGCCTTTAGGCATTTCCCTTAAATAGAGGACCTTTAATCCACCCTATTTAGCCCATGCACACAAGAATGCAATACATGCGTAAATAAAGCAATGATATGCAAAGGGTAAATGACATAATAAAAGGCTCGGAAAACATCATGGTAAAGGTATCCTTCAAGCATTTCCCTCGAATAGAGGACATTTAATCCACCCTAGTTAGCCCATGCGCATTATATTACAATGCATATAAAATAAAGACAACAATAATATAGGACCTCGTATGCTCGATTAAACATATCTCACATTCAATCAAACATACTTCGTCCGACGCGGTAAAACGTCGTGGCAAAAGTAGCTCTTAGTCTTTTTATCCCTCAAAATGGACCTTTAATCCAACTTGATTTTCCCATGCGCACTATATCATCATGCATAAATGAGTATCACGCAGAAAGCAATAACATACTAACGAATAAATCATGCTTAAAAATAAATAGCATACTAGTAACCTAATCATGCTCGAATACAAGGTTGAATGAAACGAAATGTGTGAATCTCTCAAGTGGTACGTGGCATTGTATCCCGAGTGCAAACCACAATGCCGTCCATTCGGATTCGGCTATAGAATTTACGTCCGGGTTTCCATCCGATATACCACAAGAGAGAACACATATTCCATTCATTCAAGGACCACAACAAGTATCAACAAACGACTCTCATGCGAAGGAATTCTAAAAAACAACAAAAAAATGAGAATAAATAAGAAGGGTGCCCTCGGGTCTAACTTCTTAGGTCGTCTCTCGAAAGGGTGTTACACAGCCGTTAGAAGGGTTGGTGCTCCGTAACTCCTCCGATTCACTGGTCCACTGTTTTCATTCGCTGCTACGCTATTTTGAGTTGTCATTTCCTCTGTTTTGCTACTGTTCGCTGTCTTTTTTTGTCACTGTTTTATTGTAAATAAGGGACTTTTTTTTTTGCATTTTTAAGGGATATTGGGGCTGGTGTTTTAGGCGGTAATTTGGGCAGTTTCTGGGTTGTTTTCAGTGCAGTTTTGGAGGTGATTTTTGGTGGTTGCAGGGATTGTTTTGGGCTGGGATTTTCGGTGTTTACAGAGACTGTATTGGGCTGTGATTTTTGGTGTTTACAGGGACTGTTTCAGTGATGATGTTTGCTGTTAAGGAGGGGTTTTGGTGAAGGAATATGCGTGCAGTGAGGGGTGTGTTGTGAGGGTTGTTGTTGGACGGCAATGGGGGCAGTTTTCTTTTCTTTAGGCGAGAATGTGAGCTTATTTCTTTTGTGTTTTTGTGAAAATGAGCTAAGGGTTCTAAGGTTGATTTAGGCTTCTTTTTATAATGATTTCTAGGGTTTCTGGGTATGGAAGGGAATTCTCAAAAAAAAGGGAAGTGTTTTGATTGGTTTATGAAAGGAAAAGATGTGTTTAAGTTAGGGAGTGAATATATTTATTGATGTTTGATTAGGAAGGGATTTGATTAGATCAGGAAGGGATTTGATTTGATTAGGAAGGGATTTGATTTTATTTATTTAATTTAATTTTTGAAATGTATTTTAAACATTTTAATTATTTTTTGGATGGGTTTGGGTGGGCTAATTGGGCTTGGGCGTGAGGTTAGCAGCAAAACCAGAAGTACTGACACCGTTCGAACGCCTATTCGAACGCCCGCAATCTGCTTGATGTTTGAACGTTCTCACAAACGTAGCATGAACGCGAAAGCAATGAACATGTGTATTGAATCTGATGACATACTTATTCTGAATTTCCCCTTCTGAAATTTGTTTCCTGCGACTTCTGCAACCTAAAGAGTAGTGCCTCCATACGAGACTCATCATCGGGACTTATATACAAAAATGCAATGCCTACAACTGTCATATTTCATAAATGAAATATACATTTATAGCAAGCATTATCTAAATGGATTTAATCATGGCAACATGTGAAAAAGTTTTGTCGTAGTCGACACTATGTCTTTGATGATACCCTTCATGTACAAGCCTAGTTGTGCACATTTGTATGTTTCCATCCATGTATGTCTTCCTTGAAGACTCATTTGTTACCAATAGGCACAATGTCTTCTGGTACATCAACCAGTATCCAAACTTAGTTGGTATACATGGAATCCATTTCGGACTTCATGGCATTTTACCATAAATGGAGTCAATACCTTGTATCACTTCCTCATAAGTAGTCGGTTCGTCTTCCTCAATAAGATTGACATCTACATGAGGTCAGATCAGAAACCCACACCTCCCAGGTTATTTTCTAACTCTTTTGGACATCTATTCCCTTTATTACCGTACATCACCAAACATACTGCCTCAGATCAGCCACACCTAGCCCCCCTTCACAGCCCTAAAAACCTCCCAAATACACGCCAAAATAGCCCCAAAACACAGCCCACTGCACGCCCAAAACACAGCCCCAAATGCCCACTGCACTGTTTCATAAAATGCCGCACATGACAGACCCATTCTCTCTAGTTTTACCGCAACTTAGACCCCCAAAATATTCCAGAAATCTCCCTAAAACTGCACTAAAAACTACATAAACCCCCCCCCCCCCGTAAAAGTGCCTAAAAAACGCATCCCCTCTAGCCTCCAGAAACCACCAAAATAGTCCCTGAAATAACCAAAACAGTGGCCTAAAAACAGCAGCAAAACAGCAGTGAAATGGAGTAAAAATAACAGCCCGAACAGCAAAACAGTGAGGAAAGATGTTGAGTTAGTGAACCGAAAGAGTTACGGATCATTCACCCTTCCAACAGACATGTAACGCCCTTTCGTGAGACGACAAAAGAGGTTAGACCTGAGGGCACCCTTTTATTTATTATCTTTCATTTATTTTGTTTATTTTAAAATATTATCACATGAGAGTCGTTTGAAGCATGATGTGATTGTTGGATGAGCGAGATATGTGTTCCCTTTTGTGGTATATAGGATGGAAACCCGAACGTAAATTCCATGGCCAAATTCGAATGGACGGTAGTGCGGTTTGTACTCGGGATACAACGCCACGTACCACTTAAGAGATATGTCTTTTGTCTCATCCAAACTTGTGTTTGAGCATGATGTAGTTCGTAGATTATTTAGTTATTATTTAAAGCATGATGTAGTCTAGTTTATTGTTTATTTTCAAGCATGATTATGTTATTTTATACATGGTATTTTGTTTAGTTTATGATTATGTTTAAATAGTTATTTGTTTATTTTGGTTTAATGGCTCAATGTGCTCATTGTGTGATATTGCGTGTTTACCGTTTAAAGACTTATTTTCGAGCATGCAAACTTAGATTATGAGTTATTTTGATGAATGCATACTAGACGTAGATTACCCTTGAGCATGAATGTTGAATAGATTCGGTTAGTTTATTGCGCAAATCATATCATCACAAGTTACATAAGTAAGGGACCATTCTGAACCCAACGGTTTGAGGTCTTCCCTTACAAGGGGTGAGTGCGGCCTTAAATCACATTTTCCCGGTTCACACTGGGTGGCGACTCCATGTTATTTCTCCGGTATTGTTCCTCTGCGTACTATTCCGTACTCCCAACTAGGCCGCGAGCCTAGAACAGCGTCGTCAAGTTCTATGTCCTACACAGATTTTCATGGAACCTTATTCAAAATAAGTATTGCACTGTTTAATGTGTATCCCGTGAAGGAAATTGGCAACTCAAAGTGACTCATCATTAACCTTACCATGTCCAACAAAGTTCGGTTTCTTTGTTTGGACACACCGTCAATTGAGGTGTTCCGAGAGGAGTCAATTGTGAAAGAATACTATACTCTTTCAAGTAATCTTGAAACTCATATGTTTAAGTATTTTACACTATGGTCCGACCGTAATGTTTTTAATACTTTTACCGGTCTGTATTCTTACTTCGTATCGAAACTTTTTGAATTACTCAAAAGTTCATGACTTGTGTTTCATAAGATACACATAACCGTAACGCGATGCCACATCTCTAAATATTGCAAAGTATTTATATCCACCTCTAGCCTAGCTAGACATGGGCCTAGTTACGTCACTATGAACGAGGGCTAACAGATCAGTGGCACTTGCACTTTTACCAAGTAAAAGGTGTTTTAGGCACTTTGCCTAAGAAACTAGATTCGTAGACATCATTTGAATTAGAATCAAATCTGTCCTAGTATCCACTCTTCGAAAGTGTGGATATACGAGTCTTGTTAATGTGTCCCGGACAACTATGCCACTTTTAAGTCTCAACAGATTTATTCAGTTTTAGCTTTTGTTTGTCATGTTATATGTTTGAGATTTGTTTATATTCAAAATATAAATATTGTTATTCACATCTAATGTTTATATGTCAATATCTTCTTTATAAACAAAACACCTGGAGTTCTGGAACATAAAGGTATACCCTCAACGGGTTAAACTAGATATAGAGATAATGTTTCTAGTCAAACTAGGTACATCATAACAATTTCCTAATTTAAGTACAAGCCCAAATGCCAGTTCCAAAACATTGGTTTCTATGGTTAAAATAACGACTCTCATCTCGTTTCCGACTCGCATGTCGATCTCATCTAAAGCCAGTATCCTGCTAATCAGCAGATGCTGCACATCAAAACATATGTATGTTCCACATCCAGTATCAAAATCCAATTGTAAAACCGGTAGTGGACATTTTTATAATAAACTTACTTGAAGCCGAAGCCTTGCCCGTCTTTATTTCCTTCATGTCTGCCTTATCCATACGGCAGTCACGCTTCTAGTGACCCCATTTGCCATAATTTAGGCATACATCTTAGGATATGTCATTTGTCTTCCTAGAAGACTGTGATGATTTTGCCTTTGCCCATTTTCTTCATACCCCCCAGAAGTCTTCGACCAAGCCTTGGACTTCTGAGATGTCGAAGTAAGATGTGCCTTATGCTTCTTGCCCATTTAGAAGCTCTGGCTCTGCTTCTTTGAGCATAGCCATTAACTCTCGAAGAGTTTTCTCTTGGTTCATTATGAACCCGCCCCAGTATTCGGGCAAAGACTGTAAGATCAAATCTATGGCAATCTCGGCCTCGTAGGTAATGCCCAGCTAACCTAGCTATTTGATGTCAGCAATCACCTGTGACACCTATGCTCGACAGATGTACCCTCTGACATACGCGAGCATAAGAGCTTCTTTTTACTTTTAAGATCTAAGGTTAGATCTATAAAGATCCTTTAATTTCATCATCATTGTATAAGGATCTAATCCTTAATCGTGATGATAAAATTTAGGAGTCTTTGCGGCAAGCATAACAGATTGAGCACTAAAGTTATCATCACAATGAGTCTTCCAAATCTCATGCTCTACTATTTGCTCAACTCCGGACTTAGGCCCGAGAGTTCGCTCTATCAAATAGAGTAACTTCTCAACTCTCAAGACTATCCTGAGATTCATTACCTAATATAAAAATTAAAGCCGTAGAAGACATTTTTCACCTAGGATTATGTCCTTTGGTGCTAATCTTTCAAGTCATCTTGATTGCTATAGTCCAACTATCCAATCAACGATTTCGGGTACAATATAATGTAATGAATACTATAGTCTAACTATGTAATTAACTACAATTTGATTAGTTAAATTCAAATGTATTGATTACTATAATCCAATTATATAACCAACTATAAATGAAGTAGTTTGAATACAGTCCAACTGTTCAATTAAAACAACAATTGAATATTGGTCCAACTAATATATTTATAAATAATTAATGACGAAAAATGAAAAGAGCGCGTATTGGTAAGTATTTAAACGAAATTGCAAATTTAATACTTGCCTCCCACCGTAGGACACAGAAATCGGCGATGCTGTTCCAAGCTCGCGGCCTAGTCGAGAGTACGGAATTGCCCGCAGGGGAACTAAACCGGAGAAATAACATGGAGTCGCCACCCAGTGTGAATCGGGAAAATGATTTAAGGCCGCACTCACCCCTCGCAAGGGAAGACCTCAAACCGTTGGGTTCGAAATGGTCTCTTACTTATGCCACTTGTAATGAAAGGATTTGTGCAATAATCTAACCAAGCCTAAGCAACATATATTTCCAAGGATAATCTACTTCTAAGTTCATGCATAAAAAAAATAAATTGGAATAACGGCAAGCATATAATTTCATGAACACATTATATTGATAAACACAGAGAAGCAAATAAACAATAATTGTACAAGCATGCATATTAAAGAGAGGCAATTAAGTGCATAATGTAAAGAGATAATTAAAGAGGCAATTATACACTAAAATAAATGTGCCATGATGCGATGCAAAAGAAGATAGGCAATAAAGGTGAAATAATAGAGATGCGATATATGCCCACATTAGGCAATAAAGGTGAAAGAATAGAGATGCGATATATGCCCACATCTATATAGGACTTCAAGTGTCTGATTGAACGTATCTTACATTCAATCGAACGTGATTTGTCCGGCGCGGTAAAATATCGTGGCAAAGGTAGCCTTTAGGCTTTTCATCTTTTGAAATGGAGGACCTTTAATCCAACTTGATTTTCTCATGCGCCTTGCAATATGAAGCATGATTATGCAATGAGATGACATACAAAAATTAAATAACGAAATAATAAAAGGCGCGGCAAAGTATTGTCGTAAAGGTAGCCTTTTAGACTTTTCTTCCCTCAAATAGGGAACCTTTAGACCAACATACTAAGCCCATGTGCATTACATCACAATGCATAGAAAGTAAAGACAACAATATAGGACTTCGTATACTCGATTAAACATATCTCACATTCAATCAAACACACTTCATCTGGCACGACAAAGTATTGTCGTAAATGTAGCCTTTTGGACTTTTCTTCCCTCAAATAGAGAACCTTTAGACCAACATACTAAGCCAATGCGCATTACATCACAATGCATAGAAAGTAAAGACAACAATATAGGACTTCGTATACTCGATTAAACATATCTCACATTCAATCAAACACACTTCGTCTGGCGTAGCAAAGTATTGTCGTAAAGGTAGCCTTTTGAACTTTTCTTCCCTCAAATAGAGAGCCTTTAGACCAACATACTAAGCCCATGTGCATTACATCACAATGCATAGAAAATAAAGACAACAATATAGGACTTCGTATACTCGATTAAACATATCTCACATTCAATCAAACACTCTTCGTCCGGCGCGGCAAAGTATTGTCGTAAAGGTAGCCTTTTAGACTTTTCTTCCCTCAAATAGAGAACCTTTAGACCAACATACTAAGACCATGCGCACTATATCATCAATACACAAGCAAGTAACGTGCGGAAAGTAAAAGACAGAATATAAAATGCGAATAATAAACAAACAAGATAAAATAAAGTGAAAGATGTGTTGTTTGCTCAAGTGGTACGTGGAGTTGTTTCCCAAGTACAGACTGCACTACCGTCCATTCGGATTCGGCTACGGAATTTATGTCTGGGTTTCCATCCGATATACCATAAGAGATGACACATTTTCCATTCATCCAATGGCCATAACATACATTAACCATCGACTCTCATGCGAATGAAATTCAATAAATAATTAAAAGATGAATGAAAATAAATAAGAAAGGTGCCCTCGGGTCTAACCTTTTATGTCGACTCTTGGAAGTGTGTCACAAGGCCGTCGAAAGGGCTAACACTCCGTAACTCTTTCGGTTCGCTGGTTCACGTTCTTTCCTCGCTGTTTTGCTGTTTGGGCTGTTGTTTTTTACTCTGTTTTGCTACTATTTTGCTGCTGTTTTTTTAGTCATTGTTTTTGCTGTATTAAGTGACTGTTTTTTCGATTTCTAATGGGATTTGGGCTGCTGTTTTGTACGGTAATTTAAGGGTTTCAAAGTGTATTTTTTATCCACTATTTTTGGTAATTTAGGCCACTGTTTTGGGTGATTTTTTTGGTGATTATAGTGCAGTTTCAGGGGCTATTTTTTGGTCACTGTAGTGTGGTTTCAAAAGCTATTTTTCAGTGATGCAGGGACTATTTTGGGGGATGTGATATTCGGTGGTTTGTTGCTCACGATTCTGGGGCTGAATGGGTGTTATTTGTGGCTTGCTTTGTGCTGTTTGAGGCTGTTTTGAGAGGGCTTTATGCGTGGGGGTTGCTGTTACGTAAGTGGATTTGGTGAAGGTTTACGTGTGAGTGTATGCTAAGGGGCTGTTACGTGTGAGTGGAGTGATGGCGTTGAAAAGGTTTGGGGACGTTTAATGAGGGCAGGTGCTTTCTGCGATAGGCTTGCTGAAAGAGGCTTTTGGCATGATTTTATGTGAACAGTGTGGGCTAATGCCTGGCTTTGAGGGTACTAGTGAGGGGCGTGTGTATCTTTGCTGGGTGAGTGCTTGCCGAGTGGCGTGAGGGGCGTGATAGGGTTGTGATATTTCAAGGGCAGTAACGTGCTGAGTGGAGGCTGTTGCGTGTTGAGTGGGGTGTGGAGTTATTGTGAGGCAGTGAAGGCTGGTGAAGGAAACCGCGTGAAGGCTTATGAGATAGATTTGTGAGGGTTATCTTTGTGAATTGAGTTCTGTGAGAGTCTAGAGCCTTATGTTGCATTTTGTGTTATTTTTATAGTTGTCAATAGGGTTATGCATGGGTTTTGAAAAGGAAACAAATCAATTAAATTAGGGATGGATTTAATTAGTAAAAAGGAAAGGATAATTGTATTTTGGTGGGGAATATATTTAAATTGGTTGGCGACGTCCGTTTCCCGTGACTTCCACAACTTAAGAGGTAGTGTCTCCATATGAGACTCATCATCGGGACTTACATGTAAAAATGCAGTGCCTACAGTCGCCCCCACTTTGATGGGACTTGTGCAGGGTGTGACAATGACAATCTTATCAAAGTTTATACAATACATTTTACTTACCTGGCTCGCCAGCTGCCACCTGACTTGCCTTTCTTCGAACTGTGAGTTGATGAGAGGTGGTCAATTCCCGTACCGTTGCTGTGATGTGGTCCATTCCCGAACATTACTGTGAGGTGGTCCATTCCCGAACCGTGCTCCATTCTCGGAGTGCCATTCCTGACTTTTTCATTCCCGAACCTTGCTCTATTCTTGGATTACCATTCTCGGCTTGTTCATTCTCGGACTCTGCTCCATTCTCGGATTACCATTCTCGGCTTGTTCATTCTCGGACTCTGCTCCATTCTCGGATTACCATTCTCGGCTTGTTCATTCTCGAACCTTGCTCCATTCTCGGATTGCCATTCTCAGCTTGTTCATTCTCGAACTCTGCTCCATTCTCGGGTTACCATTCTCGGCTTGTTCATTCTCGAACCTTGTTTTATTTCGGGTTTCCATTCTCGGCTTATTCATTCTCGAACCTTGTTCTATTCTTGGATTGCCATTCTCGCTTGTTCATTCTCGAACCTGTTCCATTCTTGGATTGCCATTCTCGTTTGTTCATTCTCGAACCTTGTTCCATTCTCGGATTGCCATTCTCGGCTTGTTCATTCTCGAACCTTGTTCCATCTCAGATTGCCATTCTCGGTTGTTCATTCTCGAACCTTGTTCCATTCTCGGATTGCCATTCTCGGCTTATTCATTCTCAAACCTTGCTCTATTCTTGAAGTGCCATACCCAGCAAGACTGATACTAATAATGATGTGGGCTTCGCCCCCAGAGTGCCATACCCGACCAGACTGATACTGATGCTACTGTGGGCTTCGCCCCCAGAGTGCCATACCCGGCAGGACTGATATTGATGCTAATGTGGGACTCGCCCCCAAAGTGCCATACTCGGAAAGACTGACACTGATAATGATGTTGGCCTCGCCCTCGGGACTCATCCTCAAAACTGATATTGATGATGTGATGGTTTATTTCAACATATTATATTGCCTCTCATGAGATAATCCTGATAGCTAGACATATTTTCATCCTCAACGAATGCTTCATGTCAAAATCTGAGAACCTTCAAAGTACTTGATACACTCAATTCCGATCGTCTGAATAGGTTATCTGAACTAGAATCCTAGTGTGTGTGCGCCAAGGCTCTTTCGCAGCTTAATCCTTAAGTAGGCCAACTTGATGATTTCATCTTGGAGAATCAGACCAGTGGGTCTAACCAATCTAGATGTCTTGATCACACTCTACGATTACTTCGTCATACTCAACATGATATGGTCTTCTTCTTTTTTCTTGTCTCCTTCTATTCATTTTGAACTTTCTTTTTTCTTTTTCTTTTTATTCCTTTTTTTTCCTTCTTTTTCTTTCTTTGACACACCTACCCTTTAAGGTAGCATTTCTCCTCATGGTGGTCCTGATACTCGCCAATGGGTAGCTTCACGCTTATTAGTTACAGGCGGTCTATTTTTTCTTTTTCTTTTCTTTGTAGAGACTTTCTCTTTTTGTTTCCAACCATATCATATATCGTAGCATAAGTAAACCAGGATGGACATCCAGGCAAACGGTCATTCACTGATCCACTATCTCTTCAACTAGTCATATTACCAACTACTAAGGCTTCTACTGTTGATATCCGGTAATCCAGTGCTCGTGAGTCTAGTCGAGATCAATCCATTCAGAATATCGGATGAGAGCACATCTCACATTTATCGTTTCTAAGGTTTCTCCTTGTAGTAAACAATGTCATCACCAGACATATGCCTAACTGTCAAAGACTTCTCTATCTCTCTCTCTTTTTTTTTCACTCACTCACTCCATGGAATTCTTCCTTTCAACTGCTGATAATGTGGGCTTCACCCCCTTGAGATCCATTCCCGAAACTCACACTGATCGTGGGCTTCGCCACCTGGGTTTCCTTCCCTGAACTAACACTGATTCATTTCTGAAACTAACTACACTGTTGCTGCTTTTGATTGGCTTGCCTTTGCCGCTTTCTTTTTTCTTCCTTGAAACCTGTGAGTACAAAACAAAACAGGCACAGAAAGAATGCAAAATATGTTACATGTATGCATGCATGCATGAGTGAATTTTCATGTCCCGTTGGGTTAGGTCTTCGGCCAATTCCCTTGGTGACTGCTCGTTCTTCTCTTCCTTAGGCAAAGTACTACTTCATTCTATTCACATTGGTTGGCTCGGTGAGCTCGTTCCCTTCTAAGTCTGACAGTCTCACTGCCTCATTTCCTTTTACTGAATGGCTATCCTGTCTTTTATGTTTGCTTCTTCCAAGAATTCCCCAGGTTCTAAATATCGTCGAGTATCATAGTACCAGGGTTGAATGCTTTTATCAAATATACTCATGTTGCAGGTTGAAAGGAAGAGCCTCAGGCAAGTAAACGAAATGAACGCCTTTATTATCATTAAGAAATGGTTCGAACAAGTAAACAAAATCAATGTCTATATTAAAAATGCATGATCAAATAAACTAGGAGGAACAACTTCATCATTCGCAGCATTGCCTTCTTCCTTGGCCTATGGTTCTCCACTGTTGTCATTCCCTATTCCCATGAAAGAAGTTGAGTGGTTGAGAGCTTTGAGGACGAAGCTTTCAGGTAGGCCGGAGTTTATCATATAGGTGGGTGGTGGAACGGAATGGTAGTTTGGTAGAGGGTTTCTTTGCGTGTTGGGTTGTTCTTTTCCTAGGTCGGGTATTTTATGGGAATCTATGAGGTCTTGGATTTCATGTCTGAGGCGGGTGCAGTTGTCGGTGTCATGGCCATGTTTCTGGTGGAAGTGACAATAAAGGTTCACGTTTAGGTGTGGCGGTGGGGGTGTGGAAATGGTTTGCCTTCTAAGGGTTTAAGAGTCATTGTCCCTTCAACTTTTCAAACACCTTCGACAAAGTTCTACCAAGGTTGAAGAATTGTCTGTTTCTGGTGGCAGCGACCTCGGCAGTAGCGGGCTTGGTTTCAGAAGGCCCCCCAAAAGTCCTCCTATTATGGCCATAAAAATTTCTGTCTTCAGCCTCTTCCTCCTCAATATCCATAACAGTCTCCCTCAACTATCGAAAATCAGCAATCATCGAAGTCATCCTCCTCAGCTTACCATAAATATAGGGCTTAGTGCCCTTGATGATCATCTTGATCTGGTCTTTCACTGAAGGCCGAGTCTGCATCTTCAAAAGCTGGATTCTCCAGCGATCCACATAATCCTTGAAGCTCTCCTCCGGCTTCTGTTTGGTGTTCTCCAAGTCACGGAGCGATAAGTCAATCTCCAAGTCTATAACATACTGTTTCAGAAAGGCGTTTGCCAGTTCCCTCCAATCTTCATTAACCTTTCTTTCAAGGCTATGGTACCACACTAAGGGTGCCCCCTCAAGTGACATTCCGAACATTTTCTGAACTTGGCGTTGTGATAGGCCCACTGAACTCATTACTGAGACATATTGCCGGAGATGGACCCTCGGGTCCCCATTCCCATTAAATATGGCTATATCGGAATTTTAAACTGAGCTGGCAGCTACTCCTCGAAGGTCATCACCTCATAATCCAATAAGTCCTCATGCTTCCCCTTCAGTTTACGGGTAACCGACTTCATCTGATCACAGAGTTTCTGCATCTCAGCCTGAGACCCGGCTATTCTCCCTGCGGCATATTCAGCCATATCATCATCAAACACAGGGGCATCATCATTCAATCTATTCGGAGGCTCTTCACGCCTTACATTCTCAGAGCTCCCCCCAGCACGGGGCACAGCCATGTTAGCCATAGCAGAATTCAAAGCTTGTAATTGTTCGGTAACCTTGGTGAGCCCATTCTCCAGCTGATCCATGCGAGATACCGCATTCTCTGATCCACTCATATTTGCTGACGGCTTTTTGATGAGTCTCCCCTCTTCCGTAACCCAACAGAAATCTATGATGTTTCTTTAAAATTCTCAGTCACCATGTATGTGTGCAATGCATGTAATATATAATCCCATGAAAATTTTATACTAGTTGGCCCATTATCATTTTAAAGTATTCAATCACACTATTGCGCAATGCAAACTTATCCCAGTTGGAAAGGCCCAATAGGTTCACACTTTTGCGATAAAATGGCTAAACAACTTCAAATGATAAGAGGCCCAAACATAAAATGGCCCATTGGCATTTTAGAAGCTTTTGGTCCAATTGTCAAAGGACACAAACTCGTCTCTGTTTAAATTGTTGGATAATATGACCCATAGCGTCACTATTTGTACAGATCACGGTGTTGTTGTACAAATTAACTATGTGACAAGGAAATTGCACTCTCATCATTTGTGATTAGATCACCATAGATGTATAAATGAAGAGAGGTCCATATGATTAGTTCCTGGATTGAGATGATATGAGACAGTATCAATCCCCGAAGGATTAATCATTAAATATCCCTAGCCGATGTATTATCGAGACTGGACATCGATAATGCGGAATAGGCTAGTATTGCACTTGTGCGCGTTGTGAGGGCACAACGGCATAGTTCTTATATATATAAGTATTGGATACTTATGCAAGTGCGATAGGAGGTCGTGTTTCACCGTTGGTACGGGAAACAGCTTCGCTCTGGATAGACCCCTCGGAATCCCATTGGTATTATGACTATGTGTCTATGGGAGGCCGAATCGAGGTAGGTGTGTATAGTCTTAACCTGAGACTTGCATCGCTAATACTTGCGATAATCGGTAGACTCTGGTCTTGGTGGTACAGGACTTTAACCGGTTCTGTGTACACCGCTTCTGGGTTTATCAGAGAGTCGTAGTGTATTGGGTGTGATGTCGAGACGGAAGTGTCACTTCAGTCATATTGGAGTTGATGTCACGCAGGATATGGTACTAGTGCTCTTGAGTGTTGCGCAACCAATCGGGATATTGTGACCAGGTCATGTATATCCGATTATAGAGACTATGTTACCAGACATCCGACATGTGCTTCGGACGGGGCAGACACTTATCCAGCCCCAGCCCTAGCACGTGATTATCCGATACTGGGCCGATATACACAATACTACGGTATTCTACGCTTGATACAGATCTATATATTCCTATAAGAATATTTCTGGAGAATTGGGTAGGCATGGCGCTTTGCTAGAAGCCAACCTTGTCTTGTAAATCGATATAAACGTAGTACGAGGTACTTACGTGTTCGGACAGTCCGACGATCGTATTTACTGCCAACATATCCGGAGATCTCATGGGTCGCTTCCTGAAGATTCACCGATGACGTATTACTCGCACTTTGATTAATCTGGGATTAATTAGAAGAGAGAGATAGAATTAATCTGGGATTAATTCGATGAGAGAGAAAATTAATCTGGGATTAATTGCGGAGATATTTTATCTGGGATAAAATATTAATTAAAGAGATAGAACGATTAATTTGGAATTAATCGATAAAATTAATATATTCGATATATTAATCGAAATTGGATTTCGACGCGGAATTAAAATTAGATTTTAATTCGGGCGAACGAATTAATTTAGAATTAATTCGTTAGCGACGTGAATAGTGAATTCGCTAGGCGTAATCACTTAATTACGACGCGACGGAAAATTCGTTAATTTGGAATTAGCGAACCCGAGCCCGAGAGTGATTGCGAGCGCATTCGCATTTCGAATTCGAGCGCGGCACGCGAGTCACATCAAGCGTCAAATCGCTAGTCGCGTCAATCGTCAAATTTGTCACTTTGAGTGATGTGACTTGACAATATGTCACTTTATTAAAGTGAAAAATGTGATGTGACTTAAAGTGAAAAGTAGAAAAGCATTAATAGACTTTTGCTTTTTACTTTTGATTATGTGATAATGATTTATATATTTTATTTTGTTTTTGGAAATAATTAAATTATAAACTTATCATTCTCTCTCTTACATGCAAGGCAATGTACGGTTTCTTCTTCATCTCCCCTCATTTTTCCCCTCTTCTTTTTTCCCCTCTTCTTCACGCATGGTGCCGATTTCTTCTCAATTTTTTTTCTGGTTAGACCGATTTTGAGAAGCAAGTGAAGAAGGATGGTGCTAGCACACACACATGGGTTATACTTAGGTGATAGGGAAACGAATTCAGTGCTTGGATTTATTTTGAAGCTTGAAGCTTTGAGCTTCAATGGAGGTCATCAATGGCCGATTCTTGGAGGTTCAAGGAGGAGCAAAATCGCACAGCCCACTGCAAGGAGAAGTCACTGCCGTGAGCTTGGAGGGGACAAAAACGCACCTTGTTCTTCAAACATCAAAAACCGAATTCAATGTGAGTTGATTCCGCCACCTCCTTTGATGTGTTCATATGTGGTTTTTTATGCATGTTTTGTGATCCTTGGGACTTGATTGAACACTTTCAATGGTATCTTGAGCTTTTGATGCATGAAAACCGAATTAGGGTTCTTGAGCAAATTTGGGGCTTTTTGATTTTAGCTTGATTCTGACAAATTGATTGTGTAAGAATGCTTATATATGATCTAATTTGAGATATATGTAATCAATTTGACAAAAAATTGATTGGATTGATTTTCCCCAATTTGCTTATTTTTTGTCAAAACTTTAATTTGGGTAAACTCGATTTAGGCATGATTTGGTTGAATTGTTTGATGCATTATGCTTGAATGAGGTTGAATTGAAGTTGTGCATGATCAATTTCAAGAAAATTGGATTAGATCAATTTTCCCCAATTCTTAGGTTGAACATGAAACTTGAAATTGGGTAAAATGTGTTTAAGCATGTTTTAATTGAATTGGATGTTTAAGTATGCTTAGAACATGTTTAATTGAGATTGTGTGTGATCAATTTCATGAAATTGGATTGGATTCAATTTTCCCCAAATTGAGGCTTGGCCGAAAATTGGAAGAACCTAATGTCTTGGTAATTTTGTTTTGTTTGATCATTGGATGACTTAAAACAATTGGTTAATGTTGTTTTGAAGTTCAATTGGATTGAATTTTGATTTGGAACATTTTTCCCTTTTAAAGTGGCTTGGCCGATTTTAAAGAACATGAAATTCTTTGTGATTTTGTTGTTTTAATTCATTGGATGAATTGAATTGATTTGGGAAATTATGATTGTGGACTCAATTGGATTGAAACCGAATCGAATTGAAAAACCCCTAATTGCCGAGACTTGAAAGCATGTTAATTGGGTTTGATTTTGATTGAATTGTGTTGGACACTATTTGGTTGTTAAAGTGCATGATTAATTAGGCTAATTGATATTTTAGAAATGTTAATTGGGTAATTGATTGTGTATTACACTTAGGTTAATTAATTGTGAAATTTGGAATTTTATAAGTTAATTAATTTGGGCTTAATTTTGGAAATTGGGCTTGTTAGGTTGTAATTGGGCTTTTGGGCTTTGTTGTAACAAAGTTGGGTTTAGGCAAAATTGGTTGGATCCAATTAGGCCCAAAACCGAATCCAAAAGGTCCAATTATGACTTAATGGACCTTAATTATTTAATTGGGCCTAATGGGCCAAAATTAATTTAAAGGCTTATGGGGTAACTCTCCCGGATTGGATTTTGGTTGTTCGGTTTGACCCGAGTTGACCAAAAGTCCACGCCTATAGAAATTAATTAAAAGCCCATTGGACTTTAATTAAATAAAACATTAGATGTTAATCGGGCTTTGAGACCCGTTCCGATTAAATTTGGAATTTAAGTCGTAAAGGTTCGTTAATAAAGGTGTAATATTTAATTTGGAATTAAATAATGAATTAGAATTAAATACGTATTAAATTGGATTTAATTATGTAATTTAATTTAATTCGTAGAAATTGTACTTTGAGTACGTGTTCGCAAAACGAGTTTGACTCGAACAAAAATCAAATCTTTGTTTGAACATTGGATGATCACTAATATTCAAGATTAATTAATTAATTTGATTGATTGATTGATAACATGCTTGTATGAATACATGGTTGTGATGTTTGAATAATGTATATCGGATGGATATTAGTCGGGTTGGGCGATTTTGGAAATTGTAATAAATTTGATTTATTAAATTGGACCTGCGTGTCCAGCCTTATCTCCTATTTCTTTGTATTCTCTTCTCACCTACCTATTCCCCTCCATGTAAAAGAGGTTTCTTTAGAAGTGTAGTGTAACGGGTAGAAGTAATACAAGTGCTAGCGGGAGAGAGAAAGTGAGAGATTTGATCTAGGATCAATGTAAAATATCCATCCGCATATCATTATTATTTTATTTCATACTCGCTTTATTATGTGTTTAGAATGCATGCTTAAGGGTGTATGATGATGAGACCTTAACAAAGATAATTAAATTGGTAGCCAATTTGCACGCGAAAAACCCTCGTTAAATATCATGCGTTTTTCCTTCCATTGAGTGATTCTTACTCAAGATCCGAGATTGGCAGGGGTTGTTGGCCAAAGTCAAGCCCTTGTCCATCAAAGATGTGTTTTAATCACGAGGCTTTGTTCCATATCGGTGTCGTGTCCAAGTTGTGGTTTGTTGGCCAAAGTCAAGACCACTTCTTGTCCATTGACATTGATTACGAAGCTTCCATGTCAATGGGTCCGCGCTTGACTGGATCACTAGGTTTGTTGTGCCAAAGCCAAGGCCTAGTTGATTCAGAGGAAATAGGTTAGGGTATACATTCGATGTATAGGCATATATAAGATATATGTTTGGGACTTGGAGTCCACCTACTGGATCTAGGAGTTGGATGAGATCCAATTGATCTTCGAGATCTACCTAGTTAATTATCATACAATTGTTGGCCAAAGTCAAGATTGTGTGATATTTAACGGGATCCTAGCCCACTAGGAAACACGGTTTCCCGAGTACTCGACAGAGGGTTAGAGGCTCGACGAAAAATAGTGGGAGGCAAGAATTGAATTTGCAATACTCGTTCAATTACTCGCCATATGCGCTCATTTAAATTATTTCGTCATTAGATTAAATGTTAGTTAGACTAATATTTAAATTGTTGTTTTAATAAACAGTTGGACTGTATTATACTTGATTATATATAATTGGATTATATTAATCAATATATTTGAATTAATTAATTTCAGTTTACAGTTGATTTTATAATTGGATTATAGTAATCAATGTAATTGAGGTTAATTAATTGGATTATATTTGATTATATAGTTGGACTATTATAATCATTATAATATATAAAGTACCACTAATCGTTGATTAAATAGTTGGACTATTGTAATCAAGATAAATTGAAAAGTTGGATATTTAAAATATAATCTAGGATTAAAATATTTTAAATGATTTAATTTTCAAATTGGGAATAAATAATAGTTACTTTATTTGATAAAATAACTCATTATACCTTAAGCCCAAAATTAAGCAAGATAAGTAGAGCATAAAATCTTTGGAAGATTTTTGTGATGATGACTTTAATGCTTAATTTAATATACTTGTCATAAATCTAATTTTGGATTTAAGAAGTATTAAAATTGCAATTTATAATTCTTGGAGAATTAATTGACTATTCATGTAAAGTCAAAGTTTGCAATTGGGCATGTAGCACGAGGTGCACATTCCTTTCAATATTCTAAAAACCAAGGCTTGGCCTAAGGTTCCTAAAATATTGAAAAGGATAATTGACATATCCCAAAGTGACTACCATTTGGATATGGAAGACACGAAGGAATTAAAGAAAGGGCGAGGCTCTAACTTTAAAAATGTTTGTCTTAGTTATGTTCACAGCTAGTATTGAAATTAGATTTTAAATACTTAGTGTGGTACATAAAATATATGTATTGATATTCAGAATCTGCTTTGAGCAGGATACTGACTTCAAGCTGAGATTGCTCTGCGAATCGGAAACGGGACGAAAGTCGCTGTTTCGACCGTAGATACCTAAGTTTAGGAACTACCCTTCGGGTATACTTGAATTAGGAACTGTTATAATGTAACTAGTTTGACTAGAGACATTATCTCTTTATCAGTGTTTAATCCGTTGCGGATAAAACCTTTATATTATAGAACACTGAGTGTTTTATTATATAAAGATGATACTGAGATAAATATATTAGATATAAATAACAGAATTTATATTTTGAATATAAATAAAAATCTCAAACATATAAATTGACAAATAAATAGCTCAAATTGATTTGATCAATAGAGACTTATTTGTGGCATTGTTGTCTAGGACACAATTTAATTAGACTCGTATATCCACACTTTTGAAGAGTGGTACTAGGACTGATTTGACTATTCAAATAAGGTCTGCGAATCTAGTTTATTAGGTAAAGTACCTAAAATACTATTTGCTTGGTAATAGTGTTAGTGCCACCGATCTGTTAGCCCTATTCATGGTGAAGTAAGTGGGCCCATATCTAGCTAGGCTAGATGTGAACATGAATATTTCGTGACCTTAACGGATGTGGCATCACGTTATGGTTATGTGTTTCTTTTGAAGAACACAAATCAGAAACTTTAAAGTTTCGACACGAAATACATAAACAGATCGGCTATAGCATTATTCCGCCACGGTAAGACCGTAATGGAAAATACTTTAGCAGTAATTTCTCGTATACTTGAAAGAGTATAGTATTCTTTCAATGAGGACTCCTCTTGGAACACGTCATTTTGACGGTGTGTCCGAACAGGATTAACCGAATTTTGTTAGACATAATAAGGTTAATCACGAGTCGCTTTAAGCTACCATTTCCTTCAATAGGATATGTACTAACAGTGCAAAACTTATTTAGAATAAGGTTCCATATAATCTGTTTGACAGATATCATATTAGATATGAACGGAAAGAAACTGGGTTTCTCATTCCTGACTATTTGGGCATGCTTGGCATATGTTTGGATGATACCGAACTAAAACCCAAATATGATAAGTGCCAATTGTAGGTCATCCTAGGGATACCATAAGTATTGTACTTAACACCTCACTAGAGAACAATTAGATTGTTGCTCTCCATGCGGTTTTCCTGAGAGGAATACCGATATGCAGTGGTAAGTGGGAGGATAGTATAACTCGATGAAAATCGGAGTAATACTGTTCTAGGCACTGAATCTTAATGGAACATATATAGTTCATCAAGGATGAAACTATACCATTAATCTTCGAATACAAAGAACAAAGGAAGTGATAACGAGTATCGACTCCCTATTATGACAAAGTGTCATGAGTCCGAAATGGACTCCATGTATATCAATATGTTTGGATTGAAGCAAGCATAAGGTTCTTGGAACTGACGTTTTGAAATAATCAAAATTTTTATGATTTGACTCAAAACGAAATAATTCTTGTGTATATAAGGAGGTTAGTGGGAGAGGGCACTGACAATGAAATTCCCATAAAACACTCGGTGAAAGCTTGGCTTTCATAAGAAATTCTCCGTAGAATTCTGGGAGTAACAACCTTTATTCAAGGAATAAAGATCTACTGGACTAGATTTGGAGTTGGTAACACTCTCTGAGAAATTGTACATTTAAAATGTACTTGTATTGGTGTCTCATACGCTTTGAGCATATGGAGTCATAATCGGGTCAATCCAAGTGATAGTCACTGGATTGAAGATTAAGAACATCTGTTAGTATCTGAGAGAACTAAAGATGTTGTCTTAAACTATGGAGATGGAGAACTTGAAGTGACTGGGATCACTGCTGCAAGTTTCCAAACCGGTAAATACTGCGGTACTATACAGTTTGAATAACGGTGCAGTGAGCTGGAAATATTCCGAGCAAGATAACTGTTGCCGAATTAACAACAAATGCGGATTATTGCTGCAGCTGAAGCAGCAATAGAAGCCATTTGGATCGATAATAAATCTAATTAGATTAGATATAGTTCTGTTAGCAGCTGAGCTAGGCGTCAGCACAGGCTAAAGAATTAAAGGTCTCATCGACGATCCAGATATATACTTCTATATCATCTGATTCGTTCGTTCGGATCATACATCGTGGCGATGTGATGATCGTGTAAATCGCGTCAGACGATAATTAAGCAAATCCGCTGACGAAAACCATTTCCTCAGCAATTTGAGCGAATTGTACATAGTTCGGGTGTTAGACACTCGAGTGACTGGCTATGTGCCAAGTGGGAGATTGTTGGATAATATGACCCATAGCGTCACTATTTGTACAGATCACGGTGTTGTTGTACAAATTAACTATGTGACAAGGAAATTGCACTCTCATCATTTGTGATTAGATCACCATAGATGTATAAATGAAGAGAGGTCCATATGATTAGTTCCTAGATTGAGATGATATGAGACAGTATCAATCCCCGAAGGATTAATCATTAAATATCCCTAGCCGATGTATTATCGAGACTGGACATCGATAATGCGGAATAGGCTAGTATTGCACTTGTGCGCGTTGTGAGGGCACAACGGTATAGTTCTTATATATATAAGTATTGGATACTTATGCAAGTGCGATATGAGGAGGTCGTGTTTCACCGATGGTACGGGAAACAGCTTCGCTCTGGATAGACCCCTCGGAATCCCATTGGTATTATGACTATGTGTCTATGGGAGGCCGAATCGAGGTAGGTGTGTATAGTCTTAACCTGAGACTTGCATCGCTAATACTTGCGATAATCGGTAGACTCTGGTCTTGGTGGTACAACAGGGCTTTAACCGGTTCTGTGTACACCGCTTCTGGGTTTATCAGAGAGTCGTAGTGTATTGGGTGTGATGTCGAGACGGAAGTGTCACTTCAGTCATATTGGAGTTGATGTCACGCAGGATATGGTACTAGTGCTCTTGAGTGTTGCGCAACCAATCGGGATATTGTGACCAGGTCATGTATATCCGATTATAGAGACTATGTTACCAGACATCCGACATGTGTTTCGGACGGGGCAGACACTTATCCAGCCCCAGCCCTAGCACGTGATTATCCGATACTGGGCCGATATACACAATACTACGGTATTCTACGCTTGATACAGATCTATATATTCCTATAAGAATTTTCTGGAGAATTGGGTAGGCATGGCGCTTTGCTAGAAGCCAACCTTGTCTTGTAAATCGATATAAACGTAGTACGAGGTACTTACGTGTTCGGACAGTCCGACGATCGTATTTACTGCCAACATATCCGGAGATCTCATGGGTCGCTTCCTGAAGATTCACCGATGACGTATTACTCGCACTTTGATTAATCTGGGATTAATTAGAAGAGAGAGATAGAATTAATCTGGGATTAATTCGATGAGAGAGAAAATTAATCTGGGATTAATTGCGGAGATATTTTATCTGGGATAAAATATTAATTAAAGAGAGAGAACGATTAATTTGGAATTAATCGATAAAATTAATATATTCGATATATTAATCGAAATTGGATTTCGACGCGGAATTAAAATTAGATTTTAATTCGGGCGAACGAATTAATTTAGAATTAATTCGTTAGCGACGTGAATAGTGAATTCGCTAGGCGTAATCACTTAATTACGACGCGACGGAAAATTCGTTAATTTGGAATTAGCGAACCCGAGCCCGAGAGTGATTGCGAGCGCATTCGCATTTCGAATTCGAGCGCGGCACGCGAGTCACATCAAGCGTCAAATCGCTAGTCGCGTCAATCGTCAAATTAATCATCACTTTGAGTGATGTGACTTGACAATATGTCACTTTATTAAAGTGAAAAGATGTGATGTGACTTAAAGTGAAAAGTAGAAAAGCATTAATAGACTTTTGCTTTTTACTTTTGATATATGTGATAATGATTTATATATATTTATTTTGTTTTTGGAAAATAAATTAAATATATAAACTTATCATTCTCTCTCTTACATGCAAGGCAATGTACGGTTTCTTCATCTCCCTCTCATTTTTCCCTCTTCTTTTTCCCCTCTTCTTCACGGCATGGTGCCGATTTCTTCTCAATTTTTTTTCTGGTTAGACCGATTTTGAGAAGCAAGTGAAGAAGGATGGTGCTAGCACACACACATGGGTTATACTTAGGTGATAGGGAAACGAATTCATGTGCTTGGATTTATTTTGGAGCTTGAAGCTTTGAGCTTCAATGGAGGTCATCAATGGCCGATTCTTGGAGGTTCAAGGAGGAGCAAAATCGCACAGCCCACTGCAAGGAGAAGTCACTGCCGTGAGCTTGGAGGGGACAAAAACGCACCTTGTTCTTCAAACATCAAAAACCGAATTCAATGTGAGTTGATTCCGCCACCTCCTTTGATGTGTTCATATGTGGTTTTTTATGCATGTTTTGTGATCCTTGGGACTTGATTGAACACTTTCATAAATGGCCCAACCAGTTCACGTCTCTTGACAAGAAGTCCAACTGGATCCAAATGACGATAGTCCGAAACATAAACATAAGGAAATATTTTCTACTAATCATGCAACTACAGTTCACGGGTGGGTTTATGGGAGCGCGGACAAAGGCTCTCGCTGATGAAGGATTGCCCACAACTAAGACTCCCCACTCAAGGGTTCAAGAGACCAAGTGAGCGCACCTTTTTTATACCTTAAGGTACGTGCCAACGAGTCATGGTGTGTGACTAACTGTCAAATGGATTTCCCATTGTAGATTCCCCAGAGAGAGTGTGGAGCGAACTCTCTTAAATACCCAAGTCTCTTAGGCTCTTATCCCCTTGGTGACATGAATAAACAACGAGTCCTCTAAATTAGTTTGTCACAACGAGTTACGGGTAATGATTATCTATATGCCTTCACAACTTTTCCTTATAGAAAGGTAGTGAATGAAGGAAGACATTATACCATCACCTAGCCTTAACAATGCCTTTGATTACACCCCGTCAACCCACTATAAACACGGTCAACTAAAGCAGAAATCATAAACATCACAAGACATGATTTCGGGGCCGATTCTCTATCCCTGGTGGAGTCGCCAGAATGTAAGACACAGAAATCGGCAACGCTGTTCCAAGCTCGTGGCCTAATTGGGAGTACAGAATAGCCCGTGGGGGAACTAAACCAAAGAAATAACATGGAGTCGCCACCCGGTGTGAACCAGGAAAATGATTTAAGGCCGCACTCACCCCTCGCAAGGGAAGACCTCAAACTGTTGGGTTCAGAATGGTCCCTTACTTATGCCACTTGTAATGAAAGGATTTGTACAATAATCTAACCAAGCCTAAGCAACATATATTTCCAAGGATAATCAACTTCTAAGTTCATGCATACAAAAATAAATTGGAATAACGACAAGCATATAATTTCATGAACACATTATATTGATAAACACAAAGACGCAAATAAACAATAATTGTACATGCATGCATATTAAAGAGAGGCAATTAAGTGCATAATGTAATGAGATAATTAAAGAGGCAATTATACACTAAAATAAACGTGCCATGATGTGATGCAAAAGAAGATAGGCAATTAAGGTGAAATAAGAGAGATGCGATATATGCCCACATCTATATAGGACTTCAAATGTCCGATTGAACGTATCTTACATTCAATCGAACGTGCTTTGTCCGGCGCGGCAAAACATCGTGGCAAAGGTAGCCCTTAGGCTTTTCATCTCTCGAAATAGAGGACCTTTAAACCAACTTGATTTGCCCATGCGCCTTACAATATGATGCATGATTATGCAAGGAGATGACATACAAAAAAGTAAATAACAAAATAATAAAAGGCGCGGCAAAGTATTGTCATAAATGTAGCCTTTTCGACTTTTTCCCTCAAATAGGGAACCTTTAAACCAACATACTAAGCCCATACGCATTACATCACAATGCATAGAAAGTAAAGACAACAATATAGAACTTCGTATACTCGATTAAACATATCTCACATTCAATCAAACACATTTCGTCAGGCGCAGTAAAGTATTGTCGTAAAGGTAGCCTTTTGGACTTTTCTTCCCTCAAATAGAGAACCTTTATACCAACATACTAAGCCCATGCGCATTACATCACAATCCATAGAAAGTAAAGACAACAATATAGGACTTTGTATACTCGATTAAACATATCTCACATTCAATCAAACATACTTCGTCCGGCGCGACAAATTATTGTCATAAAGGTAGCCTTTTGGATTTTTCTTCCCTCAAATGGAGAACCTTTAGACCAACATACTAAGCCCATGCGCATTACATCACAATGCATAGAAAATAAAGACAATAATATAGGACTTCGTATACTCGATTAAACATATCTCATATTCAATCAAACACATTTTGTCCGGCGCGGCAAAGTATTGTCGTAAAGGTAGCCTTTTAGACTTTTCTTCCCTCAAATAGAGAACCTTTAGACCAACATACTAAGATCATGCGCACTATATCATCAATACACAAGCAAGTAACGTGCGGAAAGTAAAAGATGGAATATAAAATACGAATAATAAACAAACAAGATAAAATAAAGTGAAAGATATGTCGTTTGCTCAAGTGGTACGTGGAGTTATTTCCCAAGTACAGACCGCACTACCATCCATTCAGATTCGGCTACGGAATTTACGTCTGGGTTTTCATCCGATATACCATAGGAGATGACACATTTTCCATTCATCCAATGGCCACAACACACATTAACCAACGACTCTCATGCGAAGGAAATTCAATAAATAATTAAAAAATGAATGAAAATAAATAAGAAAGGTGCCCTCAGGTCTAACCTTTTATGTCGACTCTTTGAAGTGCGTCACAAGGCCGTCGGAAGGGATAACACTCTGCAACTCTTCCGGTTCACTGGTTCACATTCTTTCCTCGCTGTTTTATTGTTTGGGCTGCTGTTTTTTACTCTGTTTTGCTACTGTTTTACTGCTGTTTTTTTAGCCACTGTTTTTGATGTATTAAGGGACTGTTTTTCGATTTCTAAGGGGATTAGAGCTGCTATTTTGTGCGGTAATTTAAGGGTTTCAAAGTGCAGTTTTTGTCCATTGTTATCGGTAATATAGGCCATTGTTTGGGGTGATTTTTTGGGTGATTATAGAGCAGTTCCATGGGTTGTTTTTCGGTCATTGTAGTGTAGTTTCAAAGGCTGTTTTTCAGTGATGCAGGGACTGTTTTGGGGGATGTGATCTGTTGGACAATTATGACCCATAGCGTCACTATTTGTACAGATCATAGTGTTGTTGTACAAATTAACTATGTGACAAAGGAGATTGCACTCTTATCATTTGTGATTAGATCACCTGGATGTATAAATGATAGGAGGTCCCTATGATTTGTTCCTGGACGGAGAATGATATGAGACAGTATCAGTCCACGAAGGATAAATCATTAAATATCCCTAGTCAGAGTATTATCGAGATTGGACATCGATAAATACGTAAAAGACTAGTATTACACTTGTGCGCGTTGTGAGGGCACAACGTCATAGTTCTCATATATTTGGGTATAGGATACTCATGCAAGTGTAATAGGAGATTGCGTTTCACCAATAGTACGGGAAACAGCTTCGCTCTGGATAGATCCCCTCGGAATTCCATTGGTAGTATGACTATGTGTCTATGGAAGTCCGAAATCAGGGTAGGTGTATTTGGTCTTAATCTGAGACTTACACCGCTAACACTTGCGACAATCAATATACTTTGGTTGCGGTCATCCAGGGCTTTAACAGGTCTGTGTTCGCCAATGCTGGGTATATTGAGAATCATAGTGTGTTGGGTGTGATGTCAAGACGGAAGTGTCACTCTAGTCATATGGAGATGATGGTCACGTAGGATACAAGACTGGTTCTCTTAAATGATACAGCTATTAGGATAAAATGACAAGGTCAGGTTTATCTGATTATAGAGACTAGTCACCAGACATCCGACATGTGCTTCGTACGGGGCAGACACAATTCCAGCCCCAGGCCTAGCACGTGATCATTCGATACTGGATAGAAATATGCAATACTACGTATACTGTTGGTTTCTAATTAGGTCCCAAGAATCATGAAATCAAGCACAAAAATGCATGAATACACAAAGGAGAATGGCGGAAACATACTCAAAATGAACGGATCTTGCGACGCGAAGAACACAAGCCTTCAAACTCCCTCAAAAGCTCACGGTAGCAGCTCCCTTTGGTAGTAGACTGCACGATGGTGGCTGGTTTGGCTCCTCCAAGAATCGGCCATGGGAGACATCCATTGAAGCTCCAAGCTTCAAGCTTCAAAAAGATTCCAAGCTCAAGTGTTCACTGCCCTATCACCTAAGGAAGACTCAAGTGTGTGCTAGCACTTTGATTTTGCAACAAAATCATCATCTTCATCTCTTCTTCATTCGGTCAAACCAGAAAATAGAGAAGGAAGAAACGACTCAAAGCCGAGAGAGAAGAAGAGTGAAAAAGGAAAAATGTGAATGAGGAAAGAGATAGAGAGAGAAAAGAAAAGATTTTTGTATATATATTTATTTTTATTTTCCAAAAACAAAAACAAATACACAAAATCATTTCATATCTCAAATAGTCAAAAAGCAAAAGTAATAAAAGCTTTTCAACTACCACATCAATCACTCAATCAATCAATCAAATTGTCACATCACTCAAAATTACATGTGATTTGACGCTTGATGTGACTTGCGATTTGACACTCGATTTGACTTGCGTGCCGCACTCGAAATCGAAATACGAATGCGCTCGCAAATAGTCCCGGGCTCGGGTTCGCTAATTCCAAATTAACAAATTTTCCATCGCGATGTAATTAAACGATTACGCCTAGCGAAATCAATATTCACGTCGCTAACGAATTCATTCTAAATTAATTCGTTCGCCTGAATTAAAATCTAATTTCAATTTCGCGTCGAAATAAAATTTCGTATAATATATAAAATATATTATTTTATTGATTAATTCCAAATTAATCGTTCTCTCTATTTAATTAATATTTTATCCCAGATAAAATATCTCTGTAATTAATCCCAGATTAATTTTCTCTCTCTTCTAATTAATCCCAGATTAATTAAAGTGCGAGTCATACATCATCGGTGAATCTTTGGAAGCGACCCATGAGATCCCCGGATATGTTGGCAGTAAATTCGTTCGTCAGACTATCCGAACACGTAAGTACCTCGTACTACATTTATACCGATTTACAAGACAAGGTTGGCTTCTAGCAAATCGTCATGCCTACCCAATTCTCAAGAATTATCCTTATAGGAATATGTGATCTATATCAAGCGTAGTATACCGTAGTATTGCGTATTTAGATCCATCATCGAATGATCACATGCTAGGCCTGAGGCTGGAATTGTGTCAGCCCCGTACGAAGCACATATCGGATGTCTGGTAACTAGTCTCTATAATCGAATATGCATGACCTAGTCATAATATCCCGATAGCTCGAGCATTTAAGAGAACAAGTTTCGTATCCTATGTGACCATCATCTCCATATGACTGGAGTGATACTTTTGTCTTAACATCACAACCAACACACTACGATTCTCAATATACCCAACATTGGCGTACATAGAACCTGTTAAAGCCCTGAACGACCTCAACTAAAGTATATTGATTGTCGTAAGTATTAGCGGTGCAAGTCTGAGGTTAAGACCAAATACACCTACCCTGATTTCGGACTTCCATAGACACATAGTCATACTACCAATGGAATTCCGAGGGGGTCAATCCAGAGCGAAGCTGTTTCCCGTACCATTGGTAAAACACAACCTCCTATTACACTTGCATGAGTATCCTATACCCAAATATATGAGAACTATGTCGTTGTGCCCTCACAAACGCGCACAAGTGCAATACTAGTCTTTTACGTATTTATCGATGTCGAATCTTGATAATACTCTGACTATGGATATTTAATGATTTATCCTTCATGGACTGATACTTTCTCATATCATTCTCCGTCCAGGAACAAATCATAGGGACCTCCTATCATTATATATCTAGGTGATCTAATCACAAATGATAAGAGAGCAATCTCATTTGTCACATAGTTAATTTGTACAACAACACCATGATCTGTACAAATAGTGACGCTATGGGTCATAATTGTCCAACAATCTCCCACTTGGCCTATAGCCAGTCACTCGAGTGTCTGCCACCTGAACTATGCAGGTTGGCTCAAACTGTTGAGAAAAGCTTTCTTCAGCGGATTTTCATGAATATCATCTGATGCGATTTATACGATCATCACATCACCATGATGTATGATCCGAACGAATCAGATGAATATTGAAGTACGTATCTGGATCATTGATGAGACCATTAATTCTTTAGCTTGTATTTATGCCTAGCTCAGCTGCTAACAGAACTATATCTAATCTAATTAGATTTGTTATTGACCCAGATGGCTTCTATTGCTGCCTCAGCAGCTGCAATTAATCGGTATTTGTTGTTTATTCGGTAACAGTATCTTGCTTGGAAGATTTCCAACTCATTGTATTGTTATTCAAACTGTATAGTACCGTTTGCGACTTTTAGTCATCTTTATCGGTTATAGGAAACTTGCGACAGTGATCCCAGTCACTTCAAGTTCTCCTTCTCCATAGACTAAGACAACATCCTTAGTTCTCTGAGATACTAACGGATGTTCTTAACTTCAATCCAGTGGCTATCACTCGGATTGTCCTGTTTATGAATCTATATGCTCAAAGCGTATGAGACACCAGGTCGCGTACATTTTTCAATGTACGGTTCCACGTAGAGTTTTCGAAAGCCAAGCTTTCGCCGATAGTTATTTTATAGGAATATCATTTCCAATAAATGACATATTATTATTTTATAGGATAGCCACTGTCAGTGCGCTCCCACTAACCATCTTATATACACAAGAATCATTTTCGTTTTGAATTAAATCATAAATCATTATGATTACATCAAAATGATAATTCCAAGAACCTAATGCTTGCTTCAATCCAATCATGGATCGAATAACAAGCATTATCCAAATGGATTTATCGTGGCAACAAGTAAAAGGTTGAATAGCAATCAACACAATGTTGATAATGATACCTTTCCGTTAAAATCCCAACTTAATATGTTGGTATGTTTCCATCCATGTACGTCTTCCTTGAAGACTTATAGTACCAGTAGGCACAATGCCTTGTGGTACATGACCGGCGTAAACACACACGTATAACGCAAGCGCATGTATCGTTCAAGTAGTATAAAAATATCGATCCCACGAGGACTTAATTCCTACTGTTGTTATTAATTGTTGAATCTATTTATTTACAAATATCTAATTAAAGGGAGAATAGAATTGATTGCTTGATTGATTTGGTTGATTGTAGATTTGCTAAATAAATAAAAAGATAAAAGAAAATACTAAGGAAAATAAAAGACACAAAGTTCTTAAGGTTGTGATTTCTTTTAATATCATTTAAAAGATGAAGTGATTATTTTATGTTTGTGTAATAAATCAGTTTACTAACCTGGAACACTAAATTATGTAAAAGCCTCTTCCGATGGTCAACTACAAATACCCAGTATAACCCAATTGAACCATATTCCTATGTCAACCACATTACCTGGATTCATTAATTTAAGTTCCAATTATGGCTACCCCCGCCCGACAGGTATATTCCTATCATGTAAGGAAATCTATTAAAGGGTTATCTATCCTCAAGGAAGATCGTGGGCTATTAAGTCTAAGGCTGAAACCTAAAATCCCTATGTCTAGCTCATTTTAGATTTACCATATCAATCTTATTGGTGATCAGACAATAAGAAGCATTAAGCTTAAGACTTAATAAGTAAACCTATAAATTACCCAAACTATAAAATAATCCCTTATAAACTAGTGATATTAAAAGTCATCACAACCCCTAGATAACTAACACATAACTAGGGCTAGTAAAGACATAAAGTAAAAATACTGAAAAGTAATAAAATAAAATGTTAAGGTAAAAGGAATTATTTCTACTATTACTTATTTAGATATCTCCCAGTAAAATAATATATAAACTTGTGATTAATACCAACCAGCCATAAAGGCGGAACCAAAATAACCAGCCATAAAGGCGGAACCAAAATAACCAGCCATAAAGGCGGAACCAAAATAACCAGCCATAAAGGCGGAATATAAGTTTTATTACCAACCGACCAATCTGGCGGTATCCTGATTAAGTCAAATTTAAATAGTAAATATATTATTTTTAAGGGAGATTAATCTAAATAGTAATAGTAAAAGAAATTACCTTTCACCCGAACATAAGGAAATTACCTCATCATGGTGAATAGTAAAAACTGTAAAAAGTAAAAAGTAAATTGTAAAAATTGTAAAAAGTGAAAAGTAAAATTAAATTACTATTATTACAAAAAGTAATTAAAATTATTTACAAAACTAAAAGATAAAAAATAAAAACTAAAAAATAAAGATTCTAGAGAGAGAAGCTCTCTCTTTAGACGGATTTGAAGAGAGAGGATGGGACACTGAATTCTGAAATCTCGAGCTCAATTTATAGGCGTCGATAGGGTCTGGGCGTCGCGACGCTAAAGGGTTCCGCGTCGCGACGCCAGCTACAGTGACACATGTCACGCGCTGATTTTTCGGCTCAGATCTTATCCGATGACGTGGCACTGTTCATGATGTCATTGCTTACGTCATTCTGAGGTGAGATTGTCGGCAGCATCAGATCGTGACACGTGGCATGGGCGTATTTTAGCACGGCCATTGAGATGTTGACACGTGTCCTGGCGCACGTTAGCATAGATGATGATTGTCGGCACCGTTGTGATGATGACACGTGGCAGCGCAAGTTAGCAAGTTTTCTGTGATGGTGACACGTGGCACGGCGCACGTTAGCAAAGTCAACTTTTCAGATTCTGACCCGTTGACCCCGGCGTACTTTAGCAAAATCGGCGCATGTTGGGCGTCGCGGCGCGCAAAGCTCCACCGTCGCGACGCGAAGAAGATGAAAATATTCCTGTTGATGCATTTTTGTCCGGTTTGCCCCAAATTGCCTCCAGTGCTGTCCAAACTTTATTTATCTGCAAAATAACAACAAAACACATCAAAACGTTCATAAAACTCAAGAAACTATACAAAATATTAAGTTTAATGAGTGGGAAATAGTGATATAAATATCACTCATCACACCCCCAAACCTAACATTTTGCTAGTCCTCGAGCAAAATATAAAATAAAATAACATAATAAATTTTAACTAAGCCAATTTCGTAGGGATCACGGTTGCATTTAGCATATGCAACAAGCCTTTAAACCCCTAGGTGTCCCTAGTGGACGAGTGTAGTCTCATGAGGGTTTACAGTAATGATACCCACAAACATTTTACAAAAGTAAAAGTTAGTTAAAACTAATGCACACAAAAGCAAAAAGACAAGAGAAAAGAGAATAAAGAAGTTAGTGACTAATCAGGTGAAAATTCTACTCCAAGTTACTAGTTGTTTTGTTTCTTTCTAAATTACCGAATAAGTAAATTCTCCGATTATTTTTTTACCATTCTCCATATACACAACTAACAAAATATTAATCAACTCATTTTTTCCCACAACAGTCATAAGTGCAGTTGATAAGAGAGTAATATTTTTGCCCTAAAGTTCTATCAGATTCCACACCTTTTGTAGCAATGGAATAATTTTCTGATTTTTCTGATTTTTTCTTTGATTTTTTTCTCTATTTTTTATTTATACACAATGCCTTCCGTCTATGTAGCGAGCTTTGGGTCGGTGGCTCCCAAACCAGTTGGCTTTAGGGCACCAGGTGTTAAGACACCCCTACAAACTTAATTACTCAGACTTCAGATATATATATATTTTTGCAGCATCTTCGATCCATGTAACGAGCTTTGGGCCAATGACTCCCAAACCAGTTGGTTTTAGGGCACTAGGTGTTAAAACACCCTTACAGACTTAATAACTCGGATCTCGGACTTTTTTTTTTTTTTTTACTCCATCACTATTTAGAGATGCTTCATCCAATTAAACTATAGCACGGAATATTACAAACTTTTCAATTTTAGCTCATGACTGTATGTTTCCATGTATGTTGATAATACCTGCCAACGGAGCATATGAAGATCCATTTTAGTCAGTGTTAATGAGAATTTACGAATTAAATAATTTAAAATGAAATAAACAAAAATTAACTTGTTTTGAAATAAATGGTTTGAGATACGTATCAGGAGTGAAAACTCCTTACTCAGCTATCTCTCACCAATTTCACCTTTTTAGTCAAAATAAAAACACAAAAATGCAAAATATTTTTGTAATTTTTGAAAAATTTTCAATTTTTTTTGTATTTTTTGAAAAATTTTGGACTAAAAATAAAAACAACATACAAACTACAAACAAGGTACTAATCAACAAATTTCCTCCCCCAAACCTAAATGAGACATTGTCCCCAATGTCTTAAACAGTAAAAGGAGAGTTAGAAGGTTGTACCTGGTTAGCTGAAATCTACAGGAAATTAAAGGTTAAGATCCAGATTAATTCGACGCCTCTTACCACGATCCTCCTCAGACCAATTTATCTTTGATAGGATAGGGTCAACTTGTGGTTCATAGGCTATGAGTTGGTCTATTAGATCCGGAGTAAGTCTGGCAGTGAAGAGGAGTTCTTTCATAGGTTTTGATACGAACCCATTTCTCCGAGCATCATCAAGAAATACACAAAGAAAATCATAAAATCCATCAACGTTGAGCAAACCAATTGGTTTCTGGTGTATGTTCAGGTTCGCCCAAGATAGAACTATAAAAATTTCCTCCAATGTACCCAAGCCACCTGGCAAAGCAATAAAAGCATCAGCACGGTTAATCATTTCTACCAAACATTCAGACATACCTGATACGATCAGTTCCTCTCTGTTTGATGATCCAATAAGATTTGCCTCTGCCAAGGGTTTTGGGACGATTCCCAAAACGTGACTGCTTCCCTCATGTACGGATTTGGAAAAATCCCCATAAGTCCGAGATTGCCTCCGCCATATATTAAATGCATATTCCTTGCAGCTAAGACTCGACCCAATTCATGTGCCGCTTCTATGTATTGTGGTTTAGTACCAACAATACTACCGCAAAACACACAGATGTTTTCAACTCGTCTTCTTGAAGTGGCTTCCATTTTTTTATGTATTTCTTTTTCAAATCAAGATGCCTTCAAAAGTGCAATGCCAGGCTGAATTTATAGTACCTGAAAAATGGTGAGTAATAATAGCACTAATATCTTCCAAAGGACGATTGTTAGCTAAACAACAAAACAAATCGTGAAAGGTCAAAAAGTCTGGATCCTGTCTACGAAAATAAAGATAATTACAACAGAAAAGCGAATCAAAGCAATAATTAAGGTAACGGAATTGTGTATGCAATACGCCACTCGCTTAGTATAAATTCATTAGAATGCGTCTCAAGATTTCATTCCTTATTCAGCCATTGTTAATGAATTGTTTCTCATCTTTGATTGCCAAACACAATTCCTTCTGTCTTAAAATGCTTCGTTTGTGCCTTTCCCTACAAAAATAACACACAAAATTAAAAAGTTCACACAAAACAAATTACAACAAATTGCATGGGTTGCCTCCCTGCTAGCGCTAAATTTTTCGTCTTCAGCCAGACGTGAATGAAATTCATCTGTTAAGGAGGTTTCAATGTCGTTTTGGATGTCCGATTACAGACAATTCCGTGAGCGGTTCTTTTGAAGGGTCTCTTCCAACGGTAAAGTGGCAAAAAGAGTTTTGTCTCATTCAATGCTTGTGCCACCTTTTTGCTCATTGTTGTTCCAGTGGTTCCTGAAAAGAAAGAAAGAAAATCAGGAGGTCTCGTATGGTGCTTGACTTGAAATGGAGGTTCCATTCTGTCAAGTTTCTGGGTGATATCTTTGATTTGTACTCCCCAACACAGCGATGTTTTTCCTGAATGCTCTGGATCTTTATTAAGGTCAGACATTTGCTCTTCCATTTGCTCTTCTTTTTGCTCCACCTTTTCTTCACAGATGTATTTGAAAATTTCCATATTCAGCTTTTCATTTGTCATCTGTGAAATACATGCATCAAAATTATCAACCTGAGGATGAAAAGAAATGTCAGATTTTAGGTCTTCATCCTCTGATGAAATAATTGGCTCAGGTAGATCTTCTTCAAACATTTATGCAAAGCATTCTCCAAGATCTTCATTTTGAGGTTTGAAAGTTTGATCCTCCGTTGTTGGTGCAGTTGGTATAAATGGATCAGCTTCCTCCTCGTCAGAGTCAGAATAATAAAAATCAAATTGAGACTTTGCCGGTTCAGGTTCCTGAACTGATACCTCTGATTCTTGATACTGCTCAGCCTCATCCTCTGTTATGATGTCATGATGAATCTGAGGATATTCGAAGGCTTCTTCAGTATTATTTAAATTTGCTCCGTGAGATATTTGATTCAGGTTATCTGTTAATTGTCTAATTTGATCTGTCATCCTCTGTATAGACACCGTTTGACTCTGAATTTGTGCATCAAATCGAGCTGTCTGTTCTTTGAACATGTGAATCAATTGATCTTCCTCTGATGGTTCTGGTTGTTGATGAAGATCGCATATGGATGGTGGATAAGATGAAAAATGTGGTTCTGAGAAATGTGATGGCTCGTCATACCATGAAGGATCTTGATAGTTCTGCCACCCTGGATTGTAGTCGTACTCGCAATAATCGCTTGGGTGGTTACCATTACAATGTCACATCTCCACATTGAGTTCTGTTGAGCAAATGTAGTATTGCTTGGCTCTGGCATCCAGTGATAATCATTGGGCTCGACAACAGGCCTCAGAAAACCGGACTGTTACTCCCAGATGTGGGGTGTATCTTCTTGTAAAGCACGTAATCTTTCAATCTCCCAGTAATGTTCCATTTTTAAGTCACCTGAAATCAAAAGAAAGAAATAAAAATTACAGATAAAAATAAAGAAAATTAGATACAAGTAAATTAGATAGCTTCAAAATTAACAACTCAAGAAATATAAGACCCCGGCAACGGCGCCAAAAACTTGACCGGCGTAAACACACACATATAACGCAAACGCACGTATCGTTCAAGTAGTATAAAAATATCGATCCACGAGGACTTAATTCCTACTGTTGTTATTAATTGTTGAATCTATTTATTTACAAATATCTAATTAAAGGGAGAATAGAATTGATTGCTTGATTGATTTGGTTGATTGTAGATTTGCTAAATAAATAAAAAGATAAAAGAAAATACTAAGGAAAATAAAAGACACAAAGTTCTTAAGGTTGTGATTTCTTTTATATCATTTAAAAGATAAAGTGATTATTTTATGTTTGTGTAATAAATCATTTACTAACCTGGAACACTAAATTATGTAAAAGCCTCTTCCGATGGTCAACTACAAATACCCAGTATAACCCAATTGAACCATATTCCTATGTCAACCACATTACCTGGATTCATTAAATTTAAGTTCCAATTATGGCTACCCCCGCCCGACAGGTATATTCCTACCATGTAAGGAAATCTATTAAAGGGTTATCTATCCTCAAGGAAGATCATGGGCTATTAAGTCTAAGGCTGAAACCTAAAATCCCTATGTCTAGTTCATTTTAGATTTACCATATCAATCTTATTGGTGATCAGACAATAAGAAGCATTAAGCTTAAGACTTAATAAGTAAACCTATAAATTACCCAAACTATAAAATAATCCCTTATAAACTAGTGATATTAAAAGTCATCACAACCCCTAGATAACTAACACATAACTAGGGCTAGTAAAGACATAAAGTAAAAAATACTGAAAAGTAAAATAAAATAAAATGTTAAGGTAAAAGGAATTATTTCTACTATTACTTATTTAGATATCTCCCAGTAAAATAATATATAAACTTGTGATTATACCAACCAGCCATAAAGGCGGAACCAAAATAACCAGCCATAAAGGCGGAACCAAAATAACCAGCCATAAAGGCGGAACCAAAATAACCAGCCATAAAGGCGGAATATAAGTTTTATTACCAACCGACCAATCTGGCGGTATCCTGATTAAGTCAAATTAAATAGTAAATATATTATTTTAAGGGAGATTAATCTAAATAGTAATAGTAAAAGAAATTACCTTTCACCCGAACATAAGGAAATTACCTCATCATGGTGAATAGTAAAAACTGTAAAAAGTAAAAAGCAAATTGTAAAAATTGTAAAAAGTGAAAAGTAAAAATTAAATTACTATTATTACAAAAAGTAATTAAAATTATTTACAAAACTAAAAGATAAAAAATAAAAACTAAAAAATTAAAGATTCTAGAGAGAGAAGCTCTCTCTTTAGACGGATTTGAAGAGAGAGGATGGGACACTGAATTCTGAAATCTCGAGCTCAATTTATAGGCGTCGATAGGGTCTGGACGTCGCGACGCTAAAGGGTTCCGCGTCGCGACGCCAGCTACAGTGACACATGTCACGTGCTGATTTGTCGGCTCAGATTGTCGGCAGCATCAGATCGTGACACGTGGCATGGGCGCATTTTAGCACGGCCGTTGAGATGTTGACACGTGTCCTGGCGCATGTTAGCATAGATGATGATTGTCGGCACCGTTGTGATGATGACACGTGGCAGCGCAAGTTAGCAAGTTTTCTGTGATGGTGACACGTGGCACGGCGCACGTTTGCAAAGTCAACTTTTCAGATTCTGACCCTTTGACCCCGGCGCACTTTAGCAAAACCGGCGCATGTTGGGCGTCACGGCGCGCAAAGCTCTAGCGTCGCGACGCGAAGAAGATGAAAATATTCCTGTTGACGCATTTTTGTCCGGTTTTGCCCCAAATTGCCTCCAGTGCTGTCCAAACTTTATTTATCTGCAAAATAACAACAAAACACATCAAAACGTTCATAAAACTCAAGAAACTATACAAAATATTAAGTTTAATGAGTGGGAAATAGTGATATAAATACCATTCATCAGTACATTAACTAGTATCCAAACTGGTTGATATACATGGAATCCATTTCTGATTATATGGCACTTTGCCATAATATAGAGTCGATACCTTGTATCACATCCTCATACGTAGTCAGTGGTATTCCTCAATAAGATAGACATCTTTATAAGGTGATATCAGAAACCCATACCCCAGGTTGTTTTCTGATTCTGTCCGACCTACGCGGTTCTTGTGTATTTGAAGATTAATGGTATAGTTTCATCCTTGATGAACTATTTATGTTCCATTAAGATTCGGTGCCAGGAATAGTATTACTCCGATTTTCATCGAGTTTTACTACCCTCTCACTTACCACTGCATATCGATATTCCTCTCTGGAAAACCGCATGTTGAGCAACAATCTAATTGTTCTCTGGTGAGATGTATAAGTACAATACTTATGGTATCCCTAGGATAACCTATATTTGGCACTTATCAAATTTGGGTTCTTGTTTGGTATCATCCAAACGTATGCCTAGTATACCCAAATCATCAGGAATGTGAAACTCGGTTTCTTTCCCGTTCATATCTAATATGATATCTGTCAAACAGATTTTAATGGAACCTTATTCAAAATAAGTTCTTGCACTGTTTAAATCTTATCCGTTGAAGGAAATGGTAGCTTAGAACGACTCGTGATTAACCTTATCATGTCTAACAAAATTCGGTTAATCCTGTTCGGACACACCGTCAAACTGACGTGTTCTAGGAGGAGTCCTCATTGTAAGAGTACTATACTCTTTCAAGTATACGAGAAACTTATTGCTTAAGTATTTTCCATTATGGTCTTACCGTGACGGTTTAATACTATAGCCGATCTGTTTGTCTATTTCGTGTCGAAACTCTAAAAGTTTCTAATCTGTGTTTCAAAAGAAACACACAACCATAACACGATGCCACATCCGTATAGGTCACGAAATATTCATATCCACATCTAGCCTAGCTAGATATGGGCCCACTTGCTTCACTATGAACTAGGGCTAACAGATCAGTGGCATTTACACTTTTACCAAGTTAATAGTGTTTTAGGCACTTTGCCCAAAAATTAGATTCGTAGACTTTATTTGAATAAAATCAAATTAGTCATAGTACCCACTCTTCGAAAGTGTGGATATACGATTCTTGTTTAATAGTGTCCCTGACAACTATGCCACAATTAGTTTCTTCTGATTAAATCAGTATGAGTTATTTGTTTGACATGTTATATATTTGAGATTTATTTATATTCAAAATATAAATGCTGTTATTCATATCTAATGTGTTTATCTCAATATCATCTTTATATAATGAAACACTTTAGTGTTCTAGAATATAAGGTTCACCCGCAGCGGGTTAAACACTGATATAGAGATAATGTATCTAGTCAAACTAGTTATGTTATAACAGTTTCCAATTTTAGGTACATACCCGATGGTAGTTCTTAAACTTAGGTATCTTTGGTTAAAACAGTGAATTTCGTCCTGTTTCCAATTCGCAGATAAATCTCAATTGAAGTCAGTATCATGTTCAAAACAGATTCTGAACATCAATCCATATTTATGTACCACACTAAGTATCTAAAATTTAATTTTAATACTAGTTGTGAACATAATTATGATAAACATATTTGTAGTCAGAGCCTTGCTCGTCTTCAATTCATTCTTGGGATATGTCCTTTATCTTCCCAGAAGATTATAATGATTTTGCCTTTGCCCTTTTCAACATTCTAGAAGCCTTTGGCTAGGCCTCGGGTTTCTAGAATATCAAAGTATGGTGTGACTTGCGGTACCTGCCTAATTGCAAATTTTAGTATTTCAAAGATCTAAAATAGATCCATGAAAATCCTTCAATTTCATTATCATACTTTAAGGATCTAATCCTTAGTTCTGATTCAGAAATTAAGGAATCTACTGCGACAAGCTTAATGGATTAAGCACTTAAGTTATCATTACATGATCTTCCAAAGATCATTCTCTACTATTTTCTTAACTCCGGGCTTTCGGCATAATACGTTATTTTATCAAATAAACTAACTTATTATTTTTCCAGGGCCATCCTGAAATTTATTCCCAATTTGAAAATTAAACCATTTAAACACATTTTCCCCAGGATTATGTTTTAAATGTCAATCTTTCAATTTATCTTGATTCTAATGGTCCAACTATTTAATCAACGATTGTGGTACTATATATTATAATGATTATCATAGTCCAACTATATAATCAAATATAATTTAAATTAATTAACCTCAATTACATTGATTACTATAATCCAATTATAAAATCAACTGTAAATTGAAATTAATTAATTCAAATATATTGATTACTATAATCCAATTATATAATCAACTATAATACAGTCCAACTGTTTATTAAAACAACAATTTAAATATTAGTCCAACTAACATTTAATCTAATGACGAAACAATTTGAATGAGCGCATATGGCAAGTAATTAAACGAATATTGCAAATTCAATTCTTAACTCCCACTATTTTTCGGCGAGCCTCTAACCCTCTGTCGAGTACTCGGGAAACCGCGTTTCCTAGTGGGCTAGGATCCCGTTAAATATCACACAATCTTGACTTTGGCCAACAAATTGTATGATAATTAACTAGGTAGATCTCTAAGATCAATTGGATCCAATCCAATTCCTAGATCCGGAAGGGGGACGTCCAAGCCCGAAACATATATCTTATATATGCCAATACATCCAATGTATTACCTAACCTTTTTCCTCTGAATCAACTAAGCCTTGGCTTTTGCACAACAAACTTAGTGATCCCAGTCAAGCGCGACCCATTGACCATGGAAAGCTTCGTAATCAATGTCGATGGACAAGAAGTGGTCTTGACTTTGGCCAACAAACCACAACTTGGAAAAGACACCGATATGGAACAAAGCATTCGTGATTCAAACACATCTTCGACAGACAAAGGCCTTGACTTTGGCCAACAAACCAATGCCGTCTCGGATCTTGAGTGAGAATCACTCAATGAAGGAAAGACGCTTAATATTATTTGAGATTTTCGCGTGTAAATTGGCAACCAATTTATTATCTTTGTTAAGGTATCATCATCATACACCCTTAAACATGCATTCTAAACACATAATAAAGTGCATATGAAAAAAAAATAATGATATGCGGATGGATACTTTACATTGATCCTAGATCAAATCTCTCATTTTCTCTCTCCTGCTAGAACATGTATTACTTCTACCTGTTACATAACACTTCTAAAGAAACCTCATTTACATTGAGGGGAATAGGTGAGAAGAGAAATACAATGAGAATGAGGTAATAAGGCTGGACACGCAGGTCCAATTAATAAATCAAATTTATTACAATTTCCAAAATTGCCCCACCCATCTAATATCCATCCGATATATATTATTCATGCATCGCAACCATGTATTCATACAAGCATGTTATCAACCAATCTAATCCAATTAATTAATCTGATAATTAGTGATCATCCAATGTTCAAACAACGATATGATTTTGCGCGAGTCAAACTCGTTTTGCGAATAAGTATTCAAAGTACGAATTCTTGAATTAAATTAAACTACAAAATTAAATCCAATTCAATTTGTATTTAATACTAATTCACTATTTAATTCCAAATTAAATATTACACTTTATTAACGAACCTTTACGACTTAAATTCAAAATTCAATCGTAACGGGTCTCAACGTCCAACGTTTATTTAATTAAAGTCCAATGGGCTTTTAATTAATTTCTTTAAGGCGTGGACTTTTGGTCAACTCGGGTCAAACTGATAACCAAATTCCAATCCGGGATTTACCCCATAAGCCCAGAAATCAATTTTGGCCCATTAGGCCCAATTAAATAATTAAGGTCCATTAAGTCATAATTGGACTTTATGGATGCGATTTTGGGCCCAATTGGATCCAACCAAATTGGCCTAAATCTAACTTGGTACAACCAAGCCCAAAAGCCCAATTACAACCTATAAGGCTCAAATCCAATTTCAAGCCCAATTAATTAACTTATAAATTTCCAAATTCCACAATTAATTAACCTAAGTGTAATACAGAATTAATCACCCAATTAACATTTCTAAAACATCAATTAGCATAATTAATCATGCATTTTAACATCAAATAGTGTCCAACACAATTCAATCAAAATAAAACCCATTTTCAAGCTTCTTTATTCTCGGCAATTAGGGTTTTTTTCATTCGATTCGGTTTCAATCCAATTGAATCCACAATCATCATTTCCCAAATCAATTCAACTCATCCAATGAATCAAATCAAAAACTCACCATGAATTTTTATATCATCATAAATTCGGCCAAGCCTTTAATTTGGGGAAATTTGTCCAATTCAAAATTTAATCCAATTAAACCTCAAATCAACATTACCCAATTGTTTTAAGTTATCCAATGATCAAAAAACAAAAATTACCAAGACATTAGGGCTTATTAATTTTCGGCCAAGCCTTCAATTTGGGGGAAATTGATCCAATCCAATTTTCTTGAAATTGATCATGCACAACTTCAATTCAACCTCATTCAAGCATACTAAATCAAACAATTTAACCAATATATGCTCAAATCGATTTTGCCCAATTTTAAACCCTAAAATTTTCATGCTTGATGTAAGCTCTGATACCATTATTGGTTTCTAATTAGGTCCCAAGAATCATGAAATCAAGCACAAAAATGCATGAATACACAAATGAGAATGGCGGAAACATACTCACAATGAACGGATCTTGCGACGCGAAGAACACAAGCCTTCAAACTCCCTCTCAAAAGATCACGGCAGCAGCTCCCTTTGGCAGTGGACTGCACAGTGGTGGTTTGTTTGGCTCCTCCAAGAATCGGCCATGGGAGACCTCCATTGAAGCTCCAAGCTTCAAGCTTCAAAAAGATTCCAAGCTCAAGTGTTCACTACCCTATCACCTTAGGATAACTCAAGTGTGTGCTAGCACTTTGATTTTGCAACAAAATCATCATCTTCATCTCTTCTTCATTCGGTTAAACCAGAAATAGAGAAGGAAGAAACAGCTCAAAGCCGAGAGAGAAGAAGAGGGAAAAAAGAAAAACGTGAATGATGAGAGAGAGAGAGAGAGAAAAGAAAAGAGTTTTGTATATATATTTATTTTTATTTTCCAAAAACAAAAACAAATACACAAAATCATTTCATATCTCAAAAAGTCAAAAAGCAAAAGAAATAAAAGTTTTCAACTACCACATCAATCACTCAATCAATCAATCAAATTGTCACATCACTCAAAGTGACATATGATTTGACGCTTGATATGACTTGCGATTTGACGTTCGATTTGACTTGCGTGTCGTACTCGAATTCGAAATGCGAATACGCTCGAAAATAATCCCTGGCTCGGGTTCGTTAATTCCAAATTAATGAATTTTCCGTCGCGACGTAATTAAACGATTACGCCTAGCGAAATCAATATTCACGTCGCTAACGAATTAATTCAAAATTAATTCGTTCACCCGAATTAAAATCTAATTTCAATTCTGCGTTGAAATCCAATTTCGTATAATATATCAAATATATTATTTTATTGATTAATTTCAAATTAATCGTTCTCTCTCTTTAATTAATATTTTATCCCAGATAAAACATCTATGTAATTAATCCCATATTAATTTTCTCTCTCTTCTAATAAATCCCAGATTAATTAAAGTGCGAGTCATACATCATCGGTGAATATTTTGGAAGTGACCCATGAGATCCCCGGATATGTTGGCAGTAAATTCGGTCGTCGGACTATCCGAACACGTAAGTACCTCGTACTACGTTTATACCGATTTACAAGACAAGGTTGGCTTCTAGCAAAGCGCCATGCCTACCCAATTCTCCAGAAATATCCTTATAGGAATATGTGATCTATATCAAGCGTAGTATATGTAGTATTGCGTATTTCGATCCAGTATCGAATGATCACGTGTTAGGTCTGGGGCAGGAATTGTGTGTGCCCCGTACGAAGCACATATCGGATGTCGTGTAACTAGTCTCTATAATCGGATATACGTGACCTAGTCATAATATCCCGATAGCTCGAGCATTTAAGAGAACAAGTTCCATATCCTATGTGACCATCATCTCCATATGACTGGAGTGATACTTCCGTCTTAACATCACAACCAACACACTACGATTCTCAATATACCTAGTATTGGCGTACATAGAACCTGTTAAAGCCCTGGACGACCTCAACTAAAGTATATTGATTGTCGTAAGTATTAGCGGTGCAAGTCTCAGGTTAAGACCAAATACACCTACCCTGATTTCGGACTTCTATAGACACATAGTCATACTACCAATGGAATTCCAAGGGGGTCAATCCAGAGCGAAGCTGTTTCCCGTAACATCGGTAAAACACAACCTCCTATTACATTTGCATGAGTATCCTTTACCCAAATATATGAGAACTATGCTGTTGTGCACTCACAAACGCGCACAAGTGTAATACTAGTCTTTTACGTATTTATCGATGTCCAATCTCGATAATACTCTGACTAGGGATATTTAATGATTTATCCTTCGTGGACTAATATTGTCTCATATCATTCTCCGTCTAGGAACAAATCATAGGGACCTCCTATCATTTATATATCTAGGTGATCTAATCACAAATGATAAGAGAGCATCTCCTTTGTCACATAGTTAATTTATACAATAACACCATGATCTGTACAAATAGTGACGTTATGGGTCATAATTTTCCAACATATACTACGCTGATATAGATCCTTTATTCCTGTAAGGATGTTTCTGGAGAATTGGGTAGGCATGGCGCTTTGCTAGAGGCCAACCTTGTCTTGTAAATCGGTATAAACGTAGTACGAGGTACTTACGTGTTCGGATAGTCTAACGACCGAATTTACTGCCAACATATCCAGGGATCTCATGGGTCGCTTCCCAAAGATTCACCGATGACGTATGAATCGCACTCTAAATTAATCTGGGATTAATTAGAGAGAGAGAAGAGAAAATTAATCTGGGATTAATTGTTGAGATATTTTATCTGGGATAAAATATCAATTAAAGAGAGATAACGATTAATTTAGAATTAATCGATAAATTGATATATTTGATATATTAAAAGAAATTGGATTTCGACGCGGAATTAAAATTATATTTAATTCGGGCAAATGAATTAATTAGAATTAATTCATTAGCGACGTGAATTGTGATTACGCTAGGCATAATCATTTAATTACGACGCAATGGAAAATTTATTAATTTGGAATTAGCGAACCCGAGCCCGAGATTATTGCGAGCGCATTCGCATTTCGAATTCGAGTGCGGCACGCAAGTCATATCAGTGTGTCAAATCGCTAGTCGCATCTAGTGTCACATCAAACGTCAAATCATGTCACTTTGAGTGATGTGACACTTGATTGATTGATGTGATTGATTGATGGTTGTTGTTGGAATGGTGTTGAGCATTTACCATTTGACTTTTTGGAAGCCAAGAAGTGGTAATTCATTTAATTATTTTTGGGAAAAATTAGATAAGTGTATTAGATACACTTTTCAACTAATTCGTCAACATTTCTCTCTCTTTCTCTCTACATCACACACCCAAAAGGGCAAAAAGCTTACTAGTTTTTCATAAAAAAACGTGAGCAGTGAGGGAAGCGAGAGTGTGATTTTGTGGCAAAATCACAAGTACTAGCACACTTACGAGACATGCGAAGGTGATAGGGAAGCCCACCCATGAGCCGGGAATCGTTCGATGAAGCTTGGAGCTTGACGAAGGACCCAAACCAAGGCTGAACCAGCAAGGACAACAGTGGACTGCCGTGAGTTGTTCCAGTTGGCAGTGAAGAGTTTTTTGTTGCCTCTGCGTCGCTCAACCGATCGATATAAGTATTCCATAACTTCTTCGATTTGTATTCGCACTTGATTCATGCTTATAATTGATCTTGGGACCTTAATAGAAACCAGCAATGGTATCAGAGCAAGGTTTGAGCATGAAAAGTTTAGGGCTTAAAATTTGGGTAAATTGATTTTGAGCATGAATTTGTGAAATTGGATGAATGAATATGCTTAAATGTGTTTGAATTGAAGATTGATTGGATTAATTTCAAGAATTTATGATTGGATCATTTTTTTCCCCAAATTTTCTATGTTGGCCGAATGTAGTAGTGCCCTAATAGTCTTGGTGATTTTTGATTTTTGATCATTGGATGTGTTGGAAATCATTTGGGGATGTTGATTTAATGTTGATTTGGATTCAATTGGATTGGATTAAAATTAGAAAATTTCCAAAAAAAAACCGAGAGCTAATGTGCATATTATTGGGTTTGATCTTAATCAAAATGTGTTGGAAATGTGATGATGAAAATGAGCATGATTAATTATGTATATTGATATTTTAGAAATGTTAATTTGAGTAATTAATCGTGTTATACACATTGGTAATTAAATTGGGAAAATTAGATTTTTGGAATTTAATTATTTGGGCCTTAAATGATTTGGGTTTTATTTTTACTGTTGTAAATGGGCTTATTGGGCTTTGTTGTACAAAGTTGGGTTTAGGCATAATTGGTTGGATCCAATAGGCCCAAAACTGCATCCATAAAGCCCAAATGCGACGTAATGGACCTTTGAAGTTTAATTGGGCATAATAGGCCAAAATTGATTTATGGGCTTATGGGGTAACTCCGGGATTGGACTTTGGTTATCGGTTTGACCCGAGTTGACCAAAAGTCCACGCTTTAAGAAATTAATTAAAAGCCCATTGGACTTTAATTAAATTGACGTTGGACGTTAATCGGGCTTTGAGACCCGTAACGATTAAATTTAGAATTTAAGTCGTAAAAGGTTTATTAATAAAGTGTATTATTTAATTTGGAATTAAATTGTGAATTAGAATTGAATGCATATTAAATTGGATTTAATTATGTAGTTTAATTTAATTCGAGAATATGTACTTTGAGTACTTATTCGCAAAAATGAGTTTGACTCGAGCAAAATCAAATCGTTGTTTGAACATTGGATGATCACTAATTATCAGATTAATTAATTTGATTAGATTGTTTGATAACATGCTTGTGTGAATACATGGTTGCGATGCATGAATAATGTATATCATATAGATATTAGATGGATGGACAATTTTAGAAATTGTTGTAAAAAATTTGATTTATTAATTGGACATGCGTGTCCAGCCTTATTACCCTCTCATTTCTTTGTATTCTCTTCTCACTTATTCCCCTCAATGTAAATGAGGTTTCTTTAGAAGTGTAGTGTAACGGGTAGAAGTAATAACATGTGCTAGCGGGAGAGAGAAATGGAGAGATTTGATCTAGGATCAATGTGTAAAGTATTCATCCACATATCATTATTATTTTATTATCGCGCTTTATTATGTGTTTAGAATGCATGTTAAGGGTGTTGATGATGAGACCTTAACAAAGATAATAAATTGGTTGCCAATTTGCACTTGAAAAGCCCTCACAAAATATTAAGCGTTTTTCCTTTCATTGAGTGATTCTCACTCAAGATCGAGACTGGCATTTGCTTTTGGCCAAAGTCAAGGCCTTTGTCCGTCGAGGATGTGTTTGAGTCACGAGAGCTTTGTTCCATATTGGTGTCTTGTCCAAGTTGTGGTTATTGGCCAAAGTCAAGACCATTTCTTGTCCATCGACATTGATTACGAAGCTTTCTATGTTAATGGGTCGCGCTTAACTGAGATCACTAAGTTTGTTGTCCAAAGCCAATGCTTAGTTGGTTCAGAGAAAAAATGTTAGGTAATACATTTGATGTATGGCATATATAAGATATATGTTTCGAACTTGGATGTCCCCTACCGGATCTAAGAATTGGATTGGATCCAATCGATCTTAGAGATCTACCTAGTTAATTATCATACAATTTGTTTGCCAAAGTCAAGATTGTGTGATATTTAACGGGATCCTAGCCCACTAGGAAACGCGGTTTACCGAGTACTCAACAGAGGGTTAGAGGCTCGCCGAAAAATAGTGGGAGACAAGAATTGAATTTGCAATACTCGTTCAATTACTCGCCATACGCGCTCAAACAAATATCATTCGTCAAAGAAATTAATGTTAGTTGGACTAATATTTAAATTGTTGTTTTAATAAATAGTTGGATTATATTCAAACTATTCATTTATAGTTTATTTTATAATTGGATTATAGTAATCAATATAATTGATTTTAATCTATTAAATTATAGTTGATTAAATAGTTGGACTATTGTAATCATTATAATAAATAATACCTAAAGATAAAGCAGACATGAAGGAATTGAAGAACGAGCAATGCTTTGCTTCAAATATGTTTGTCATAAAGATATTCACTACTAGTATTAAAATTGGATTTTAGATACTTAGTGTGATATAAATATATATTGATGTTCAGAATCTGTTTTGAACATGATACTGACTTCAATAGAGATTTATCTGCAAATGAAAACGGGACGAAAGTCGTTGTTTTAACCGCATGTACCTAAGTTAGGAACTACTACCTTTCGTGTGTACTTAATTACGAAACTGTTATAATTTTACTAGTTTGACTAGATACATTATCTTTATATCAGTGTTTGACCCGCAGCGGGTGAACCTTTATATTCTAGAACACTAAAGTGTTTTTATTATATAAAGATGATATTGAGATAAACACATTAGATGTGAAATAACAAATTTATATTTTGAATATAAATAAATCTCGAATATATAATATGACAAATAAATAGCTCAAACTGATTTGATCAGAAAAACTAATTGTGGCATTGTTGTCTGGGACACAATTAAACAAGACTCGATATCCGCACTTTTGAAGAGTGGGTACACGGACTAATTTGATTCCAATCAAATAAAGTCTACGAATCTAGTTTATAGGGCAATGTGCCTATAACATTATTTACTTGGTAAAAATGTAAATGCCACCAATCTGTTAGCCATAGTTCATAGTGAAGCTAGTGGGCCCATTTCTAGCTAGGCTAGATATTGATATGAATATTTCATGACCTTACGGATGTGGCATCGCGTTATGGTTATGTGTTTCTTTTGAAACACAAATCGGAAACTTTTAAGTTTCGACACGAAATAGACAAACAGATCAGCTAAAGTATTAGACTGCCACGGTAAGACCGTAATGGAAAATAATTAAGCAATAAGTTTCTAAGATACTTGAAGGAGTAAAGTATTCTTTCAAATGAGGACCCCTCCCGGAACACGTCAGTTTGACGGTGTGTCCGAACTGAGTAACCAAATTTTGTTGGACATGATAAGGTTAATCAAGAGTCGTTCTGAGCTACTATTTCCTTCAACGGATAAGCATTAACAGTGCATATACTCATTTTGAATAAGGTTCCATAAATATATGTTGACAGATATCATATTAGATATGAACAGGAAAGAAACCGGGTTTTATATTCCTGAATATTTGGGTATGCTAGGCATATGTTTGGATGATACCAAACTAGAACCCAAATTGGATAAGTGCGAATTATAGGTTATCCTAGGGATACCATAAGTATTGTTATACAACACTCACGAGAGAACAATTAGATTGTTGCTCGCCATGCGGTTTTCCTAAGAGGAATACCGATATGCAGTGGTAAGTGGGAGGATAGTAAAACTCAACGAAAATCGGTGTAATACTGTCCAGGCACCGAATCCTAATGGAACACAAATAGTTCACCAAAAATGAAACTATGCCATTAATCTTCGAATACACAAAAACCGCATAGGTTGGAGAGAGTCAGAAGACAACCTGGGGTATGGGTTTTCGATCTCACCTCATAAAGATGTCAATCTTATTGAGGTATACTAACTGACTACGTATGAGGTAGTGATACAAGGTATCGACTCCCTAATTATGGCAAAGTGCCATGATATCCGAATTGGATTCCATGTATATCAAAAATTTTGGACACTAGTTAATGTACCATAAGGCATTGTGCCTATTGGTACTGTATAAGTCTTCAAGGAAGACATACATGGATGGAAACATACCAACATATAAAGCTAGGGTTTTAACGGAAATGTATCGTTATCAACATTGTGTTGATTATGATTCAACCTTTTACATGTTGCCACGATAAATCCATTTGGATAATGCTTGCTAACACTGCATGTTTCATTTATGAAATATGTCAGCCTAACGGGAAAGTGATTTCTTGAAAAGGAAACCTTTTGGAGGATGTTTACAACATCCTGTCGATTTTATCGTACCATAACAAGCAAACAAGGTTTGCAGGTTATTCGATCCATGTTTGGATTGAAGCAAGCATTAGGTTCTTGGAATTGTTGTTTTGATGTAATCATAACAGTTTATGATTTAATTCAAAACGAAATAATTCTTGTGTATATAAGAGGTTTAGTGGGAGCACACTGACAGTGGCTGTCCTATAAAATAATGATAATATGTCATTTCTTGGAAATGATATTCCCATAAAATAAATTATTAGCGAAAGCTTGGCATTCGAAAACTCTCTGTGGAATAGTATATTGAAAAATGTACGCTACCTAGTGTTTCATACGCTTTGAGCATATGGATTCACAAACAGGCCAATCCGAGTGATAGTCACTGGATTGATGTTAAGAACATCCGTGAGTATATTAGAGAACTAAGGATGCTATCTTAGTCTATGGAGAAGGAGAACTTGAAGTCACTGGGATCACTGTAGCAAGTTTCCTAACCGATAGAACGACTAAAAGTCGCAAACGGTACTATACAGTTTGAATAACGGAACAGTAAGCTGGAAATCTTCCAAGCAAGATACTGTTACCGTATAAACAACAAATGCGGGTTATTGCTGCAGCTGAAGCGGCAATAGAAGCCTTCTGGGTCAATAAACAAATCTAATTAGATTAGATATAATTATGTTAGCAGCTGAGCTAGGCGTCAGCACAGGCTAAAGAATTAATGGTCTCATCAATGATCCAGATACATACTTCGACTATTTGTCTGATTCGTTCAGATCATACATCGTGGCGATGTGATGATCGAATAAATCGCATCAGACGATAATCATGCAAATTCGCTGACGAAAGACCTTCTCAGCAGTTTAAGCCAACCGTACATAGTTCGGATGTAAGACACTCGAGTGACTGGCTATAGGACAAGTGGGAGATTGTTGGACAATTATTACCCTTAGCGTCACTATTTGTACAGATCATAGTGTTGTTGTACAATTAACTATGTGACAAAGGAGATTGCACTCTTATCATTGGTGATTAGATCACCTAGATGTATAAATGATAGCAGGTCCCTATGAGTTGTTCCTGGACGAAGAATGATATGAGACAGTATCAGTCCACGAAGGATAAATCATTAAATATTTCTAGTCAATGTATTATCGAGATTGGACATCGATAAATACGTAAAAGACTTGTATTACACTTTTGCGCGTTGTGAGGGCACAACGGCATAGTTCTCATATATTTGGGTATAGGATAATCATGCAAGTGTAATAGGAGGTTGTGTTTCACCGATGTTACGGGAAACAGCTTCGCTCTGGATAGACCCCCTCGGAATTCCATTGGTAGTATGACTATGTGTCTATGGAAGTCCGAAATCAGGGTAGGTGTATTTGGTCTTAACCTGAGACTTGCACCGCTAACACTTGCGACAATCAATATACTTTGGTTGCAGTCGTCCAGGGTTTTAACAGGTTCTGTGTACGCCAATGCTGGGTATATTGAGAATCGTAGTGTGTTGGGTGTGATGTCAAGAAGGAAGTGTCACTCCAGTCATATGGAGATGATGGTCATGTAGGATACGGGACTGGTTCTCTTAAACGCTGCAGCTATCGAGATAAAATGACAAGGTCAGGTTTATCCTATTATAGAGACTAGTCACCAGACATCCGTCATGTGCTTCGTACGGGGCAAACATAATTCCAACCCCAGGCCTAGCACGTGATCATTCGATACTGGACAGAAAAATATAATACTACGTATACTACACCTAATATAGATCCTTTATTCCTGTTATGATTTTCCGAAGAATTGGGTAGGCATGGCTCTTTGCTAGGGGCTAACCTTGTCTTGTAAATCGGTATAAACGTAGTACGAGGTACTTACGTGTTCGGATAGTCCGACGATCGAATTTACTGCCAACATATCCGGGGATCTCATGGGTCGCTTCCCAAAGATTCACCGATGACGTATGACTCGCACTCTAAATTAATCTAGGATTAATTAGAAGATGGAGAAAATTAATCTGAGATTAATTACGGAGATATTTTATCTGGGATAAAATATCAATTAAAGAGAGATAACGATTAATTTGGAATTAATCGATAAATTGATATATTTGATATATTAAAAGAAATTGGATTTCAACGCGGAATTAAAATTAGATTTTAATTCAGGAAAACAAATTAATTTAGAATTAATTCATTAGCGACGTGAATTGTGATTACGCTACGCATAATCATTTAATTACGACGCAACGGAAAATTCGTTAATTTGGAATTAGCGAACCCGAGCCCGAGATTATTTGCGAGCGCATTCGCATTTCGAATTCGAGTGTGGCACGCAAGTCATATCAAGCGTCAAATCGCTAGTCGCATCTAGCATCACATCAAGCGTCAAATCATGTCACTTTGAGTGATGTGACACTTGATTGATTGATGTGATTGATTGATGGTAGTTGTTGGAATGGTTGTTGAGCATTTACCATTTGACATTTTGGAAGCCAAAAAGTGGTAATTCATTTAATTATTTTTTGGAAAAATATATAAGTGTATTAGATACACTTTTCAACCTAATTCAACATACATTTCTCTCTCTCATTCTCTTTACATCACACGCCCAAAAGGGCAAAAAGCTTACTTGTTTTTCACAAAAACGTGAGCAGTGGGGGAAGCAAGAGTGTGATTTTGTGGCAAAATCACAAGTTCTAGCACACTTACGAGACATGCGAAGGTGATAGGGAAGCCCAGCCATTAGCCGGGGATCGTTCGACGAAGCTTGGAGCATGACGAATGACCCAAACCATGGCCGAACCAGTGAGGACAGCAGTGGACTGCCGTGAGCTGTTCCAGTGGGCAGTGAAGAGTTTTTTGTTGCCTCTGCATCGCTCAACCGATCGATGTAAGTATTCCGCAACTTCTTCGATTTGTATTCGCACTTGATTCATGCTTATAATTGATCTTGGGTCCTTAATAGAAACCAACATGATATTCAGTGGTTTGTTGCTCACGGTTCGGGGGCTGAATGGGTGTTATTTGTGGCTTGCTTTATGCGTATTTGAGACTGTTTTGAGAGGGCTTTATGTGTGGGGGGTTGCTGTTATGTAAGTGAATTTGGTGAAGGTTTACGTGTGAGTGTATGGCTAAAGGGCTGTTACGTGTGAGTAGAGTGATGGCGTTGAAGAGGCTTAGGGACGTGTTGAATGAGGGCAGATGCTTTGAGCGATAGGCTTACTGAATGAGGTTTGGCGTGAGTTTACGTGAGCAGTGCGGGCTGATGCGTTGATTTGAGAGTACTGGTGAAGGGCGTGTGTATCTTTGCTGGGTGAGTGCTTGCCGAGTGGCGTGAGGGGCGTGATAAGGTTGTGCTGTTTTGAGGGCAGTAACGTGCTGAGTGGCGGCTGGTGCATGTTGAGTGGGGTGTGGAGTTTTTGTGAGGCGGTGGAGGCTGGTGAAGGCAATGGCGTGAAGGCTTGTGAGGCAGATTTGTAAGGGTTATCTTTGTGAATTGAGTGTCGTGAGAGTCTAGAGCCTTAGGGTTGCATTTTTTGTTATTTTTATAGTTGTCAATTAGGGGTTATGCATGGGTTTTGAAAAGGAAACAAATCAATAAATTTAGGATAGATTTAATTAGTTAAAAAGTAAAGGATAATTGTATTTTGGTGGGGGGACTATATTTAAATTGGTAGGTGATTTATTTAAATTAGGAATAGATTGCTTAAATTAGTAATTTAATTTAATTCATTTAATTGGTTTTAATTTAATTTAATTTAATTTGTGTTTTAAATATGTTTTAATTATTCTTGGATTGGGCTTGGTGAGATGGGCTGGGTGTGTCTTAGTGATGTGGGGCTTGGTGTGTGGTTTGTGGGGTTTGGGCAAGGGTGTGTTTTAAAACGGAAGTAAACAAGCAAACCCGAAGCATAAACAAATGAATTAATTCCAACAATGTGTCAATTCTTGACTCTTCCCTTCCGACGCAGTTTCCTACGACTTCCGCAACTTAAGAGGTAGTGTCTCCATATGAGACTCATCATCGGGACTTACATGCAAAAAATGATGTGCCTACACCCACTATTTTTTGCGAGCCTCTAACCTCTGTGGAGTACTCGGGAAACTGACCGGCGTAAACACACACGTATAACGCAAGCGTACGTATCGTTCAAGTAGTATAAAAAGTATCGATCCCACGAGGACTTAAAACCTTTTTGTTATCAATTTATTGGGCCAAATGATTACTAGTATCTAATAAGTTGTTTTATTGATTTGAAATGGCGACGATTCTAAATTTAAAGACAAATAACTAAAATTGCTTAAAAGTAGATTTTAAGGAAATTCAATATTAAAAACTATCCAGGGTTGTGATTTATTTCAATATTATTTAAAAGATGAAGTAGTTATCTTATAGTTGGGTAATATATCAATTTATTAACCTGGAACACTAATTTATGTAAAAGCCTCTTCCGATGGTCAATTACAAATATCTAGTATAATTCAATTGAACCATATTCTATGTCAACCACATTACCTGGATTCATTAAGTCTAAGTTCCAATTATGGCTACCCCCGCCCAACAGGTATATTCCTATCCTGTAAGGAAATCTATTAAAAGGGTTATCTATCCTCAAGGAAGATCGTGGGCTATTGAGTCTAAGGTCTTAAACTTAAAATCCCTATGTCTAGTTCATTTTAAGTTTACCTAATCAATTTAATTAATGGCCAGTTAATTAAAGAGCTTTAAGATTAAGACTCAATAAATAAATCTTTAAAATTACCCAAACTATAATCTAACCCTTATAAACCAGTTAAATTGAAATTCATCACAACCCTAGATAACTAACTTAGCTACGACACATAACTAGGGCTAAAAACTTAAAAGACTTAAAATAAAATTGCATAAAGTAAATGTAATAAAATAACTGCTGAAAGTGAATTAAAATAAAATTGCTAAGGTAAAAAGGAATTACTTCTACTATATACTAATTAGATTTCTCCCATAATATAATATAAGCTTTGCAAAATATTTTCATCCAGCCATATAGGCGGTATTTTGATTTAATTAGTTTAAAAACAACCAGCCATAAAGGCGGAATCATTTTAAAAATAACCAGCCATAAAGGCGGAATCAAAATAACCAGCCATATAGGCGGAATGAAAATAAACCATACATAAAGGCGGAACTGAAAATAAACCAGCCATAAAGGCGGAATTTAAAATAAACCAGCCATAAAGGCGGAATATGAACTTTATTACCCACCGACCAATCTGGCGGTATCCTGATTAAGTCAATTTAAAACTTGAATATATTATAATTATGGGAGAATAATCTAAGAAGCAATAGTAAAAGAATTACCTTTTACCTTAACAGAGGGAAGTTACCTCCTCATAATAAGTAGTAAAAACTGTAAAATAAAGAAAGTAAATTATTATTATTACAGAACGTAGTTAAAAATTACAAAATTTTATTAAAAGAAACTTAGAGAGAGAAGAACTCCCTAATTACATAGGATTTGGGAGAGGAAATGGTACAACAAGAACTGAACCCTCGCCCTCTATTTATAGGCGCGGATGGCGGTTGGGCGTCGCGACGCTCGATGCGCGTCGCGCCGCGCGCTACAGTGACACGTGTCACGCGGTGATTCGACGGCTCAGATCTTATCCGATGACGTGGCACTGTTCATGACGTCATTGACGACGTCACGCTGATGATGTGGCACTGTTCATGACGTCATTGATAACATCACGTTGACGTCACTGTCGGCAACTGTCGGCACCGTTGGATGGGTGACACGTGGCATCCGGCGCACGTTAGCAAGTCTTCTGTGATGGTGACACGTGGCACGGCGCACGTTAGCAAAGTCAAACTTTTCAAATTGTTGACCCGTTGACCACGGCGCATTTTAGCAAAACCGGCGCACGTTGAGCGTCGCGGCGCATAAAGCTCCAGCGTCGCGACGCGCAGAAGATGAAAATATTCTTGTTGACGCATTTTTGTCTGGTTTTGTCCCAAATTGCTTCCAGTGCTGTCCAAACTTTATTTATCTGCAAAATAACAACAAAACACATCAAAACGTTCATAAAACTCGAGAAATAATACAAAACATTAGGTCAAATAAGTGAGAAATAGTGATATAAATACCACTCATCACACCCCCAAACCTAACATTTTGCTAGTCCTCGAGCAAAACAGAAAATAAAATAACATGAAAATAAACTTTAACTAAGCCACTTTCGTAGGGATCACGGTTGCATTTAGCATATGCAACAAGCCTTTAAACCCCTAGGTGTCCCTAGTGGACGAGTGTAGTCTCGTGAGGGCTTACAGCAATGATACCCACAAACATTTTACAAAAGTAAAAAGGTATTAAAACTAATGCACACAAAAGCAAAAAGACAAGCGAAAAGAGAATAAAGAAAGTTAGTGACTAATCAGGTGAAAATTCTACTCCAAGTTACTAGTTGTTTTGTTTCTTTCTAAATTACCGAATAAGTAAATTCTCCGATTATTTTTACCATTCTTCATATACACAGCCAACAAAATATTAATCAACTCATTTTTGCCCACAACAGTCATAAGTGCAGTTGATAAGAGAGTAATATTTTTGTCCTAAAGTTCTATCAGATTTCACACCTTTTTGTAGCAATGGAATAATTTTTCTGATTTTTCTGATTTTTTCTTTGATTTTTTTTTTATTTTTTATTTATATACAATACCTTCCGTCTATGTAGCGAGCTTTGGGTCGGTGGCTCCCAAACCAGTTGGCTTTAGGGCACCAGGTGTTAAGACACCCCTACGAACTTAATTACTCAGACTTCAGATATTTATATTTTTGCAGCATCTTCGATCCATGTAACGAGCTTTGGGCCAGTGACTCCCAACCAGTTGGTTTTAGGGCACTAGGTGTTAAAACACCCTTACAGACTTAATAACTCGGATCTCGGACGTTTTTTTTTTTTTTTTTTTTTTTTTTACTCCATCACTATTTAGAGATGCTTCCTCCAATTAAACTATAGCACGGAATATTACAAACTTTTCAATTTTAGCTCATGACTGTATGTTCCATGTAAGTTCATAATACCTGTCAACTGAACATATGAAGATCCATTTTAGTCAGATTTATGGAGAATTCACAAATTAAATAATTAAAAGGAAATAAACAAAAATTAACTTGTTCTGAAATAAATGGTTTGAGATACGTATCAGGAGTGAAACTCCTTACTCAGCTACCTTTCACCAATTTCACCTTTTTAGTCAAAACAGAAATACGAAAATGCAAAATATTTTTGTATTTTTTTGAAAATTTTTCAATTTTTTTTTGTATTTTTCGAAAAATTTTGGACTAAAAATAAAAACAACATACAAACTAAAAACAAGGTACTAATCAACTAAATCCCTCCCCCAAACCTAAATGAGACATTGTCCCCAATGTCTTAAACAGTAAAAGGAGAGTTAGAAGGTTGTACCTGGTTAGCTGAAATCTACAGGAAATTAAAGGTTAAGATCCAGATTAATTCGACGCCTCTTACCACGATCGTCCTCAGACCAATTTATTTTGATAGGATAGGGTCAACTTGTGGTTCATAGGCTATGAGTTGGTCTATCAGATCCGGAGCAAGTCTGGCAGTGAAGAGGAGGTCTTTCATAGGTTTTGACACGAACCCATTTCTCCGAGCATCATCAAGAAACACACAAAGAAAATCATAAAATCCATCAACGTTGAGTAGTCCAAGCGGTTTCTGGTGTATGTTCAGGTTCGCCCAAGATAGAACTATAAAAATTTCCTCCAATGTACCCAAGCCACCTGGCAAAGCAATAAAAGCATCAGCACGGTTAATCATTTCTACCAAACGTTCAGACATACCTGATACGATCAGTTCCTCTCCGTTTGATGATCCAATAAGATTTGCCTCTGCCAAGGGTTTTGGGACGATTCCCAAAACGTGACTGCCTCCTTCTTGTACGGCTTTGAAACGATCCCCATAAGTCCGAGATTTCCTCCGCCATATATTAAGTGCATATTCCTTGCGGCTAAGACTCGACCCAATTCCTGTGCTGCTTCTATGTATTGTGGTTTAGTACCAACAGTACTACGCAAAAACACACAGATGTTTTCAACTCGTCTTCTTGAAGTGGCTTCCATTTTTTTTATGTATTCTTTTCTTTTTGACTCTGGATGACTTCAAAGGTGCAATGATGAGTTGAATTTATAATACCTGAAAAGGGTGAGTAAAAATAGCACAAGTATCTTCCAAAGGACGATTAGTAGCAAAATAGTAAAATAGATCGTGATAGTCAACAAGATCTGGATCCTGTCGGAGAAAAAGTAAACAACAAAACAAATTAATATTATTAGGAAAAGACAAAGAGATATAATATGTACAAAAATTTACAGCTTGATTAACGTCTATGCGTCAGGGACAAGCTTCCCATCCAATTTTCTTATAAATTGGCAAACAGGGTCTTTTTTAGTCAGATTCCCAAGACTTAACTGTTGTCTTTCTTTTTGAAATTGTGTATGTAATCTGCGAAATTCTATGTGAACATATCCACTGGGATGCGTCTCAAGAGTCGAAGATATATCATCTAAAGACTCCTTACTCAAGCCATCCCTAATGAATTTAATTTTGTCTTCGCGATTATCAGACACCATTCCTAAAGAACGACAACGAGTGTTGCAATTCCAACGTGCACATTTGTAACAAACACCCATTTGCTTAGCTCTTCGTTTCTTTGCATAGGTGCTTCTTCCAAAACCAGGCAAGTGTGAAATAAAAGAGTCAGAAGATTCACCTGCCAATCGGACTCGTGCTTCAATTACCCAACGAATGTCATTGGGAACACCATAGATTGTCAGTAACCTCATCCGTTCCAAGCGAGCTTTGTAGACTTTCATCAGAGATTTTTGAGGGAGAGAAGGAAATTGCTTGTGAAGATTTGAGAGAGCTTCGTCCATCTTGAAATGACTTAATCTGCAAAAACTAAACACACAAAATTAAATCACACCAAATCACAATATATACAAAAATTGCATGGGTTGCCTCCCTGCGAGCGCTAAGTTTAAAGTCGTCAGCTAGACGTGACTTCTTGAACGTTTATGCTGGATCTGAAAGTGTGACACTTTCTTTTTGTCGCTCAAATGATTCTCCCCAGTAGTGCTTGACACGCTGACTGTTAACTTTGAATGTGTTGTTGGTTTTGGGATCCAGTAACTCAACAGCTCCATATGGTAAAACCTGAGTGATCACAAATGGTCCTGACCACCTAGATTTCAGCTTTCCAGGGAAAAGTTTTAATCTCGAGTTGTACAACAACACCTGCTGCCTTGGTTCTAACTGTCTGTGCACTATTTTTTCGGTCATGCCATTTTTTGGTCTTTTCTTTGTATAATTTGGCATTGTCATAAGCCTGTAGGCGAAATTCCTCCAATTCATTGAGTTGGTGAAGTCTTTTCTCTCCTGCAGCTTGTGAGTCAAGATTCAACTTCTTCAGTGCCCAATACGCCTTGTGTTCAAGCTCAACTGGCAGATGGCATGCTTTCCCAAACACCAATTGATATGGAGACATACCAATGGGTGTCTTGTAAGCTGTTCTGTAGGCCCATAATGCATCATCTAGTTTTGTAGACCAGTCCCTCCTTGTTGATCCAACGGTCCTTTCTAGGATTCTTTTGATCTCCCTGTTTGAAACCTCAACCTGTCCATTTGACTGTGGATGGTAAGCTGTGGCAACTTTGTGAGTAACTCCGTATTTGGATAGGAGTGCATCGAAGTATTTGTTGCAGAAATGAGAGCCACCATCGCTGATGATTGCTCGAGGTGTTCCAAACCGAGTGAAAATGTTCTTTTTCAGGAATTTGATCACCACTTTGGAATCATTGGATGGCAGTGCAATTGCCTCAACCCATTTGGAGACGTAGTCTACAGCAACCAGAATGTACATGTTTCCAAATGATGGAACAAAGGGTCCCATGAAATCAATACCCCATACATCGAATATTTCCACTTCCAGAATATTTTGCAACGGTCCTTCGTTTCTCCTTGAAATATTCCCCGTTCTCTGGCACCTGTCACATTGAAAAGCAAAAAGATAAGCATCTTTAAAAAGTGTGGGCCAGAACAAACCTGATTGAAGGACTTTGGCTGCAGTTTTGTTTCCACTGAAGTGTCCGCCGTATGGTGATGAATGACAGTGTTGCAAAACACTGTTGACTTCCTCCTGTGGAACACACCGTCTCAGTAATTGATCAGCACAGCGTTTAAACAGGTACGGTTCATCCCAGACATAGTGCTTGACTTCTTTGAAAAACTTCTTCCGTTGCTGAGTTGTCCATTCCAACGGCCATTTTCCTGTTACAATATAATTAACATAGTCAGCATACCAAGGGACTTCCTGTTGTTTTATGGAAAACAGTTGTTCATCTGGAAAAGTTTCTTTGATTGTCAGTTCTTTGTCAGCTGTTTCTCCATTTTCCAGCCTCGATAAGTGATCTGCCACCTGGTTTTCTGTTCCTTTCCTGTCTCGAATCTCCACGTCGAATTCTTGCAAAAGAAGTATCCAACGGATCAATCTGGGTTTGGCATCTTTCTTTGTGATCAGGTATTTGATGGCTGAATGATCTGTGTAAACCACCACTTTGGGACCCAGCAGATAGGAGCGGAATTTGTCAAAAGCGTACACAACTGCTAGCAACTCCTTTTCAGTGGTTGTATAGTTGAGTTGAGCTTCATTCAGAGTTCTGCTGGAGTAGTAAATGGTGTGGAAAATCTTTGCTTTGCGTTGTCCCAAAACCGCACCTACAGCAAAATCACTAGCATCACACATTACCTCAAATGGAAGGGTCCAATCTGGTGCTACAATGATGGGGGCAGAAATCAGCTTCTGTTTTAAGATCTCGAAAGCTTCCTGGCATTCTTTGGTGAAGTTGAAAGGCACATCCTTTTCCAGAAGATTGCAAAGAGGTTTGGCAATCTTGGAAAAGTCTTTGATAAATCTCCTGTAAAAACCTGCATGTCCAAGAAAACTCCGAATCCCTTTTACAGATGTTGGTGGAGGTAGTTTCTCAATTGTCTCTATCTTTGCTTTGTCTACCTCGATTCCCTTTTGTGAAATCCGGTGTCCAAGAACAATACCTTCCTGTACCATGAAATGGCATTTCTCCCAATTGAGTACCAGGTTTGTATCTTCGCACCTTTGTAATACCTGTTCCAAATTTTTCAAACAATGGTCAAAAGAATCTCCAAACACAGAAAAATCATCCATAAAAACCTCCATACTCTGCTCCAGCATATCTGAGAAGATGGCCATCATGCAACGCTGAAAAGTGGCAGGGGCATTACATAATCCAAATGGCATCCTGCGGAAAGCAAAAGTACCATAGGGACATGTAAAAGTAGTTTTCTCCTGGTCTTCTGGTGCAATGGCAATCTGATTGTACCCTGAATATCCATCAAGAAAGCAATAGAACTCATGTCCTGCCAGTCTGTCTAACATCTGGTCAATGAATGGCAGCGGAAAATGGTCCTTTCTCGTGGCTTTGTTCAGCTTCCTGTAATCCATACATACTCTCCATCCAGTCACCGTTCTTGTTGGAATCAGCTCGTTCTTTTCATTGGTGACAACAGTAATTCCTCCTTTCTTTGGTACACACTGCATAGGACTTACCCAAGTGCTGTCTGAGATGGGGTAAATGATGCCAGCATCCAACCATTTGATGATTTCTTTCTTCACGACTTCCTTCATGATGGATTGAGTCTCCGTTGATGCTCCACTGTTGGTTTGTATTCATCATTCATCAGAATCTTGTGCATGCAGAATGATGGACTAATGCCTCGAATGTCAGCTATAGTCCAGCCAATGGCTCTTTTGTGTTCTCGTAACACTCTCAGTAGTTTTTCTTCCTGCTCCAATGTTAGTGAAGAAGAAATAATAACTGGTAATTCAGAAGAATTTCCAAGAAATGCATACCTGAGATGGCTCGGCAGTAACTTTAGTTCCAGCTGCGGTGGTTCTTCAATCGAAGGTTTGATTCGATCTTTCTTTGGCAGTTCCAAGCTTTCAACTGGTGGTGTAACTTTGAATCGGAATGGTTTGTCAAGGTAGTTGATACATTGCAAGATTTCAGCATCTAGCTCGCTGTCAGTCATGTTGGTGATGCAAGCTTCAAGTGTATCTGTGGGATTTGACTCAGTATTCTGAACAATTTTATCAACAACATCAATTCTGAAGCATTCTTCTTCTTCCTTTTCATCGCTTGGAAATTTCATGGCTTGGAAAACATTAAAGGTCACTTCTTGGTCCTGCACTTTCATTGTTAGTTCTCCTTTTTGCACATCAATTACAGTTTTACCTGTAGCCAAAAATGGTCTCCCAAGAATGATAGGTACTTCTTTGTCTTCTTCCATGTCAAGGATGATGAAGTCAGCTGGAAGGATGAGTTTGTCAACTTTAACCAGCACATTTTCCACGACTCCTCTCGGAAATGCGAGTGTTCGATCAGCAAGTTGCAAAGATACTGAGGTAGGCATTGCTTCTCCAATTTGCAATTTCCTGTAAATAGAAAAAGGCATTAAATTAACACTGGCACCTAAATCACATAAAGCCTTACCAATGTAATGTTCTCCAATGGTGCAAGGAACTGTGAAACTGCCAGGATCTTTCAACTTCGGGGAAGTTTCCTCTGAATGATGGCGCTGCATTCTTCTGTCAAAGCTACTGTTTCGTAATCTCCCAATCTCCGTTTTCGTGAAAGAATGTCTTTCATGAATTTGACATAACTGGGCATTTGTTCCAAGGCTTCTGCAAATGGTATGTTAATGTGCAGCTTTTTGAAAATCTCCAAGAAACGAGCAAACTGTTTGTCCATTTTGCTTTTCTGAAGACGCTGAGGAAAAGGTGGAGGTGGGTGGAGTGATCTGTTCTGGTCTTTTTCCTTTGCTTCTTTTTCTTTGCTTCTTTTTCTTCCATCTGTGGAACTGCATCTTTTGGAACTTCCTCAGCAGCTGTTTTGACTCCAACATCTTTGTTGATCTCAGTACCGCTTTTTAAGGTAATGGCTTGACATTGCTCCTTCCCTCGGTTCCTTGGATTTGGTTCTGTGTTGCTGGGAAGATTACCTGGCGGTCTGTAGCTCTGAGCATTGGCCAGTTGTCCGATTTGATTCTCCAGTGCTTTGATGGAAGCTGATTGGCTCTGAATCATGGCTTCATATCTCTTTAATTGAGCTAGCATCTCTGCCATCACTGGTTCATTTGTCTGCTCCTGGCCTTTACTCTGTTGCTGGAATCCAGGTGGTGGATAGTTCTTCTGCCCTGAATTGTTGCTCCAAGAAAAATTAGGATGATTCCTCCACCCTGGGTTGTAGGTGTTGGAATATGGATTGTTCCCCTGTCTGTTGAAATTGTTGACATAATTCACCGTTTCTTCAAGTGGTGTGTGGTTCTGGTGCTCCTCCATATGGTGAACTTGTGGATCCAGTGGTGCTTTGAGTGTTGAGAGTCTCCATAAATTTGCATATCTGGTCCAGCTTGGTGTTGACTGCTGTATTAGCTCCAACTTCATATATTCCTGCAATTCTTTGAATCAGACTTCTTTCTGTTGGCCACAAGGAGTTGTTGTTGGCCATTTCTTCAATTAGGTCCCAAGCTTGATCTTCTCCTTTTGCCATTAAAGCTCCTCCAGCAGCAGCATCGATTGTGGTTCTCATCAGTCCAGAAAGTCCATTGTAGAAAGTTTGGACTTGAAGCCATTTTGGAATTTCATGGTGAGGACATTTCCGGAGCAAATCTTTGTATCTCTCCCAAGCTTCGTACAGGATTCTGAATCTTGCTGTACAAAGGATGTGATGTCATTTCTCAACTTTGCAGTTCTGGCTGGTGGAAAGTATTTTGCAAGGAATTTTGTAGCAAGAGTGTTCCAGGTTGTGATTGATCCTGCTGGTAGTGAATGTAGCCATGCTTTTGCTCTGTCTTTCAGGGAATATGGGAAAACTCTCAACCTCATAGCTTCTTCAGCTCCTCGGTTGTAATTGAACGTGCCGCAGACTTCCAGGAAGTTGCTGATGTGGGCATTAGGATCTTCAGTTGCATTTCCCCCAAACTGAACTGTTTGCTGAATCATCTGAATGCAAGTTTTGATGTCACCTGCATTTGCTGGTAAAGGAGGAAGTACAATACACGAAATGAGGCCATCTACCACCGGAATGGTTCTGTCTCGAATGGGAATTGGTGGTGCAACCTCCAAAGGTTCAGGTTCCATGTTGACTAAAGCTTCTTGGCCTTCTCGCCTTTCCCTTCTCAACTGTCTGATAGTTCTTTCAATTTCTGGGTCAAGCGGTCGGAATTCAAAGCTTCTGGTTCGTCTCATGAAGTGTCTGAGAACCTGAAACACAATAAAACAAAAATAATAAGTAAAAAGAAAAATTAGATACAAGTAACAAATCTAACCCGTAAACTAATAATAAAAGATAACTAAGTCCCCGGCAACGGCGCCAAAAACTTGACCGGCGTAAACACACACGTATAACGCAAGCGTACGTATCGTTCAAGTAGTATAAAAAGTATCGATCCCACGAGGACTTAAAACCTTTTTGTTATCAATTTATTGGGCCAAATGATTACCAGTATCTAACAAGTTGTTTGATTGATTTGAAATGGCGACGATTCTAAATTTAAAGACAAATAACTAAAATTGCTTAAAAGTAGATTTTAAGGAAATTCAATATTAAAAACTATCCAGGGTTGTGATTTATTTCAATATTATTTAAAAGATGAAGTAGTTATCTTATAGTTGGGTAATATATCAATTTATTAACCTGGAACACTAACTTATGTAAAAGCCTCTTCCGATGGTCAATTACAAATACCTAGTATAATTCAATTGAACCATATTCCTATGTCAACCACATTACCTGATTCATTAAGTCTAAGTTCCAATTATGGCTACCCCCGCCCAACAGGTATATTCCTATCCTGTAAGGAAATCTATTAAAAGGGTTATCTATCCTCAAGGAAGATCGTGGGCTATTGAGTCTAAGGTCTTAAACTTAAAATCCTATGTCTAGTTCATTTTAAGTTTACCTAATCAATTTAATTAATGGCCAGTTAATTAAAGAGCTTTAAGATTAAGACTCAATAAATAAATCTTTAAATTACCCAAACTATAATCTAACCCTTATAAACCAGTTAGTTTAATGAAATTCATCACAACCCTAGATAACTAACTTAGCTACGACACATAACTAGGGCTAAAAACTTAAAAGACTTAAAATAAAATTGCATAAAGTAAATGTAAGTAAAATAACTGCTGAAAGTGAATTAAAATAAAATTGCTAAGGTAAAAAGGAATTACTTCTACTATATACTAATTAGATTTCTCCCATAATATAATATAAGCTTTGCAAAATTTTCATCCAGCCATATAGGCGGTATTTTGATTTAATTAGTTTAAAAACAACCAGCCATAAAGGCGGAATCATTTTAAAAATAACCAGCCATAAAGGCGGAATCAAAATAACCAGCCATATAGGCGGAATGAAAATAAACCAGCCATAAAGGCGGAACTGAAAATAAACCAGCCATAAAGGCGGAATTTAAATTAAACCAGCCATAAAGGCGGAATATGAATTTATTCCCACCGACCAATCTGGCGGTATCCTGATTAAGTCAATTTAAAACTTGAATATATTATAATTATGGGAGAATAATCTAAGAAGTAATAGTAAAAGAATTACCTTTTACCTTAACAGAGGGAAGTTACCTCCTCATAATGAGTAGTAAAAACTGTAAAATAAAGAAAGTAAATTATTATTATTACAGAACGTATTAAAAATTACAAAATTTTATTAAAAGAAACTTAGAGAGAGAAGAACTCCCTAATTACATAGGATTTGGGAGAGAGGAAATGGTACAACAAAAACTGAACCCTCGCCCTCTATTTATAGGCGCGGATGGCGGTTGGGCGTCGCGACGCTCGATGCGCGTCGCGCCGCGCGCTACAGTGGACACGCTGTCACGCCGGTGATTCGACGGCTCAGATTTCTATCCGATGACGTGGCACTGTTCATGACGTCATTGACGACGTCACGCTGGATGATGTGGAAGTTCATGACGTCATTGATGACGTCATGCTGACGTCACTGTCGGCAACTGTCGGCACCGTGGATGGTGACACGTGGCATGGGCACGTTAGCAAGTCTTCTGTGATGGTGACACGTGGCACGGCGCACGTTAGCAAAGTCAAACTTTTCAAATTGTTGACCCGTTGACCACGGCGCATTTTAGCAAAACCGGCGCACGTTGAGCGTCGCGGCGCGCAAAGCTCCAGCGTCGCGACGCGCAGAAGATGAAAATATTCCTGTTGACGCATTTTTGTCCGGTTTTGTCCCAAATTGCTTCCAGTGCTGTCCAAACTTTATTTATCTGCAAAATAACAACAAAACACATCAAAACGTTCATAAAACTCGAGAAATAATACAAAACATTAGGTCAAATGAGTGAGAAATAGTGATATAAATACCACTCATCAGAAACCTAGTTTCATAGTGGGCTAGGATCCATTTAAACTAACACACAACTTTGATTTGGCCAACAAGTTGTATGAACTTAACTAGGTAGATCTTCAGGATCAATTGGCACTCACATCCAATTTCTTCCGCGCTGGACAAAGGTCTGACTTTGGCCAACAAACCAATGTCAATCTTGGATTTGAGAGAGAATCACTCAATGGAAGGGACATATGCTTAATATAAAATGAGGGCTTTTTGTTCACGATTTGGCAACCAATTATTATCTTCATTAGTCTCATCATACACCCTGAAGCATGTATTCTAAAAGATAATAAGGCGCGAATAAACAATAATAATTCTATTTTGGATGAATATATATAAACGTTGTTCCTAGAAACAACTCTCTCCTTCGCTCTCTCCCGCTAGCAGTAGTATACTTTCTACCCAATTAATAATCAATTCTAAAGAAACCTCATTTAAATTAAGGGGAATTGGTAGAAGGAAAATACAAGAGAATAGAGATAATAGGCTGGACACGCAGGTTCCAATTTAATAATAAATTCTAAATTTATTACAATAATTCCAAAATTACCTCCACCCTTCTAATATCCATACTGATATACATTATTCATTCATACATCCAAGTATTCACACAAAGCATGTTATTCAATCAATCTAATTCAATTAATTAATCTTTGAATTAATGACCATCCAATGTTCAAACAATGATTTGACTTGCGCGAGTCCAACTCGTTTAAGAATAAGTACTCAAAGTACGTATTCTTGAATTATATCAAACTACAATTTTAAATCCAATTTAAATTATATTCAATACTAATTCATATTTAATTCCAAATTAAATAATTACACTTTTAAAAGTTCTTTTAGAGTTGGATTCCGAATCCAATTTACATTGGTCTCAAATGCCCAATTAGTATCCAATACTTTTTAATTAAAGTCCAATGGGCTTTTAATTAATTCTTTAGGCGTGGCCTTTGGCTATTATGGATCAAACCCAAGATGCCAGGGCCCAATAAGGAATCATCCTTATGCCATAAAATCAATTTTGGCCCATTATGCCCAATTAATTTTTAAAGGCTCAAATGTCATATTTGGACTTTATGGAAATTGTTTTAGGCCCAATTGGATCCAACCCAATTGTCCAAAACCAAACTTGGCCCAACCAAGCCCATTAAGCCCAATTACAACAATTAAATTAATACAACATTCCAAATTACATATTAACTTAATTGAAGTGCAATTAGCATAATTAATCAATTAATTTAATATTTCCAAAATACTAATTAATTCAATTAATCATACTCAACATTTACAATTCATGTCCAACATAAATTGAAGCAAAATCAATCTATTACATGATTCACACTCCACAGTAATTACCATGAAATAACATCTAATTTTTTTTTCAATCTAATTAAAACAACAATCAATATTCATTTCATGCTTTTAACATATCCAATTTGTAAAAATTCAAAAATCACCATGAGCATTTTAAAGGGTTTCATTCGGCCATGGCTCAAGAATTGGGGATTTTTTATCCAATCAATTTTCTCAAATCTATTGATGCACAAATCCAATTCATCATCATCCAACCACAACCAAACAACCAATTTAGGAAAATCAAGCTCCAAACACAAAAATTCCAAATTAAAGTCATGAACCCTAGATTTCCAAATCAAACTTAGATCGCTCTGATACCATTAGAAGTGTTCCTAGAACATGCCAAGATCGCCTAACAGTGATTCGTGTGTGAATTAATCGAAGGAAGTTGCGGAAAAACTCACCTTGATCGGATTTAGGATTTCAAAAATTCCTTTTTGTTGGAGCTCCAAGCTTGTTTGTTGAGTTCAAAACTCTCGGGTGAGTTTCCCTATCACCTTGATTCACTCCTTTGCGTGCTACCAAGACCAAAATGAAAGAAAATTTTTTCTCCTCCAACAGAGGAAGTTTCGGCCATGAGAGTTGAGGAAGAGAGAGTTTGTGAATTTTTGTTTCCAAAACAATTACCATTCAAAGTCAAACTCTAAAAAATGTGTATATACTTTTTTCAAAAAAAAAATAAAAATACAAAGTGTGTTGGATAAGTTAGCTCTTAAAATCTTCCAACCACTTCCATCACTCAAGATTGACTAGTGATGTAAGTTGGTGGGTCCCACTTTAAATTCCAAATTTAAGTCGGACAATCCAACACGCAACTTCGCTCGGGCCCGGGTTCGTTTAATTTTGAATTAAACAAATTTCCTGTTGCGACTTTATTAAATCGAAATTAATTAAATAATAATGCCTCGTAATGTTATTACGTAAGTCGCTTACGAATTAATTCTAAATTAATTCGTTCGCTCGAATTAAAATCCTATTTTAATTCCGCATTGAAATCTAATTTCAATTAATATATCTAATATATTATTTTAGCCCAATTTAATAAATTAAATAGAAAAATCTAATTTAACTATTAAATTTATTTTACCGATTAATTCCAAATTAATCGCGTTCTCTCTTCTCGACGAATTTAATCTCAGATAATTCTCGGCGCAATTAATCCCAGATTAATTTCTCTGTAATCAATCCCAAATTAATTCTTGCTGTAATTAATCCCAGATTAATTTTCTCTCTCATAATTAATCCCAGATTAATTTTCTATTCGAGTAGAATCTTATCGGTGAATCTTTGGGAAGTGACCCAAGAGATCCCTGGATATGTTGGTAGTAAATACGATCATCGGACTATCCGAACACGTGTGTACCTGGTACCACATTCCTACCGATTTACAAGACATGGTTGGCTTCTAGCAAAGCACCGTGTCTACCCAATTCTCCAGAAATATTCTTCTACGGAATACAAGATCTTTGTCAGGCGTAGTATACATAGTATTGCGTATTACGATCCAGTATCGATATCGCATGCTAGGCCTAGGGCTGGAATTGTGTTTGCCCCGTAAGAAGCATATATCGGATCTCTAATAACTAGTTTCTATAATCGCATAATCATGACCTAGTCATATTATCCCGATGACTGCAGTACTTAAAAGTACTAGTTCTGTATCCTACGTGATAATCATCTTCATATGACTGAAGTGATACTTCAATCCTGACATCACACCCAATACACTCTGATTCTCAGAATACCCAGAAGAGGCATACACAGAACTTGTTAAAGCCCCGGACGACCAAAACTAAAGTATACTGATTGTCGCAAGTATTATTGATGCAAGTCTCAAGTTAAGACCAAATACACCTACCCTGATTCAGATTCCCATATACACATAGTCATACTACCAATGGGATTTCGATGGGTCTATCCAGAGCGAATCTGTTTCCGTACCATCGGTAAACAGAACCTCCTATTACACTTGCATGAGTATCCAATACCCAAATATATGAGAAATATGTCGTTACGCTTCCATAACACGCACAAGTGTAATATTAATCTATTCTGCATTATCGATGTCCAGTCTCGATAAAACTACGACTAGGGATATTTAATGATTAAACCTTACAAGGATTAATATTGTCTCATATCTTATTAATCTGGTACTAATCATATGGACTTTTATCATTATATATCCAAGTAATCCAATTACAAATGATAAAAGAGCAATTTCCTTTGTCACATAGTTAATTTATAACAACAACACCGTGTTCTGTACAAATAGTGATGCTATTGTCATAATTGTCCAACAATGGATGTCTGGCGCACCCTCCTAGGGCGTCATGCCAGCCAGCGTTGGCGGGCAACCACCTAGTGCGATGGTGGGTCCTCAAACGTGTTATTTTATAGATGGGGGTCGGGTGGGTAGTGTGGTGAAGTTATACCCTTTTTTACAATATGTGAAACTGTAAGGTATTTATAAAAAAATTTTGAAAATTAAGTTTTGACTCCCGCGAAATAGCTTATAAGTCCCTACCATGGGCCTTTCTCGAAAATTTATATTTTTGAAACACTTCGGATTGAAAATTTGAAAGGTGCTCAACACGAAAGTTTTTCTTCTTGGAAAAACGAGTCTGATGACTTAAGAATTAGCTCAATTAGAGTTCGGTTTTTATTTTTATAGCCTAAACAATAATTTTAGGCACGTATAATGATATAAACAGGAATCACGTAACCAGTTCTCGGAACTGCACATTTTCCAACACGATAAAGCTTCATTTAAAAACATCTCGATCTATTTTCCAACACATAAACTCTTAATTCTGAATATCATTCAGTTCCAAATTCTAAATTTTAATTAAGAAACCTCAAAGAATCATTCCAAAAAATTTGGTATATTACATTGTGAGCCTCAGCAGCAGAAAAATCTTGATTTATGATTCACATGAAGAATAAACAACAACATATGGTTATTTTTCCATTGGGATAGTGTTGATGGGGATTTCTGCGGCCAAGGTTTTTTTAGCAGTTCAACAAGGGTAAAGGGGGAAGTTCCACTTGAAGAGAACCAAAAATCAGAAGATAGGTGTCGATCTTCAACCCGACGTGGAATCTGGGCACGGTCTACCAGGTTTAGCCTACCGATTGACACAATGTGATTCAGTTCTTAAAATCCGACGACATCAAGGCCGAGACCGACCACAATAGCCTGGTAGGTTGTTCATATCCATCTTCTCCCAGGATCAAGATAGTTGGCTTGGATATTTTGGGTCAGGGCGGAAGTGGCAGGATCAGTTCAACTCATCGTCTAACCGACCACTTGAGGACCGATGTGGGATTGGAACAGCTAGATTTTCCCTCCAAAAACTCTCACATCCGAAATTCAATAGGTTGTCATCATTAATGAAAAGGTCTGACAATGTACCTTTACTGCGTGATGTGACAGGAATTCAGAGTGTAGGTCGTACTTTCGGCGATGGCAGTTTTGGGAAAGGAACCTGTCAAATCACCGGAAATCAGCAGACATGCAGGGCTGACGTCACAAGGATACGGGAACAATGTCGTATATTGAGTAATATATAAGGAAAGGTGGATCATATTTTTAGAGGTTACGAAATTTTCCATTTGAAAACTACTTATAAGAAACCACACAACCTGCTCAGTTTCTTTATACCTTTACTAAAACAGGTTGGTCGAGCTCGATTTAGTAATAAAAGAACCCCTCACCCCGCTTTATGACTGTGGACGTAGGCTGGACAAGCTCCACCGAACCACGTTAAATCATTTATTTTCGATTTCTTGTGTGTTTCTTGTTTTTCGCCAAAATTTGGCTTTGGTCTCCCCATAACCAAACAAATTCAAGGTTAGGGGAAGGTTGTCTCGGGTGTGTTATCTCAAAACTACCCCTGGGACGAAAATCATCTATCAAAAATTGTCACTGTCTGTGGGGAACGAGCAAAAAGTAGCTTGCATGGTAAGACAATGGCGGAGGATGGGAACCACAGGTCATCGGAGAGTTCAACAACGGAGTGGATGTGAAAAATAGAGGAGAGCATGAGAAAGGATAGGGATGAGAACCAAGCACTTATGAAGGCCATGTTGGAGAAGCTGGAAAGGCTGGAAAAAGCAAATAATGAGAGGTTGGAGGCTGGTCCTAGTCGGAGGAGAAATGAGATAACGGAAGGGAAAATGGTGGCAGACTTGAGCGGTGATAATTAATCTGGGAGGAAGGAGCCACGGAGGGTGAGGTTGGTGATAGCAAGAGCCCCGCCAATGGAAAGAATGTTGGGGGAAGAAGAAGAGAGACAAACGTTGGAGTCATCAAGCAATAGCCCACACTCCAAGAAGGGAGAATGTATGAGATATGAGATAGGGGAGCGAGAGGTGTATAGCCATGGTGCACGTCATGATCGGGGCAACAGACGTGAAGATGTTCGGGGGAGGATATATGATGATGCTGATAACCATATGAGAACCTGGTTTAGAAAGAAATGAAAAATTGGGAGGAAAATCTAAAGATGGATAAAGGGGATGGTCAGGACAGAGAGATGGCCTCTCCCTTTACAGAAGAAATCTTGTTGGCAGAATTTCCTAGGAAACTTCACAATGCCGTCAATAAATGCATACATAGGTCACACCGATCCTAAGTCTCACATTGAGAACTTTGTCATGCTAATGGAAGTGCGGGGAATTATGGGAGGAGCCATCTGCAAGGTGTTTCCTTTGACCCTGGGTGGATCCGCAATTCTGTAGTTCAGAAGTCTGACTCCATGGAGCATCAGTAGTTTCTCACAGCTCAGGAAGTCGTTCATTCGGCATTTCAAATGAGTGTGTGTTCCAAAAAAATAGTAGGAGACGAGGCCTATTGGATGGACCCGATCAAGAAGTATTTGGGGACTGCGGAGACACCCCGAAGATAGGAAGGAAGCGAGAAAGTTGAGATATAGAAGTTCAAAGTTTTATCTGATTGAAGGGGTATTATACCGGAGTGGATATAATGTGCCTCTTTTGAGATGCCTCACGGCAAAAGAGGCTGACTATGTACTCAGAGAGATCCACGGGGGTATTTGTGGAAGTCACGATGGGGGGCAATCTATTGTGCATAAGGCTTTGAGACAGGGATTCTATTGGCCGACCATGCACCAAGACGGAATGAAGGTGGCAAAAAAGTGTGAGGGGTGCCAGAAGAATGCAAACATTCATCATCAGTCGACAGAGCAGTTGACTTCACTAGTTAGCCCCTGACCGTTCGCTCAATGGGGGTGGATATCATTGGGCCAATGCCTGCAGGATGGGGACAAGCCAAGTACGCCATTGTTGCCATTGATTATTTTACCAAGTGGGTAGAGGTCGAACCTCTGTCTGTAATCAAGGAAAATATGCCAACATATTTTGTAAATAAGAATGTCATCTGCCGGTTCGGAATTACCCGGGCCATCATTACCGAAAGTAGGAAGCATTTTGACTGTAAGGGTTTCAGGAAGCTCTATGAAGATTCTCATATCACCTTGAGATTTGTTTCATTTGCTCAGTCCAACGGGCAGGTCGAGGCTACCAACAAGACGATCATAGCAAATCTGAAGGCCCGGCTCGGATCCTGTAAAGGTCTGTGGGTCGAAGAATTACCAAAAGTATTATGGGCACACCGGACGACCGACAAGGATTCCACAGGAGAAACCCCATTTTCATTGGCTTACAGGTGTGAGGCAGTTATCCCAATAGAAATATGGATGATCACCCACTGGGTCTGACATTTTGAGGCTGAACAGAATGAAGAGCTTATCAGAAATCATCTTGATCTGGCCGAAGAAAAATGAGAGAAGTCGGCTATGAAAGCAGTCGTATGTCAACAGAGAATGGCCCGTTTCTACAACAAGAAGATTCAGATCCGATCCTTCCTCCCAGGAGATTTGGTTTGAGGAGGGTCACATTGAATACCCGAAAACCTGAGGAAGGTTTACTATGCGTCAAGTGGGAAGGGCCATATAGAGTGTTGGAGATTGTGAGACCGGGTGCCTATCTTTTGGAGCAACTGGACGGAACCTGGCTCAAAAAGCCTTGGAATGCCGAAATGCTAAGAAGGTACTTCCAGTATCCTTTTTTTTGAACCACATGTAATTAGATAAACTGGCTGGAACCAGAGAACTTTTGTAAAGCCTCTCTTGAAATGACCCATCAAGAGTTGTAAGAAGGGCAGTAGGTCCAATGAATACGAACATGATTTTCTCTTTCTGGATTAAAAAGCTCGTTCATTTTGCTTGTTGCTTAATTAAATGAGAAAATCATGTTCAATATTCTTGGGACGTGCTCGATGGGAAGGGGTGATCGGTAACTAGGAAAGACACCAAGCCCATGGCACGCCAACCCCGGGTGTCATTATCAAACCCCCGGGTGGAAGTGTTCCGACCTGATTCCCTTCACTTTTGAGGATCCAGAACGCATCAAGGGATGGGGCACATGCGGGAAACGTGCGAACCCGTCGTGGCACGCCACTCCCATGTGTCATTATCAAACCCCCGAGGCCGGAGCGTTACTACATCATGGCTCGTATTTGTTAGGAATAGCTCAGGTAAACCGCACCCATGGATGTTTCTCCACCTGCAGGTCAGCTGGTGAGTCCCATTGAAGACTGTCGAAGAGTATGGCAAGGGGATGGCTTAATTGCGTCCATGACCATCATGTTCTCGGGTAAACCGGACCTAGAGAGGTTTCTTCCCCTGCGAGTCAGCTGGTGAGTCCCGTTGTGAACCATCAGACCACCTGGCTTGGGTTTGTCTGAATGGTCCCTTGATTACAGGAGTCTCGGTAATCTTCCTCTGCGAGTCAGCTTGTGAGTCCCATTGAGTACCACACAGGAAGGGCACACACGGGGTGTCTTCTTCCCCCGTGGGGATTTGCCTGACCGCCCCGGATCGTCGTATCCATAGTCTGGTTAACCGGGACACTGAATTGTATAGTTCAGAATTGTGTTTTGGAGGCCTCGGGCAGGATGCTGCCTCGGAGCACCCGAGTTATTATTTTTACTTCTTGAATTTTTGCATGGGGTATGTGCTAAGTCACCTCCATTTTTTGTTAACTTTACTTTACTCCATTTTTTTTTTCGCTGGTCTGGCAATGAGACTCCCGCGCTAGAATCCGCAGAGCCTCAAAGGTTAAAAATCTTCCTCCGTGTAAGTCTCAAGCATTCCATCCGCTCGGGGTTGGATTCGTTCCACTGATGCTTTGTTCCATCTGCTCGGGGCTGGATTCGTTCTGCCGATACTTTGTTCCACCAGCTCGGGGCTGGATTCGTTCCGCCGATTCTTTGTTCCACCAGCCCGGGGATGGATTCGTTCCACCGATGCTTTGTTCCACTGGCTCGGGGCTGGATTTGTTCAGTCGATGCTTTGTTCCATCCGCTTGGGGCTGAATTCATTCCGCCGATGCTTGTTCCATCTGCTCGGGGCTGGATTCATTCCGCTGATGCTTTGTTCCATCCGCTCGGGTCTGGATTCGTTCCGCCGATGCTTTGTTCCACCAGCGCGGGGCTGGATTCGTTCCGCCGATGTTTTGTTCCATCTGCTCGGGGCTGGATTCGTTCCACTGATACTTTGTTCCACCAGCTCGGGGATGGATTCATTCTACCGATGTTTTGTTCCATTCGCTCGGGGTTGGATTCGTTCCGCCGATGCTTTGTTCCACCAGAGCGGGGCTGGATTCGTTCCGCCGATGTTTTTTTCCATCCGCTCGGGGCTGGATTCGTTCCACCGATGCTTTGTTGCACCAGCTCGGGGCTGGATTCGTTCCGTCGATGCTTTTTTTCATCCGTTCGGGGCTGGATTCGTTTCGCTGATGCTTTGTTCCACTAGCTCGGGACTGGATTCGTTCCGCTGATGCTTTGTTCCATCCGGTCGGGGCTGGATTCGTTCCGCCGATGTTTTCTTCTCAGCTCGGGGTCGGGCTACATCCCACCGAGTATGTCTTATTGGTCTGGGGACGTAACATTCCCCCAGAGGCAAATGTTCTTCTCACCTCGGGGTCGGGTTACATCCCACCTAGCGCCTGACACTGGTGTGAGGCCAGACCATACAAAGGCATTAAGGATGACCGGAGTTGGCACTAGGGCAGTCATTTTTGTACAATTTTGAAGAATTAGCCACATGTCGGACGTTCAACACACTTTTGGTTTATATAGTTCACGGCACCAACTCATACACTCGTGGGAACTGAGAAATATGAGAGGGATGTTGATGGGGATTTCTACGGCCAAGGTTTTTTTAGCAGTTCGACAAGGGTAAAGAGGGAAGTTCCACTTGAATAGAACCAAGAATCACAAGATAGGTGTCAATCTTAAACCTGATGTGGAATCTGGGCACGATCTCCCAGGTTTAGCCTACCAGAGGACACAATGTGATTCAGTTCTTAAAAGCCGACGACATCAGGGCCGAGATCGACCACAATAGCCCGGTAGGTCGTTCATATCCATCTTCTCCCAGGATCAAGATAGTTGGCTTAGATATTTTGGGTCAGGACGGAAGTGGCGAGATCAGTTCAACTCGTCGTCTAACCGACCTCTTGAGGACCGATGTGGGATTGGAACAGCTAGATTTTCCCTCCAAAAACTCTCACATCCGAAATTCAATAGGTTGTCATCATTAATGAAAAGGTCTGACAATGTACCTTTACTGCGTGATGTGACAGGAATTCAGAGTGTAGGTCGTACTTTCGGCGATGGCAGTTTGGGGAAGGAACCTGTCAAATCGCCAGAAATCAGCAGACCTGCAGGGCTGACGTCACAAGGTTACGGGAACAGTGTCGTATACTGAGTAATATATAAGGGAAGGGGATCATATTTGTAGAGGTTACGAAATTTTCCATTTGAGAACTACTTGTAAAAAACCACACAACCTGCTCGGTTTCTTTAGACCTTTACTAAAACAGGTCGGTAAAGCTCGGTTTAGTAATAAAATAACCCCCCACCCCGCTTTGTGACCGTGTACGTAGGCTGGACAAGCTCCACCGAACCACGTTAAATCATTTCTTTTCGATTTCTTGTTTGTTTCTTGTTTTTCGCCAAAATTTGCCGTTGATCTCCCATAACCAAACAAATTCAAGGTTGATGGAAGGTTGTCTCGGGTGTTTTAACTCGAAACTACTCCTGGGACGAAAATCGTCCGTCAACATATAGTGTTTTGTTTCTTCACTTATTGTCTTGTCATTTTTTTTGTTTATTTTTCCCAAACAAGTGAATTTCAAGCACTTATTATATGGTGCAGTTGAGTGATATTATTTAATTTAATTTTTAATAAATTATCAAGTAATAATTAGTATACAAGTTTGATTCTAACGAGAAAAATTATTTATTTATCTTATTGGAACTACATTCCTAATAAATTGATTACACTATTATTTATTATTAAATTACATTCCTAACGGGTATTTGATATTTGGCATTCCAAGTATAACAATTGGAAATGAGCATCTTGTTAATTAAAGTAGTTGGAAAGTACAGTTTTATTGACGATTAATTATACAGTGTTTTGGGGTGGTGTTCAATTATTGTACAGGTTTCTATTATTGACGATTAATTATACAAGTCCAATTAAAAGGACCTTATTATTATTAGTCTATCAAATTATTATTATCAGTCTATCAAATTATCATCAATATGATATGTAAGTCTCAAAGAGATGGATGGTCCATCCGTATTCTTGACATTTTTTGCACAATAACTCACAATTACTTTGCTTACATTTTTTTTTAATTAACTTTGACTAAATGACTTCTCTCACTTTCTCTATCTCTCTTGTTTTTTTATTTTTTTTTTTCAAATTCAAACTATTTACATTAATTCTATCTAAAAAAGCTTGCTACATAGCAGTTTAAGGCGGTGATCAATAGCCGATTAATTGAGGATAATGAGAGATGAGTTGAAATTTTATTTTTATTCTCAATCATGCGAAATATCATCTTCACACTTTTGGATTAATTTCCAACTAATCTCCCAATATTTTTTAAGTTCGCAAAAACCTTGAATGACTAAAGGAGTGATTTGCTTCCGATGTGTTTGGGAAAAATAACTTTGAATTATAACCCCAAAGTTATAGTTGTAGCATTCCAATGAGAGAGTCAATTGGGCTGTTTGCATATATATATATACACACACGTACAAACATATCAACAAAGAAGAAATATAATAATCCCATTTGCGTTTGGTATCCTATATTAAATATTTCACCAGAATGTCATATTTGCTGCTGAAATGGGCATTAGATCAAGAGTGGTGCAGTTCAAGTTTCAATTTAGAAGAAGCTGTTTGCAATCATGGATTTTTTATGATGCCTCCAAATAAATGGATTCCTTCAACAAAATCTCTCCAAAGACCTTTGCGTCTTTCGGATTCTTCAACTTCTATTAATGTTTCCATTTCTACTGATCAACAACACAACACTCTCGTTGTTCATTCTCTTGATCATGACATCGATGCCTCTCAACTCTCCGCCGCAGACCAACAAATAATACGCAAACAAATCACAAGAATGTTAAGATTAACAGAGAAAGATGAAAATCATGTGAAGGAGTTTCAAAATATTCATCCACAAGCAAAACAAAAAGGATTCGGTAGACTCTTTCGCTCTCCTTCTCTTTTCGAAGATATTGCCAAGTCTATTCTCCTTTGCAATTCCACGTAAGTACACAAGGCTCCCATTATAAGCAGATTCTAAAATATATGTGCATGTATTACTTTTTTTTTTTTTAAAACATAATTTTTTTTAATAGTTGGACAAGGACATTGAGTATGGCTAGAGATCTTTGCAAGCTTCAAGCAGGAATAGGAAAAGTTGTTGATGATGATGATAATGGCGGCTCAAAAAGGAAACAAGAATTATTGGGAAATTTTCCAAACTCAAGAGAAGTAACGAAGTTAATTGATACGGATTTGTTGAGGAGCAGTCTTGGATATAGAGCAGGATATATTCTTCAATTTGCTAGAAAAGTTTTGAGTGGGGAAATAAGTATTGAATATTTAGAAGAAGCTCCATGGGAGAAAGTTTATAAGACGTTGATGAAGATGAAGGGGTTTGGTCCTTTTGTGTGTGCCAATGTGTTGTCATGCATTGGATTTTATCATAAGGTTCCAACAGATACTGAAACTATCAGGCATTTACTAGAGGTTCATTCCCTCTAATTATTACATATACTTAATTTTATTATTTTATACATTAATTAAATAATTTTAATTAAATAATTGTTGTAATGCTTGCTTTCAGTTTTTGTTTTGAATACTGCAGGTACATTCAAGGAAAAGTAATAGAAAAACTGTTCAAAAAGATGTTAAAGAGATTTATGATCAGTATGCACCATTCCAGTGTTTAGCGTATTGGTAAGTGGGTGATTATTTATATATTGGTAAGAGTAATAAATGTTACTCCACATTCTCTTTAATTGTAAAAATAAAATTGCATACATCTATCATTCCCATACTCCCAATAATGGGAGCCTTTGTGGATTGGACTGCCTTTTTATTTTTTTAATTAGTGAAAGAATATATATATATATATATATATATATATATATATATATATATATATATATATATATATATATTCATTAATTATATTATAAGCATGCATGCAATAAGTAACACTCTATTTTTCTTTTTAATATTTTTATTTTCCAGGTTGGAGTTATTAGATGGGTATGAAAACAAATTTGGAAAGCTGAGCGAGTTGGATAATTCTAAGTACGATATTGTCACCGCAAGCCGAAAGCCGACCCTTCCCTTAAAAGAGCACTAAATTAATCAAAATCAAAACACCCTTAATTGAAAATCAAAAAGTTTGATTGTTTAAATTTGGTTGTATTTCTAACAACCTATAATAATAATTCATAAGTACGGATTTGTTTTAAAATATAATTGGTTGCTCAATCTTCAATCTTTTTACCTTTCTAAACTCGAAGTCAGACTACGCTCCTGGGAGCATAAGAATTTGCTGATAAATGCTTATTATTAAGTTATAATGAGCTTGACAAGTCTAGATTTTTAAGCCCCAAAATGGATGTATTTGGAAGTTCACTCTGTGCTTGGGTTAATGATTGTATTTTGTTTCTTTTTTGTGGGTTTATTAAATTTTTTATTTTGTCCTCATTTTGGTTGTATCTTGTACTGTCAATTAGAAGATTTTGTTGAACCCAGTAAAAGTTTTTGAATGAAGCTTAAATGCTATGAAAACTAGTGCTAAATTTAAGGAAGTGTGCCTTGTCATGCGATGGCATAAATAATTGATTACTCTACTATATGAGACCCCTATAGTCACATCGGTGCCCCGCACAGTTAAAATGGGTCTAATCCGTGGATATCAAGCATGAGCATAATTTTAAATTATTTAATAAAATACTATATTTCATTAAGAGTGTATAGGAAAAAATCGGGACTGAAACGTAGTCCGGAAACAGAGAGCTGAAGGCAATACGGTTTTCTACCTTAAAATATTTCAACCTTCCCTAAACACTCTAAAAATATCCAAAATTAATTTTAACATCAAAACCAACATCAACAAATGTCATAGAATAAAAATCAAGTGTTTCAAAATTTCAAATATTTTTACAAAACATAAATTTATTGTAAATACGCATTTACGTAAATTTTGAATCCAAAACATAAACCAATTTAGAATCTCACAATAAAGTGACTCGTGAACAATTCTAGGTCACCCAAATATGGTCAAGTGATTCTAAAATTGTAGCCTTAGCTCTAAGTTATTATCTAGAGTTCCAAACTCTAATTTTATGTCTATGTCTAACATAAACATTTTGACTCAATTACAATCATATTATATTTATACTTCTAAAGCATCCTAACACAATTAATTAGCCTAATTTTAACATTATGTATCTAATACATATTTCAATACTATATGTCTCACTAATGAAAAATATAGATTTTAGAGAAGATCAAACTTACCTAGTAATGTTGATTCAAAGATCAAATCTACTTCTGTTTGTTGAAATATTTGGAGAACATCCAAGGATTAGCAAACTTGACTCTAAGATCCAATCTTGATTCTAATTCTAGCAAGCTTTACTCGAAGATCCAATCTTGATTTTGTTGGGGTTGGTGCTCAGAGCGCCAATCCGGACCGTATTTATGTCTGATTCATGAATACGATCAATTCATTTTTCCATAATATTACTTATTTATGGTTGCACCTCTTGTTTTTACATACGTATTCGATCTGATTACGATTAGATTGAAACTAAATGTAGTTTAGTGATATGTATATATTAGACAAAGACCCGATAATATATAATGCAGAACACAGTTACAAAGTTAGTTTGTAATTGACATTGGAAAGTGTCACTGCTAAATGTATATTATCAAATATAGTTCATGGTCAAGATTTACTAACACGGGTCGATTAGTCAAATCCGTTGAGACCAGTACATGTCGTATATCGAGACTTGGTCCGATGATTTATCTCAATGAACCATGAGTCTAGGGAGACTCGTATAGACGTGTAGGTGTTTATAATGGATAAACATTGAACGACTCATCGAAAATTCTTAATGGATGGTACACCAACATCAATAAGAATCTTCTCGGGTTGAGTAGCATAGTGGTCCTTCGACTTGAGATACCAATGTGGATGTATGAGACATCTTTGTTGGGTTTCTAGATTATTCCCAAGATCAATTTAAGCAATGAAACATGTGTGAATACTCAAAAGAAGTATGGCGGAATCATACTTACAATGATCTGCTTTTGCGATGCGAGGAACAACAAAACTTCTTCAAGCTCCTTGAACTTTCGGCAATGTCCATTTTGTGCTCCTTGTGATTTTCGGTCAACTCCATGGATGGATCTCGAAGCTCCAAGCTTTGTGTTGGTGATTCCATGCTCAAGGGTTTGTTTCCTTATCACCTTTGGATGACTCTTCATGTGCTAGCATTGGAAAGATTTGCTACAAATCTTCCATTTGCTTCCTTGTTGTTCTCGATTTTGAGAAGCAAAAAGAGAAATAATTGGCCCTTGGCCGAGAGGTAAGAGGGAGAGAGGAGAACAATTTTTGTGTGTTGGATATTTGGTTTCTAAAACCTAAATCCACTTTTCCAAAAGTGTTACCAAACTTTGGTATTAGGCTTTCAGAAAGTCAAACCAAAATTTGGAGCCAAAATTTGTAATTAATGCCATCCAACAACTCACATCACTAATGAATAGTGACTGACATCACATCACTCAAAGTGACATGACATCCATCACTTGAATGACTAAAGATGTGACGCTTGATGTGACTTTTTGGGCCGCACTTGAATTCGAAATGCGAGTGGGCCCGCAAACACTCCCGGGCTCGGGTTCGCTAATTCCTAATTAACGAATTTTCCATTGCGACGTAATTAAATCAAATTTAATTAAATAATAATGCCTAGCAAAATTACCATTCACGTCGCTAATGAAATAATTTTAAATTAACTTGTTCGCCTGAATTAAAATTTAATTTTAATTCCGCTTTGAAATCCAATTTCGTTTAATATATCGAATATATTATTTTATAGATTAATTCCAAATTAATCGTTTTCTCTCTTTAAATAATATTTTATCCCAGATAAAATATCTACTTAATTAATCCCAGATTAATTTCCTCTCTCTACTAATTAATCTCAGATTAATAAAGTGCGAGTCATACGTCATCAGTGAATCTTCGGGAAGCGACCCATGAGATCCCCGGATATGTTGGCAGTAAATCTGGTCGTCGGACTATCCAAACACGTACGTACCTAGTACTACATTTTTACCGATTTACAAGACATGGTTGGCTTCTAGCAAAGCACCGTGCCTACCCAATTCTCCAGAAATATTCTTAAATGAATATTTGATCTTTATCAGGCGTAGTATACGTAGTATTGTGTATTATGATCCAGCATCGGATGTCACGTGCTAGGCCTGGGGCTGTAATTATGTCTGCCTCGTATGAAACACATATCGGATCTCTGGTAACTAGTCTCTATAATCGGATAATCGTGACCTAGTCATATTATCCCGATAGCTACAGCATAAAAGAGCACCAGTTCCGTATCCTATATGATCATCATCTCCACTATGACTGGAGTGATACTTCCATCTTGACATCACACCCAATACACTATGATTCTCAATATACCAAGAAGAGGCGTACACAAAACCTGTTAAAGCCCTGGACGACCAAAACCAAAGTATATTGATTGTCGCAAGTATTAGCAGTACAAGTCTCAGGTTAAGACCAAATATACCTACCCTGAATCGGACTTCCATAGACACATAGTCATACTACCAATGGAATTCCGAGGGGTCTATCCAGAGCGAAGCTGCTCCCGTACCATCGGTAAACACAACCTCCTATTACACTTGCATGAGTATCATATACCCAAATATATGAGAACTATGTTGTTATGCTCCCACAACGCGCATAAGTGTAATACTAGTTTTTAACGCATTATCGATGTCCAATCTCAATAATACCCCGACTAGGGATATTTAATGATTAAACCTTCGTGGATTGATACTGTCTCATATCATTTCAATCCAGAACTAATCATATGGACCTTTTATCTTTTATACATCTAGATAATCCAATTACAAATGATAAAAGGGCAATTTCCTTTGTCACATAATTAATTTGTACAACAAAACCATGATCTGTACAAATATTGATGCTATGGGTCATAATTGTCCAACAATCTCCCACTTGTCTTATAGCCAATCACTCAAGTGTCCTACACCCGAACTATGTACGGTTCGCTCAAACTTCTGCTGAGAAAATAATTTCATCAGCGGATTTGCATTATTATCATCTGATGCGATTTATTCGATCATCACATCGCCACGATGTATGATCCGAATGAATCAGATGAATATTTGAATTATATATCTGGATTGTTGATGAGACCGTTAATTCTTTAGCCTGTGTTGTAGCCTAGCTCGGCTACTAACAGAACTACTCCTAATCTGATTAGGATTATTATCAATCCAAAAGGCTTCAATTGCTGCCTCAGCTGCAGCAATAATCCACTTTGTTGCTTATTCGATAACAGTATCTTGCTTGGAAGATTTCCGGCTCACTGTTCCGTTATTCAATCTATATAGTACCTTGTTACGACTTATAGTCGTTTTTATCTGTTAGGAAACTTGCAAGCAGTGAACCCAGTCACTTCAAGTTCTCCTTCTCCGTAACTTAAGAAAGCATCCTTAGATTATCTAAGATACTAAAGGATGTTCTTAACATCAATCCAGTGACTATCACTTGGATTGTCCTGATTGTGACTTTATATGCTCAAAGCATATGAGACATCAGGTCGCGTATATTTTTCAATGTACAAGTTCTCAGAGAGTGCCAACTGTTGGAAAATACTAAGCATCCCAAGATCATTTCAAGCATTGAAAATAAGTGCGAATACATCACGGAGTTACGGAATACTCAAATCGATCGGTTTAGCGACGCACGAGGCAACAAAAATCTTCATTGCCCTCCTTACTGCTCACGGCAAACTGCAGTTTTGGCCTCCAAGGATTCGGCTTTGGATCATCTTTATCAAGCTCCAAGCTTCATCAAACGATTCCCAGTTCATGGGTGGACTTCCCTATCACCTTCGTATGACTTCGTAGTGTGCTAGCACTCCCGATTTTGCCACAAAATCGCGACTTTTGCTTCCCAATTTTCTTTTTGGCTCTCGGCAGTGGCTGCCAAAACCAGAAAGAAAATCAGCCCCCCATGGGCATGAGAGATGGAGAGAAATTGGAGAGGAAAGATGTGTGTTGAATTGTTGGAAACGTATATCTAATACACTTATATATTTTCCATAAAATAAATAAATGATTTACTAATTTTGGCTTTCCAAAAGTCAAAGGCTAAAAGCTTTCCAAAAACTCCAACAACTACCATCAATCAATCAATGGTCACATCACTCAAAGTGACATGATTTGACGCTTGATGTGACCCTAGATGCGACTAGCGATTTGACGATTGATTTGACTTGCGTGCCGCACTCGTATTTGAAATGCGAATGCGCTCGCAAACAATCCCGGGCTCGGGTTCGCTAATTTCAAATTAACAAATTTTCCATTGTGATGCAATTAAATGATTATGCCTAGTGAAATCACTATTCACGTCGCCAATAAATTAATTCTAAATTAACTCGTTCGCCCAAATTAAAATCTAATTTTAATTCCGCGTCGAAATCCAATTTCATTTAATATATCAAATATATTAATTAATCGATTAATTCCAAATTAATCGTTATCTCTCTTTAAATAATATTTTATCCCAGATAAAATATCTCCGCAATTAATCCCAGATTAATTTTCTCTCTCATCTAATTAATCCCAGATTAATTAAAAGTGCGAGTCATACGTCATCGGTGAATCTTCGGGAAGCGACCCATGAGATCCCCGGATATGTTGGCAGTAAATTCAGTCGTCAGACTATCCGAACACGTAAGTACCTCGTACTATGTTTATATCGATTTACAAGACAATGTTGGCTTCTAGCAAAGCGTCATGCCTACCCAATTCTCCAGAAATATCCTTACAGGAATAAAAGATCTATATTAGGCGTAGTATACATAGTATTGCGTATTTCGATCCAGTATCGGATGATCACATGCAAGGCCTGGGGCTGGTACAGTGTCTGCCCCATACGAAACATATATTGGATTACGAGCAACTAGTCTCTCTAATATCGGATAATCATGACCAAGTCATATTATCCTGATGGTTGCAACCTTTTTAGAGAACCAGTTCTGTATCCCTGCGCGATCATCAACTCTATATGACTGGAGTGACACTTCCGTCTTGACATCACACCCAACACACTACGATTCTCGATATACCCAGAAGAGGCGTACACAGAAACAGGTTAAAGCCCTGGACGACCAAAACCAAAGTATATTGATTGTCGCAAGTATTAGCGGTGCATGTCTAAGGTTAAGACCAAATACACCTACCCTTATTTCGGACTTCCATAGACACATAGTCATACTACCAATGGAATTCCGAGGGGTTCTATCCAGAGCGAAGTTGTTTCCCGTACCATCGGTAAAACCCAACCTCCTATTACACTTGCATGAATATCTTATACCGAAATATATGAGAACTATGCCGTTGTGCCCTTACAAATGCGCACAAGTGTAATACTAGTATTTTACGTATTTATCGATGTCCAATCTCGATAATTCTCTGACTAAGGATATTTAATGATTTATCCTTCGTGGATTGATACTGTCTCATATCATTCTCAATCCAGGAACAAATCATAGGGACCTTCTATCATTTATATATATAGGTGATATAATCACAAATGATAAGAGTGCAATCTCATTTGTCACATAGTTAATTTGTACAACAACACCATGATCTGTACAAATAGTGACGCTATGGGTCATAATTGTCCAACAATCTCCCACTTGGCCTATAGCCAGTCACTCGAGTGTCTTACACCCGAACTATATACGGTTGGCTCAAATTGCTGAGAAATGCTTTCATCAGCGGATTTGCATGATTATCATCTGATGCGATTTATTCGATCATCATATCGCCACGATGTATGATCCGAACGAATCAAATGAATATCAAAGTATGTATCTGGATCGTTGATGAGACCATTAATTCTTTAGCCTGTGCTGACGCCTAGCTCAGCTGCTAACAGAACTATATCTAATCTAATTTGATTTATTATCGACCTAGAAGGCTTCTATTGCTGCCTCAGCTGCAGCAATAACCCGCATTTTAAAGCTTATCCATTGAAGGAAATGGTAGCTAAGAGCTACTCATGATTAACCTTATCTTGTCTAACAAAATCCGGTTACTCATTTCGGACACACCGTCAAATTGACGTGTTCCGGGAGGAGTCCTTATTGAAAGAATACTATACTCTTTCAAGTATATTAGAAACTTATTGCTTAAGTATTTTCCATTACGGTCTTACCGTGACAGTTTAATACTTTAGTCGATCTGTTTGTCTATTTCGTGTCGAAAACTTTAAAAGTTTCTGATTTGTGTTCTTCAAAAGAAACACATAACCATAACGCGATGCCACATCCGTAAAGGTCACGAAATATTCATATCCACATCTAGCCTAGCTAGAAATGGGCCCTCTTTCTTCACTATGAACTAGGGCTAACAGATCGGTGGCATTTGCACTTTTACCAAGTAAAGGTGTTTTAGGCACTTTGCCCAATAAACTAGATTCATAGACTTTATTTGAATGAAATCAAATCAGTCCGAGTACCCACTCTTCAAAAGTGTGGATATACGAGTCTGGTTTAATTGTGTCCCAGACAACAATGCCACATTTAAGTTTCATCTGATCAAATCAGTTTGAGCTATTTGTGTTGGTTTCTAATTAGGTCCCAAGATCATGAAATCAAGCAAGAAATTCGCATGAATACACAAAGGAGTAAGACAGAATACATACTCACATTGAACGGTTTGAGATGCGAAGAAGAACACTTCATCTTCCTCCTTGTTGAAGCTCGGCAGTGGCCATATGGAGCAGTGGGCTGCTCGGTTTTGCTGATTTTTGTCCCTCCAAGAATCGGCCATTGATGAACACCATGGAAGCTCCAAGATTCAAGCTCCAAAAACGAATCCCAAGCTCAAGAAATCGTTTCCCTATCACCTTTGTATAACCCAAGTTGTGCTAGCACTTCTCTTCTTCAGGAATGTGATTAAGATCTTGTTTAACCAATGATTGTCATTGGACCACCAGATTAATTTTACTGATACCTAAGATGTATGTAGTTTAATGAATTGTAATTGCTTAAGGTAGTTTTGTTTACTTTGTAACTTAGTTTATGAATTGTCATAACTTAGTTACATTTTTCTGAAGGAACACATATTGAACGTCTTGAAAGTATCAAGAACTTTCAATCTGTTATGATGAAACACAAATTGAGCATTTTTTACTGGCTCAAAGATATTCAATCTGAAGTTTTTTTAGAACTCTATCCTTAAAATTCATTACATGTCTTTGAATTGTTCAAAGATTTTTGATACGATCAAACATATGAATTTAAAGCAATTAGTTCTAAGTTTATTGAGTGAATATGATTCATATTCAATATTATTCTTCCACGATTCTATCTTGATGGAATTAGGTAGTGGGGGCAGTAGAATTTTATATGATTTGATTCGTTTGATATTGAATGTTACCGAATTAGTTTCAATACTCCTGGGATATGCTCCAGTAACACTAGTTCATCCTTTTAATTTAGGTTCCATTAATTTCTACAATTACATATATGATATGTATAGGTAGAAAATATGAATCTTGAAAAATTTGAGATTTGAATCTTTATTTTATATAATAGTTATATAATAGAAATTACTTACACCTCGGAGGTATAAGTAACAATTTATCGTTTATTCTGTTTAATAGAATATTGTATTCTATTTGATAGAATATCTTTCATACAATCCTAGGTAATAAAATCGTTTTATTACTTGGTGTGTAACATCGGATGTTAACTATTGTAGAAAAGACTTGACTTATTGAAGTCAAATGTGAGAATGATAAATTATAAATGGAACTACGTAATTAATAAGATGAAACTGTTAGGGTTAGTGCTCTGAGGGCCCATCCGGATCGTATTTATGTCTGATTCATGAATACGAGCAATATATTTTTCCATAATATTACTAATTTAATGGTAGCACCTCTTGTCTTTTATATATGTATTCGATCTAATTTTGATTAGATCGATTAGATTGAAACTAAATCTATATATGTATTCGATCTAATTTTGATTAGATCGATTAGATTGAAACTAAATCTGGTTTAGTGATATGTATATATATTAGACAAATACCCCAGGATTTACAACGTAGTGCACAGTTACAACACATCTTGTAATTGACATTGGGAAGTGTCACTATAAGTTGTATATCCTTAAATTAAGTTCCTGGTCAAGATTTACTGACACGGGTCGGTTAGTAAAATCCGTTGAGATCAGTACATGTTGTATATCGGACTTGGTCCGATGGTTTATCCCAATGAACCATGAGTCTTGGGATACTCGTATAGACGTGTAGGTGTTTATTTGATAAACACTGAACGACTCACCAAAGATTTCCTAATAGATGGTACACCAACGTTAATAGGAATCTTCTCGGGTTGAGTAGCATAGTGATTCTTTGACTTGAGATACCACTATGGATATATGATTTATCCTCCATACTTAGATGGCAGTCACGTCACCGATCTATTTAGATAAGACCTCTGCCTGTTCATTAGGTGTGGACTCATGCTCATGATATCCTGTGAGTATCAAGAAAAGATCCGTCAGTTTTGTGTACAGAGCATAGGTAGTCCATTTGTGATTAGCAATCTGTTAAATCTATGGCCATAATATACTTCGGAAGTGAGTTCCGAATATTATTTAGAGATTGCTAATAGATATGTCGACGGGATTATTCCTAAAGAGATTTGACGTTTATATCTGTATCTCTGGGATAAATCAGATACCTGTGACGGAGGGATTATACGTATGTAGTGACCTCGACCTGTATGATTCAGCGAGTTTATCTGTGGTCGTCATAATTTACGGGTGGGTGAATTATGGATACGAAATTAGATTTCGTGACGGATATGCCTGAATCTAGAGAGTCTCACTAATGAAATATACTCGTAGAGCACTAGGGCAACTGTTATAAATAATACTGATTATTTATAACTCGTTTAACGGTTAAACGAAAAATACATGCAATAGGGACCTATTCGTCATTTCCAAATTTAATGTGTATTTGTATTTAATTCTTGATTTTATTAATACATATTAATAAAATATTAAATTGTGATATTTAACATATATGATTAATATATGTATTTTAATTATTTAATATAAATATAATACATATATTTAAGATATTTGTATTTAATTATTTAATTATATAAATGTTATATGATTAAAATAATTAAAGTAACAAATATCTTAAGTCATGATTTGTATTTTTAATGCTTGGAAATGACAAGTTTTTATTGGTAACACTTGTAAAGATGATGGTGATCATTTTAAACAAGTAACTTATCAAATGGAAATTGAAATGAAATTGAAAAATCTTAAATTTACTTTTCATGACATTCACGCCCAAATGTTGAAAGTATATAAAGATTTTTGTTTCATTTTAAACAACAACAACAAGTTACAAAATAAATTACAAAGGAAAGTTTGAGAGAAACTTGAAGAATAAAGAAAAAAAAACTTAAAGAAAATTGGATTTTTGTAAGTATTTTCCAACTTTCTTCAACTAGAAAATTTTTTCCATGTTTCTAAGCCTTAACATGTACTGTTTAGAATTTTCTCTACACTTTAAATATGTAATTAAATTTGTTTGAAACTTTTTGGAAGGTGTTTAGCATATATGATTAATTAATAAGCTAATTAGGAGTAATTAAGCTAATTTAATTAATTAGAAAATTAAATTTGCCATTCTAGAGTTGATTAGCCATTCATAATTAACCTAGAATTGTTCTTGATTAATTTCATGATGGTGAGACTTGATTTGTGTGGTAATTGAATGATTAAATTATTGAATTTTATCAATTTAATGTAAATTGCCCAATTTGAGTATCTTATGAAATTAGGGTTCTTAACCCACTCAAATTTTGGGGCTTTTCATATATATGTTATAATTTTATGTATATTTGATGTATGTCAAATTTGGGATTAATTGGATTTGATCTTGATGTGTTTTGAACAAATTGGGCCAAATTGCAATTAATAAAAGTTCTGTGCTGTTTTTGTAATTCTGGAAAATTACTGGGCAGTTTGCGCAAATCTGAAAAAGTTTCTGGTTTTGTTGCAAAATTAAAAAAATTATTTTGGGATTGATTTGGAATCAATTAAATATGTAATTGACATATTTAAAAACTAAAATGATTAAATTATAAAACTTTGGGGGTCTTTTGTAATTAATGATAAATCTGATTTTCCTGATAAAAATTCAGTTTTTATTTATTGAGTTATTAGAATAAATTAGTTTATTTTAATTTCCCAAGAAAAATATTTATCGGAAATTATTTCGGAGTGAAAATACGCGAAAACGGTGAAAAACAGAGTTACCGGGTAACGGCGGTCCAAACAGTGAATTGGTCACTGTTTAGGCAACCTACGTACTGTCCAAATATTTTAGGGGCTGACTAGGGCAGTCCCCATGAGCATTGGTCGGTCGGTTCGGCCGAAAACGCATTTTATGCTATTTTGCGGAAAAACTTTTTCGTAAAATTTTCGAGATGTTTCTATATTATTTATGTCGTTATATGATATCGAATAAATATGTTTAGGTTAAATATGAATGAATTATTAATATTTGATATGGAATAATTTATTCGTCAGTTTAAAAATTTTAAACTAAGATTTCGTCCGAACCGCGCTCCTTCCGCTGCGCCACTCTGATTTGACCCCCAAAAATGGTATCAGAGCAAGTCTGATCCTGGACGCTCGATATGTATAGGTTAAATATGAATGAATTATTAATATTTGATATGGAATAATTTATTCGTCAGTTTAAAAATTTTAAACTAAGATTTCGTCCGAACCGCGCTCCTTCCGCTGCGCCACTCTGATTTGACCCCCAAAAATGGTATCAGAGCAAGTCTGATCCTGGACGCTCGATATGTATAGCCCTTTAAAATTCAATGTTTAGTTTAATCATTAATTTATACATACATGTGTTTATTTAATTTGATTAAATAAAGTAAAAGCATCTTTTGTTGGAAAGTCCCTGATTTAAATAAGGTTTTAAGAAAGTGACTAGTATTAGGAATACTTGTTTCTTCGTCCGCCTTGTCAATACGGATGTAAATGTTTTCATAATGTTATGGATGTAACGTGCCAAAGCTGTGCAGTTATAGTTGAAGGTAGTTAATTTGCGTCGGTAGAACTTATATGATAAGACACAAATTCAAGTGAAAATGGAAATCCTGAACGTGCCAAAGCTGTCAGGACTACATTGGTAGATTGAGTTTGTCATTGACAAGTTTCACCTTCATACGCCTCCTTGTGAACGTGCCAAAGCTGTCATAACGAGAAACGCTCAGGACCGAACCTATGAGTCACAGTGAGTGTGATTGACAATGAGTTGTCTACCTAATGAATATACGTAGACGAGAACCTGCCAAAGCTGTGAGTCAAAATATATTCATGGGGTCCACTTCCCATTATGTAATTCAATTTAATTATTGAATTCTCATTTCCGTTGGGTATTACGGTATTACGTAAAGTAGTGGGAGGCACTGCTAAGTTAAAAATCCTTAACTTATGTGGTGTGTAATATTATATAAATTGTCGCTCATGTTGTTCCTTATTCTATTTGTTTGATAGAATTAAACTTTTATCCATTGTATGCATATTATATATATGTTTTATGACTTTAATTATGGTTGCTATTTTCTAGAATAGGTTCTAGATTAGAATAGATATTGATATAATCCTTCTAGACATAATAGTTTCTTATGCAGTAAAGATTGACATGAATTGGTTCACGTCTCGAGAATCTTCACTGGCATTAAGAAAACCTCATTAGGTATTTATTTATCTAATAATGATGTTTCTTGGCTTTAGTGACATTCATAGGTCACGTGTCAGACACTATTTGTTTTTCGATTATTTGCAAAGGTTGTAAATAATTTGAAAGTAAATAATAAAGCTAAAGAAAGAAGATGGATATAGTTGTGTATAGAAAATACTGATTTTCATAATACGACAACTGTAGATATTGGATATCAGATCTCTCATCTAGTTATTTAAAATATTGTTGAATGATTGTTTCGATATTTGATATCAGAACTTGCGACTATTTGATAGTTACTTTTTCTATACAACAATTGTTACATATTTTAAAATGACTAGTAGTGTCATTTACGAATAGATAAACATTAAGAAAAGTATTCGGTTAAGTAAATAACTTAGAACATTATTCTATGAGATTTTATCACTTAAGTATTGGATGCTTATTCCATATAGTAAATGATTGTCTGATATGAGATCACACGCACATATCCTTATCCATTTAACGAATATTGTATTCGGGAAAGTGACTAAATCTCATTTAACCAATGACTGTCATTGGACCAGAAAATTTATTAAACTGATACATTGGATGTATGTAATTTAATGAATTGTAAATTGCTTAAGGTAGTTTTCTTTACTTCGTAACTTAGTCAATGAACTGTCGTGACTTAGTTACGTGTTTCTAATGAAACATGGATAGAATATTTTGACTTGTTCAAAGATATTCGATCTGAAGTGTTGAAACCTATATCTTTAAAATTCATTATGTGTCTTTGAATTGTTCAAAGATGTTTGATACGATCAAACATATGAATTTATGGCAATTTGTTCTAAGGTTATTCAAAGAATATGATTCTTACTCAATATAATTCTTCCACGATTCCATATTGATGGAATTGGTTAATGGAAGAAATCGGATCTTATATGATTTGATTCGTTTGATATTGAGTTTTACCGAATTAGTTTCAATACTTTTGGGGTTATCCTCCAGTAACACTAATTCATCATTTTAATTAATGTTCCATTAGTTTCTACAGTTACGTATATGATATGTATTAGTAGAAAATTCGAATCTTGAAATATTTGAGATTTGAATCTATCTTTTGAATAATGGTTGTATAATTGATATTACTTGCACCTCGGAGATACGAGTAGAAGTTTATCATTTATTTTATTTAATAGAATATTATATTCTATTTGATAGAATATTATATTCTATTTGATAGAATATCTTTTCTACGACCTCGAGTAATAAAATTATTTATTACTTAGTGTGTAACATTGGATGTTAACTATTGTAGAAAAAAATTCACTTATTGAAGTCAAATACGGTGATAAACTGTAAATGGAACTACATAATTAATAAGATGAAAATACCCTTTCATTACTTCCATATAAGTGCTATAGGATGTCAGAATCATTAGCAAAGTATTTGATACTTAATGATTTTGTTGTTTTCTTATCGAAGAAAATTATCCTATAATTTATAGTGGAAACGATATTTGATATCGATTCCGGAATTTAGCATTAGACCATAGATATAAAATTGTTCATAGTTTACTATGATCAAGTTTGGAACTTGATTGAGCTTTTATTATGAATCGTTCATAAAATGTACAAATGGTTTACGTAGCAAAAGCACAATGAGCTTATTAAAGGTTTGACCTTTATAATATGACAATGAGAAAACTTATACTCAGTAATTTTTTATAGATTCCGAGGAAACTTGTCTATAGTCACACTGATTGAAAAATTTAGGATCTCATGGTTAATAATGATATTAAATTGTATATTTTAGCTAAAGAATACAAAGTGGCGTTTCTGAATAGTCTCTTCAGATAAGAGATTCATTGTGAGTTCTTAGTTTGAAGAATTAATTTTGGAATGGCCCTGGAGTTTGTATTATGCTAATATTATAATTTAGTATATTAGCTTATAGAGCCTATTGTAGACTCATATGAGCTTTCAGCAAATTTGTGTTTTCAAATTTTGATATTAGTCAGATTGTCTGATTTTATCAAAGCATAGAGAATATGTATGAGATTAAAGGGTTAGTGAGAGCGTACAAATTTCTTTCTAGTATTTTACATCATAATGAAATTGTCATTATTCATGTAATAATGGGATGTTTATAAGGTAAAAAGGTTTACCTCAGTTTTATTTTCTCATTTAAAGTAGTGGGAGTAGTCTTTATTATATTTGATATACAGTTTTATATAAGATATAAAACTAAGAGAATTGTGAGATGCTAATGGACGCAACAAGACTATCTGTATGACAGTTAGTATAACTGTTTGACAGTTAGTGTGTGTCTTATGTATAGTATTCATCTTTCGTAAATGATGATTCCTTTTTTCGAAAGAGATAATGATTAGAATGTCTAATTAATCTTATGCATTATATGATGATGGCATAATGAATACTATATTGAGTGTGATTAGAGATATCAATTTAATCGTAATTGTTACCAGTTATTTTGATATCCTCTAGACCATTAGATGAGTCTTGAAACATGTTCTTTATTATCTTTGATATATTAAGAACAAGTTTCTAATTAATGGAGAATAAATCCGTAACTATTAGGGTTAGATTAGTTTTGAGTCTAATTATGACGTTAGACAGTCTACGTCATAAAGAGTCAGAAAAGATGCAGTGGGGGTGTCACAGATGATTCCACTGCAAGAATGGAGTTAGTTGTAACTTTTGAAGTATTGACTTATGAAGTTGCATAGTGACCTCGAAGATTAGAAGTTTGTTATTAGTATTGTGTTTGCGGTTGTCTACAAAGTATTTTGGATTTGATCCATAAATACTTAGACAATTTAGTAGTTGAAGCATAATGTTGATATGACACCTGAGTCATATTTATGTAAAACTTAGTTTCTACAAAAATATGAATTATGCTTACTAAGGAAAATGATTGTGTTTTTTGGACAAACTCAATATGTCATAGCGGGATTACTTGTTGTTACCTACCTCTTGAACTCTAGGTGAGTTATTGAGGGCCATGAGTATGTGATACACATTGGGATGTGTATATGATACCATGGATTGACACTAGAGCAAGTGGGAGAAATTGTTAGGGTTAGTGCTCTGAGCGCCAATCAGGATCGTATTTATGTCAGATTCATGAATACGAGTAATATATTTTTCCATAATATTACTAATTTAAATGGTAGCACCTCTTGTCTTTTATATATGTATTCGATCTAATTTCGATTAGATCGATTAGATTGAAACTAAATCTGGTTTAGTGATATGTATATATATTAAACAAAGACCCCAAGATTTACAACGTAATGCACAGTTACAACATAGCTTGTAATTGACATTGAGAAGTGTCACTATAAGTTGTATATCCTTAAATTAAGTTCCTGGTCAAGATTTACTGACACGGGTCGATTAGTAAAATCCGTTGAGACCAGTACATGTCGTATATCGGACTTAGTCCGATGGTTTATCCCAATGAACCATGAATCTCGGGAGACTCGTATAGACGTGTAGGTGTTTATTTGATAAACACTGAACGACTCACCAAAGATTTCCTAATAGATGGTACACCAATGTCAATAAGAATCTTCTCGGGTTGAGTAACATAGTGATTCTTCGACTTGAGATACCACTGTGGATATATGAGTTATCCTCCATACTTAGATGGAAGTCACGTCACCGATCTATTTAGATCAGACCCCCGCTTGTTCATTGGGTGTGGACTCATGCTCATGATATCCTGTGAGTATCAAGAATGGATCCGTCAGTTCTGTGTACAGAGCATAGGTAGTCCAAATGTGATTAGCAATCTGTTAAATCTATGGCTATGCTTCGGAAGTGAGTTCCGAATGTTATTTAGAGATTACTAATTGATACGTCGACGAGATTATTCTTATAGAGATTTGACGTTTTCATCTATATCTCTGGAATAATCAGGATACGTGTGATATATGGATTATACGTATGCAGTGATCTCGACCTGTATGATTCAGCGAGTTTATCCGTGGTCGTCATAATTTACGGGTGGGTGAATTATGGACACGAAATTAGATTTCGTGACGGATATGCCTGAATCTAGAGAGTCTCACTAATGAAATATACTCGTAGAGCACTAGGGCAACTATTATAAATAATACTGATTATTTATAACTCGTTTAACGGTTAAACGAAAAATACATGCGATAAAGACCTAATCGTCATTTTCAAATTTAATGTGTATTTGTATTTAATTCTTGATTTTATTAATACACATTAATTAAATATCAAATTGTGATATTTAACCTATATGATTGATATATGTATTTTAATTATTTAATATAAATATAATACATATATTTAAGATATTTGTATTTAATTATAAAAATATTATATGATTAAAATAATTAAAGTAACAAATATCTTAAGTCATGATTTGTATTTTTAATGCTTGGAAATGGCATGTTTTTATTGGTAACACTTGTAAAGATGATGGTGATCATTTTAAACAAGTAACTTATCAAATGGAAATTGAAATGAAATTGAAAAATCTTGAATTTACTTTTCATGACATTAACTGTAACATCCCAGATTATTTTAGAATATTGGCGTGAACTATATTATACTGTGTAGAGTCGCACAATTAATAACACACACAGAACACAAAAAAAAAAAAAAAAATGAAATGAGAAGAAGAAGAAGATGAGTGTAAACCGAAGGAGGAGAAAAAAAGGGAAAAGAGAGAGAGTGAGAGAGAAAGGTGGAAAATACCGAGACCAGAGAAGCCTAGAAGACCGAGTAAGAGGAAATCAAGTGAGGGAGTTGTAATCGAAAACCATGACCAAGGAGAGGAGCAGCGAGCAGTGGAGAGAGTTGGAGAGAGAGAGGAACGAAAGAAGAAGAAGAAGGATGATATAATAAATTGATGTTCCAATTTTAGACATGGATGCATTAGTAAGTAATTTATACAATGATTTCCTTGAGTGGTTTGCTTTGGATTTTTTTTCTTAGTGCTGATTGATTTTCGAATTGGGTTAGAAAATGAGTTAAAGATATGCTAATAGTAACGTAGATTAGATATTGGAGGAAATTAGTAAAAATCAAGAAATTGCAAATTGGGAAAAAGAATTGACAGAACCCTAGGATTTAGAGGTTTTTGGTTTTATTGATTTTGACTTTGAAATTGAAAGGGAAAATCAAAATTGTTTCTTGCTTTTGTGTCGTGGCTGTTAAAGAGAAAAAAAGGGGGATTTGCAGTTTGGGAAAAATGGCAAGTACACTATGTTTTTCATTTCTTTCAATTTGATTGAATTCGTTATATATGGTTTGATTAGGCAAAGTAGAATAGTTAATAATGCTTTTGATGATTTTCTTGAGCTTTGATTAGATTTGATTGAACCTGGGTGATTTAGGGCTATAGATAAATTCGAACTTGGTTTGTAATTTAATGAATTAGAACTTTGTTAAGCATAGTATAAACTCAGTCTTATGTATAAAATTGAAAGGGATTAACAGAATTGGAAAGATTAGAAGTTTGGGGATTTTTAGATTTGTAGTATAGAAGAGATATGTTCTGTATGTTATTTGTAATCTGGAGCAAGAAATAAAATTGGAAATCTGAAATTGATACAAGTATTTAAGTGTGGTAGTAGAGGTAGTAGGGGTAAGTGTAGTAGTAACAGAAGCTGTAGCAAAGGTAGCAAAGGCTGATGAAGAATCAGTAACAGTAGATTTAAACATGAGATTGGTGTTTATGTCTGTGATAATTAGGATATAGTTTCTATGTGTAATATGGTGTTTTAGAAGTTGAATTTGATATTAGAATTATAAATATGGAATTGAGCTTATATATTGGTTGATAAGGTAGTAAAGATACATAGGTATGTAGAACATAAAAAGAATGAAATCAGTATGTTAAAACGAATCACTAGGTGAATATGAGTATACTGGTACAGGATTAGAGGTGTAAATGGGTGATGAGAAAGTATAAATGAACGAATAAGCAGTTGATGTTTCAGTATATGATTCTGAATAATTAAGACCCTATTGAGTTGAATATATATATATATGGAACTATGAGAAGTTACAGAAGTGAAAAGAGTATGAATTGGTAACAGATCCCCCTGATTTTGAAGCCTAAAATGCAGACCCTGAATTGGCCAGATTAGCTCCTGATAACCTTCTGATTTGGCCTTAAGATGACTCTAAAATCAGCCCCTGAATTAAGTTTTAGATCAGCCCCAGAATTGTCTTCGGTCAGCCCCAGAATTGGTTATTCTGAGCAGACCCTGACTTAAGGAAATCTAGTTAGACTCTGACCTTAAGGATTGAGTCAGGCCCTCACCTCATATAATTGAGTCAAATCATGTCCAGAAGGTTCAGTTAACCCCTGAAAGTGAAGAACCAAGTCTGACCCTTGAGAAGCAGAACTTAATTAGCCCCTGAAATATGAAGATAAACTGAAAGTTAATAGTTATGAGTGTATGCATTCACCAGTATAGTAGCATAAGCATATGTTGCATAAAGGAGGATAAGCATTAGTATGATGAGAATGAATGAAAGAATAATGCATTGTGCATGCACGTTGTATGATTTTCCAGAGCTGAAGATGAGAATGATTTTTTTTAGATTCAAGAGTTTTAAAGAAAATTTCAGATATTTTTAAAAGAATCGTATTTCAGAAAATGTTTTTACAGTTTTGATGTTATAAAATATATAGTTTTATGTTTTTCGGGGCATGAGGGAAAAACTCACCCCAGTATGTAACTTGACAGTTTGGAATTGACGGATTTAGAAACATGTGCACATGTTGAGGACTGAGGGGACGCTCTCAGATCCTCCCAGATGGGCTAGGGAGACGGCGAGATATCACGCCCCTAGACCCCCAGATTATGAGACAGTTGTGGCATGCTTTGGGGGACGGCGATAAGTAACGCCCCAAAGTCATGGTTTTGCACTTCTGCCTCCAGATTGGCATATGAGGGGTCGGACGATACGTAACGCCCTCATATGACCGGGTTTTCCGACAGAGACACAGATTATGGAAATGATTTCAGATCCCAGATTTTCTGATATAAGATTTCCACAGATACCCAGATACCAATTTTCAGAAAGAAGTTTTGAAATATCAGATTTTCAGAAAATAGTTTTCAGAAATACAGATTTCAGATAGAGACTTCATTTTCCAGAAACAGATATCAGATAAACAGTTTTTAGAAAAACAGGTTTTATAAAGAAGTTTCAAAAAGCAGTTTTCAGAAAACAGCTTTTCAGAAAAGATTTCAAAAGTGTTTTCTAAATGTACGGCATAATTAAAGTTCAGTGTAGCTTATAGGTTATGCATATAAATCACACATTCTAGTTAATATACGAGATGTGTATTGTTGACATTAAAGTATGGTAATATAATTACATTTATGTGTTTATGGTTGATGCCTGCGTGTATTATATGTTTACATAGAAGGAACAGTTTGTAAGATGTTAACATATGATTTTATGGTTTCATACACTTGTTTATTCGGCTAATGCTAGTTTATTGGATGTTTCATAATAAGAATATTTTATAATTCCGATTTGATGACATTTCAATGAAATAAAGGAAAGATAAGTGAAGTAAATAACCAAACAGAATTAGCAAAGAATAAACAGGTAAGTACTAAGATATTAAAGTAGCGCAGCAGAAGCGTGTTGGATTCTAAATTGTTAGTTAGTGATATAGAAACTTGATGTATTTAATTTGGATGCTTGTTAATGTACAAGATAAACAGAAGTTAAAGTAGGTGTGTGATAAGATAAAGAATTGGTAACAAGTTATACGTTGGTAAAATAGATAAGGAATAAATAATTAGTTCTGATATAATATATATTTGCATGATCACATAGACAGCCAAGTTATTAAAGAAACAAGATTCAGACTTTGCATGTGATTGACGCTCAAGGAATGAGCATAGTTACTTACTGAGTCTTATGACTCACACTACAACAGTGTGTGAGTTTTGCAGGTTGGTGACCTGATCGGTTGACCACAGACACCCGAGCTTGAAGAACCGGATAGCAGCGTTGCAGTCAGCCAGTCACCAGGTCTTGGGAGTATAAGAGTTGAGTAGTTGTATAAGTTTAAAGTTGTAAAAGTTTTTGTATATAAGCATTTTCGGGCATGGAGCCCTGAGTGTATTGTGTATATATGTTTGCATTACATATGAGATGGGCCCTTAGATTGCATTGATGTTGAGAAACCGGCATGAGGCCGAGATTTTATTTTCATGTTGTAAATGGATGCTGGCTGTAGGCCAGGTTTCATGGTGTTACGAATACATCATGCCGAAATTTCGTCACAGTCAGAGGCTTATGGAGGCAGGATTAGTCTGTCTCCTGCCGGTAGCATCCTGGCCTAAGCGGGATGTTACATTAACGCCCAAATGTTGAAAGTATATAAAGATTTTTGTTTCATTTTAAACAACAACAACAAGTTACAAAATAAATTACAAAGGAAAGTTTGAGAGAAACTTGAAGAATAAAGAAAAAAAACTTAAAAGAAAATTTGATTTTTGTAAGTAATTTCCAACTTTCTTCAACTAGAAAATTATTTCCATGTTTATAAGCCTTAACATGTATTGCTTAGAATTTTCTCTACTATTTAAATATGTAATTAAATTTGTTTGAAACTTGTTGGAAGTTGTTTAGCATGTATGATTAATTAATAAGCTAATTAGAAGTAATTAAGCTTATTTAATTAATTAGAAAATTAAAGTTGCCATTCTAGAGTTGATTAACCATTCATAATTAACCTAGAATTGTTCTTGATTAATTTCATGATGGTGAGACTTGATTGGTGTGGTAATTGAAAGATTAAAGTATTGAATTTTATCAATTTAATGTAAATTGCCCAATTTGAGTATTTTATGAAATTAGGGTTCTTAACCCACTCAAATTTTGGGGCTTTTCATATATATGTTATAATTTTATGTATATTTGATGTATGTCAAATTTTGGATTAATTGGATTTGATCTTGATGTGTTTTGAACAGATTGGGCCAAATTACAATTAATAAAAGTTCTGGGCTATTTTTGTAATTCTGGAAAATTACTGGGCAGTTTGCGCAAATCGGAAAAGTTTCTGGTTCTTTTGAAAAATTAAAAAAATTATTTTGGGATTGATTTGGAATCAATTAAATATGTAATTGACATATTTAAAAACTAAAATGATTAAATTGCAAAACTTTGGGGGTCTTATTGCAATTAATCATAAATCTGATTTTTCTGATAAAAATTCAGTTTTATTTATTGAGTAATTAGATTAAATTATTTTATTTTAATTGCCCACGAAAAATATTTATCGGAAATTATTTCGGAGTGAAAATACGCGAAAACGGTGAAAAATGGAGTTACCCGGTAACGGCAGCCCAAACAGTGAACTGGTCACTGTTCAGGCAGCCTACGTAATGTCCAAATATTTTAGGGGCTGACCTGGGCAGTCCCCACGAGCATTGGTCGGTCGGTTCTGCCGCAAACGCGTTTTATGCAATTTTGCGCAAAAAGGTTTTCGTAAAATTTTCGCGATGTTTGTATATTATTTAGGTCGTTATATGATATCGAATAAATATGTTTAGGTGAAATATGAATGAATTATTAATATTTGATATTGAATAATTTATTCGTAAGTTTTAAAATTTTAAACTAGGATTTCGTCCGAACCGCGCTCCTTCCGCTGCGCCACTCTGAATTGACCCCAACAGAGTATTTATACATCTTCTATATAAGTCTAATAGGATATAAGACTCATTTACGAGTATTTGATACTTAATGATTCTGTTGACCGACATAAACACACACGTATAACCCAAGCGCACGTATCGTTCAAGTAGTATAAAAATATCGATCCCACGAGGACTTAATTCCTACTGCTGTTATTAAATATTGATACTATTTATTTACAGGTATCTAATTATAGGGAGAAGGGAATTGATTGATTTTGGTTGGTTGAATGTGGTTTTGCAAAATAAAATAAAAACAGACTCAAAAGAAATTACTAAGGAAAATAAAAGAAAAGACTCAAGGATATAGGGTCGTAACTCCACACAATATTATTATAAAGATGAATTGATTCTCTTATCTATGTGTAATAAATCAGTTTGCTAACCTGGAACAAAAAAATATGCAAAAGCCTCTGTCGATGGTCAGACGCAAATACCCAGTATAACCCAATTGAACCATATGTCTATGTCAACGAAATTACCTGGATTCATTAAGATTAAGTTCCAATTATGGCTACCCCTCCCGACAGGTATATGTCTATCCTGTAAGAAAATCTATTAAAGGGTTATCTATCCTCAAGGAAGATCGAGAGCTAATGATTCTAAGGCTGAAACCTAAAATCCCTATGTCTAGTTCATTTTAAGTTTACCACATCAATCTTATTAGTGATCAGACAACAAGAAGCATTAAGCTTAAAACTCAATACCAAACTAAAGAATTACCCATAAAAAGAAAATCAATTATTAAGTGTGGATATTGTGTTTCATCATTTCCCTATAATAAAAATAAAATGATGGGGTTAGAGGATCCACATTTAATATTTCTTATCTAGGAATCTCACTTATTATAATATATAAATTATTTTATATTATGCTTTCTCGGGAATTAATAATGTTAAATATTTAAAACCAGCCATATAGGCGGTAATCCATTTAGTCCAATTACACCAGCCATATAGGCGGTAATTATCTGTCACATAAAGACCAGCCATATAGGCTGTAAAGTAATTTATATTTAGACCGACCATATAGACAGTAATAAAGTCTGACATTAATTAGTCCGGTTAAATTATAATTTAAATTATAATTAAATGAGATTTACCTAGATAATTATATAAAAGGTTTCACCTTTTACCCCAGCGGAAAAATAACTACTAAAAATAAAAGAAAAGAGAAGAAGAAGAACTACTATTACTATTACTGAAAATTAAAAATATTATTTATATATACAAAACTAAATGCAATCCTCTAAAAACAGGGAAAAGCTCCCAAGGAAAACACACCAAATGAAGGGAAGAAAGCGTGAATTTATAGGCATTTTCGGCAACTGGCGGTTGCGACGCGTAGGGTCTTGGCATCGCGATGCCAGCACGCAGCTTTGGTCCACGCGTGTTCTGTCGGCAGAATCTGGTGATGACACGTGTCACGCGGTGAAGGTGGTGCAATGAGAAGACGACATGTGGCACACGGTGATTGGCTGATCTTTCGGTCCAATAAAAAGTTGACACGTGGCACACGCTTAGGATCAGTCAAATGAGAGGTCGACACGTGGCAACATGTGATTTGTCCAATATTCGGTCCAATGAGAGATGACACGTGGCACGCGCTTGCTTTGGTCCAATGACATTTCCACATGTGGAAGCCGGCGTATTTTAGCAGATCTTCTGTGATGATGACACGTGACACGGCGCACGTTAGCACGGTCGGCACACGTTAGCAAGTCCAATTTCTCAGATTCTGACATGTGTCCCTTGGTGCACGTTAGCATGTCCGGCGCACGTTAGGAGTCGCGACGCGACGGGTCTTGGCGTCGCGACGTTGAAAATTACGAAAATGCATTTTTTGTCATTTTTTTCTCTATTTTTGCCCCAAATTGCTTCCAATGCTTTCCCGACTTTATTTATCTGCAAAATAACACAAAACACATCAAAAACGTTCACAAAACCCGAGAAAATTTACAAAATATTAGGTTAAATGAGTTGGAAATAGTGAAATAAATACCACTCATCACACCCCAAAATATAACATTTTGCTAGTCCTCGAGCAAAACATAAAATAAAATAACATAAAAAAATTTAACTAAGCCACTTTCGTAGGGATCACGGTTGCATTTAGCGTATGCAACAAGCGTTTAAACCCCTAGGTGTCCATAGTGGACGAGTTGTAGTCTCGTGAGAGTTTACAACAATGATACCCACAAACATTTTACTAAAGTAAAAAGGTAGTAAAACTAATGCACACAAAAGCAAAAAGACAAGCGAAAAGAGAATAAAGAAGTTAGTGACTAAACATGTGAAACTTCTATTTTATTATTTATATACAATATCTTTCATCAATGTAACGAGTGTTGGGTCGGTGGCTCCCAAACCAGTTGGCTTTAGGGCACCAAGTGTTAAGACACCCATACAGACTTAATTACTTAGACTTTAGATATATATATATTTTTACAGCATCTTTGATCCATGTAGCGAGCTTTGGGCCAGTGACTCCCAAACCAGTTGGTTTTAGGGCACTAGGTGTTAAAACACCCTTACAGACTTAATAACTCGGATCTCAGAATTTTTTTTTTACTCCATTGCTTTTTGAGATGCTTCATCCAATTAAACTAGAGCACTGAATATTACAAACTTTTCAATTTTAGCTCATGTCCGTATGTTTCCATGTATATTGATAATACCTGTCAACTGAGCATATGAAGATTCATTTTAGTCAATTTTATGGAGAATTCTCAAATTAAATAATTTAAAAGGATATAAACAAAAATTAACTTGTTCCGAAAAAATGGTTTAAGATACGTCTCTGCAGTGAAAACTCGTTACTCAACTATTTCTTACAAATTTCACATTTTTAGTCAAATAAAAACACAAAAACGCAAAATATTTTGTAATTTTTGAAAAATTATCAATTTTTTTGTATTTTTCGAAAAATTTTGGCCTAAAATTAAAAACAACACACAACTAAAAATAAGATACTAATCAACTAATTTCCTCCCCCAAACCTAAATGAGACATTGTCCCTGTAACGACCGGTAGATATTACTACTACCTATGACGATATTATTACGTTTGGGATAAAGTAATCCAAGATAAATCATGTTGGGATTCAAATACAGTATGAAAAGACTTTGGGAACGATCGGTAAATTTTTCGAGGTCCCGAAAGGAAACTGTACCGTATGTCCCTTTTGTACTATATATATTATTTTGAGCATAACTTTTTCATACGAACTCAGAATTTTATGAATTTTATATCGTCGGAAAGAATAGACCGAGACCTACAACTTTCGCATTAAATTTTTTTTTCAAAATCGGACCAGAACTGGATCACAAATGCAGGTCAAATTCTGGATGAATAGTAGTTTTCGGGTCTAAATGGAAATTTCTCAAACTTTCCACAATTTTCTACACATTTCTTCCATTTGCAAAATATCTAATGAGCCCACTATATAAAGGAATCACTATTTAGCATTTTCACAAAAATTAAACAATAGAAATAGAAAGAAAAGAGGAAAGCCGTAGGAGGAAAAGGAGGGAAGAGGAAGAAGAAAGAAGAAGAAGAAAAGGAGAAGAGGAAGAAAGAGAAGAAAAAGGAGAAGAGAAAGGAAAGAAAAGAAGAATGAAGCTTGGAGCAACTATGAAGATGAAGAAAAATCAAGAGGAAAGAGGTAAGATATCCTTGACCCATTTTGTGAAAATTTAGATTTTAATAAATTGATGATTTGAGTGTGTTGTTGGATGGATAAAAATGGAGTTTGAAAAGTTATATTGATAAAATGGGGATTTTTAGAGTGAATTTAGATTGCTTTTTCTAATTTGTGGGTTTTATAAGATAATGAAATTTTGAGTAATAATGAGATGATTTGGTATGTTGGCTTTTTGTATTGGAATAGTCAAACAAGGAAGAATAAATAGAGTAGTGAATGAGAACTTGACAGTAAGTTGGTATGCTATACTTTCTGGACAGGCTGTGGTATTAAGTTATAACATTAGTTTTAGGTATCTGTTTGTCAAGCCGTGAATTCCGAGTAAACTAGAAACATAGGGAAATATCATATTCAAAATTCAGAATTTTTAGACTTAAGAGGGAGTCGTACCAAATTTTCAAACTTGGCCGTACTGCAGTAAACTACTGGTTCTGTGGTAACAGAACAAGGTGTAAAGAAAACTTTATAATTTTCGTTCTAGAAGTCGAAATCAAGTTCCGTAAAATTTTGGGCACTTAAAACACATAAGGGAGTAACATATACAAACTTTAGAATTTTTGGACTTAAGACGAGATCGGAACGAATTTTTGAAGATGGGTGACCTGGTGCCCTAGTGCACAGTTTTTCTGTTGGACAGCCCTTGAATTTCGGCCTATAGGTTGAGTTTCCGAAGTCCAAATCGAGATCCGTAAAAAATGTCATAAAGTAGACTCATAGAGGAGTATTCTATAAAAATATTAAGCTCCAGAACTGATCTCCTCTATTTATACCGAATTTTCAAATTCAGGTCACTGTCAGTGACTTTTCTGGTTTGATGTAGGAGTTGTAGACGCGTAAAATGATTTGCGTAACCGCGAAACGAACCTCGTAGCAGTAGCAAGTTCCCTCTAGTATCAATGACCGTTATAAAATAAAGAAGTAAGAAAGCTAAGGATGATCGTGCAATCTTCAAATAGATAAGTGATGCCATAAAGGTATGAAGACTTTAGATTTAAGAACTCATACCCATAATAAAATAAGATGAGTGGTGACCGAAACGGCAGTTAGTTACCCTAACTAAGGAAACCGACAGATAAATCCCGACTTACCCAGATCTTCGATCTTTCGAGATATCAGTTAAAGAAGTTATCCCGATGGAGTCTATCTTATACATATCTTACATGAACAATGGGTTCCATCAGGACATAAAGTATTAGAACGAGGATAAAGAAATTTTCCGAGGCGTGAAGAAAATGATTAGTGAAATGTGAACAATCCCCATTAATACAGACGACCGGGAGGGAAACCCAATGGGATTCTATTGAAGAGATAAACAGGATTTTGACAGGAAACATTCACCTAGGAGAAAGATCAAGGAAGTTTTGATAGTATAAAGAAAGTGACACTTAAGATAGTTCATAGATTAAGAATGTCAGATATTGTATAAACTATAGATGAGCTGAGTTGGTAAAGATTCGTAGGAAAGCATAAGGATAGGTATAAGAATAAATTTATAAGATTGGAAGTGTTTAAGGAAGTGATAGGAGTATCAATATCGGTGATAGGACAAAGCGATCAAATCAAGGCTTATAGCACGATTAGAAGGGTGAAATTTAAGAAACAAATAGGACAGTGACTTACAAGAAGTCTTAATAGTAAGAAGTATGGTGAGGAATCAGAATATGCGGATGGTATAAGGAGTAGCAAGGAAGTAATTGAATCTAGGATAGTTGTGGTACCTTAGAACTTAGTAAAGGAAAGAATATAAAAAGAAGAACAACTAAAGATTAAACAAATCATGTGATAGATCGATGACTAGGTGATGAATCTGGGGAATTAAGGACTTGGAACTTGAAAAAAGAGGAGGTTCAATACCATGTTAAGAAAGATTCATAGGATATAGAGAGGAAACTTATAAAGGATCTTATGGTATTAAGAAAAGAAGGGTTTTGGGAAGAATAGGGTGTATGAATCAAAGTATAAGGGGTCGAAAGATTAATATTAGGAAGGAACCTTCAAGGAATCAGAGAGAATAGAGGGACAAAGATTATAGAAAATCATTTATGAAGAAAAATAGTGAGGACCTCATAAAGAGTGAAAAAAAGTAAGGACTGTAGAAGAAGACTGGTATATTAGGTTAAAGATTAAGTGAGAATGCTCGTAATAGTCAAATTGAAACAGTTCTCTGAAAATCAAATAAGTAAAAAGATGAAGGATTAGAACGAGAAAGGAACCATAATAGTAAAATAAGTCCCAAAAGAGAATAGCAAAAGAATTACAGTAGTATCTAAAGGAAAAGTATAGTATCAGCATGAAATTAAGTAACAAGAGGAGAAGTAATACCTAAGCATAGGATAGGAATGTAAGTGGTAATGTTGAGGGTAATCAACGATGTAGGAGGACAAGTACCCTCCATGTAAATGAAGAAAAGATGACTTGTAGTAGATGCAAATCACAGATGATCAGATAAGACTTTGAGAAGACGGGAATGAAGTTGTCAGGTTAGGACATAATAGTAATCAAGGAATGACAAGAACTTAAGATTGTAATAAGTATGTAAAGAGAAAACTCAAAGTAAGAAAGACAAAATAGACCAAGGAAGTCTATACTAATCGATAAAATGAAGTAAAGAATAAGGGAATTCAAGGAAAAGATTAGGAAAGAGGAATCGATGAGATACAATCAAGGCATGAGATAGTTCTAAGGTTAAGATGGACAAGTGGAATGAAGAAATGTTAGGTAGTAGTATTTAGATATTAAAATCCTCGATGGAAACCAAGAAACCAGCTAGTGAGAGTTTTCTCACGATAAGGAATTATGAGGCATGAGTGAAGGTCTATAAAGAGGAGATCTTAGAAACAAAAATATAAGGAATGGCGGAAAGAAGAAAAGAACGATAGTCAGGAAGTACTCAACAGGACTATTATAGAACGAGGACTTAGGAAGAAGGATTAAGTATCCAACAAAGGATAGAAACAAGAAGATCAAGGAAACCACAAGTTAGACGCCAAAGAGGATTCGATGGACGAAACCTATTTAGGAGAGGAGAATTTGTAACGACCGGTAGATATTACTACTACCTATGACGATATTATTACGTTCGGGATAAAGTAATCCAAGATAAATCATGTTGGGATTCAAATACAGTTATGAAAAGACATTGGGAACGATCGGTAAATTTTTTGAGATCCCGAAAGGAAACTGTACTGTATGCCCCTTTTGTACTCTATATAGTATTTTGGGCATAATTTTTCATACGAACTCGGAATTTTATGAATTTTATATCGTCGGAAAGCTTAGACCGAGTCCTACAACTTCCGCGTTATATATTTTTTCAAAATCGGACCAGAAATGGGTCAAAAATGCAGGTCAAATTCTGGATGAATAGTAGTTTCGGGTCTAAATGGAAATTTCTCAAACTTTCCACAATTTTCTACACATTTCTTCCATTTGCAAAATATCTAATGAGCCCACTATATAAAGGAATCACTATTTAGTATTTTCACAAAAATTAAACAAATAGAAATAGAAAGAAAAGAGGAAAACCGTAGGAGGAAAAGGAGGGAAGAGGAAGAAGAAAGAAGAAGAAGAAAAGGAGAAGAGGAAGAAAGAAAGAGAAGAAAAAGGAGAAGAGAAAGGAAAGAAAAGAAGAATGAAGCTTGGAGCAACTATGAAGATGAAGAAAAAATCAAGAGGAAAGAGGTAAGATATCCTTGACCCATTTTGTGAAAATTTAGATTTTAATAAATTGATGATTTGAGTGTGTTGTTGGATGGATAAAAATGGAGTTTGAAAAGTTATATTGATAAAATGAGGATTTTTAGAGTGAATTTAGATTGCTTTTCTAATTTGTGGGTTTTATAAGATAATGAAATTTTGAGTAATAATGAGATGATTTGGTATGTTGGTTTTTGTATTGGAAGAGCCAAACAAGGAAGAATAAATAGAGTAGTGAATGAGAACTTGACAGTAAGTTGGTATGCTATACTTTCTGGACAGGCTGTGGTATTAGGTTATAACATGAGTTTTAGGTATCCGTTTGTCAAGCCGTGAAATTCTGAGTAAACTAGAAACATAGGGAAATATCATATTCAAAATTCAGAATTTTTAGACTTAAGAGGGAGTCGTACCGAATTTTCAAACTTGGCCGCACTGCAGTAAACTACTGGTTCTGTGGTAACAGAACAATGTGTAAAGAAAACTTTATAAATTTTGTTCTAGAAGTCGAAATCAAGTTCCGTAAAATTATGGGTACTTAAAACACATAAGGGAGTAACATATACAAACTTTAGAACTTTTGGACTTAAGACGAGATCGGAACGAATTTTTGAAGATGGGTGACCTGGTGCCCTAGTGCCCAGTTTTTCTGTTGGACAGCCCTTGAATTTCGGCCTATAGGTTGAGTTTCTGAAGTCGAAATCGAGATCCGTAAAAAATTTCATAAAGTAGACTCATATAGGAGTATTCTATAAAAATATTCAGCTCCAGAATTGATCCCCTCTATTTATACCGAATTTTCAAATTCAGGTCACTGTCAGTGACTTTTCCGGTTTGATGTTGGAGTAGTAGACGCGTAAAATGATTTGCGTAACCACGAAATGAACCTCGTAAAAACTCTATAGGGTGCCTTAACATGTTAGAAACACAACGGGGGTGATAATTCATGCATTTCACATTTATTCTTATCTATGGGAATATTCTCATTGTAGTAGCTAACGACTTTATTCTTATTCATATAAGTAGATCGACCTCAAGATTCTCAGCGGCATTCCACCCCGTGAAGGGACTCATCTCAGCCGTATACTGTGAGTGGACAATTTCCCTTTTACTTGATTTACATTTCATATTTTCATATCAGACTTACATTTTACGCTTTAGGGCGTTAGAAGCTTTTGCTTTCAGTTATTGTTATATATTTTTGTGTTTTGAGAAAGAAAATGATTTTCAGAAAACAATGTTTATAATTTTAAGATTTAAATTATATTTTTATGTTTTCGCGGCATGAGGTAAAACCTCACCCCAGTATGTAACTTCAGACACAGTGGGAATTGACGGATACAGAGAGCATGTGCACATGTTGAGGACTGAGGGGACGCTCTCAGATCCTCCAGATGGGCTAAGGGGACGGCGATACGTAACGCCCCTAGACCCTAGTTTCAGCTTGGGTGGTAGCATAGATCCGCACCCCTCAGCTCCAGTTCGTGGCTTGGGGGACGACGATACGTAACGCCCCAAGACCACCAGTTTCTGAGACAGTAGTGGCATGCTTTGGGGGACGGCGATACGTAACGCCCCAAAGTCATGGATTTTCATTGCTGGCTCCAGTTAGGCGTATGGGGGGATGACGATACGTAACAACCTCATACGTCCAGGTTTTCAGACATAGATAAAGTCTTCAGAAAAGTTATTTTCGAATTTCAGATTTTCAGGATACAGTTTTCAGAGTTTCAGAATCCAGATTTTTAGTAAATAGTTTTCAGAAAACAGATTCTTAAAGCCAGAGTTTTAAAGATAGATTTCAGAAAGATGAAGTTTTTAGAACAAAGTTTTCATAAAAGATATTTGAAAATGTGATTTTAAAGTCAACAGACTTTTACTTCAGTTTTCAATTTTTGTTCACTCACTTAGATCGTATGACGATCTAACCCCCCTCCAGTCTTTATTATTTTGTAGGAAATCTAGGAGGACAAGCTCGGGAGGATGGATACTGATGCAGTCACCAGGGATGGAGTCCACCAGCATCAAGTCATAAAGCATAAGAGTCAAGTTCAAAGTCAAAGTATTTGTATGCATTAGAGTCGTGTTAGTCATTATAAAAGTCTATTAAAGTTTTGTAAAAAGAAATACTTCTGAGTATGCATTTATAGGTAATAAAAGTATTTTATATTGGTTGAGTTAAGTTCTAAATGCATGACATTGCATTAGAATAGTTTACAATAAAATCAGATAGTCAGAGGCTTATAGGGTTAGCATAGCTATCCCCTGTCGGTAACATCTCCCAGATCGGGGATGTTACAGTCCCCAATGTTTTAAACAGTGGAAGAAGAGTTTAGAAGATAGTATCTGATTAGCTGAAATTCTACTTGAAATTAAAGGTTAAGATCCAGATTAATGCGACGCCTCTTACCACGATCGTCCTCAGACCAATTTATCTTTGAAAGGATATGGTCAACTTGTGGTTCATAGGCTAAAAGTTAGTCTATTAGATCTGGAGCAGTTCTGGCAGTGAAGAAGAGTTCTTTCATAGGTTTTGACATGAACTCATTTCTCTGAGCATCATCAAGAAACACACAAAGAAAATCATAAAATCCTTAAACGTTGTACAGTCCAAGTGGTTTATGGTGTATGTTCAGGTTCGCCCAGATAGCACTATAAAAATTTCCTCCAATGTGCCCAAGCCATCTGGCAAAGCAATAAAAGCATCAGCACGATTAATCATTTCTACCAATCGTTCAGACATACCTGGCAGGATCAATACCTCTCCGTTTGATGGTTCAATAAGATTTTCCTCTGCCAAGGGTTTTGGGATGATTCCCAAAACGTGACTGCCTCCTTCCTGTACAGCCTTTGAAACGATCCCCATAAGTCCAAGATTTCCCCCGCCATATATTAAGTGCATATTCCTTGCAGCTAAGACTCGACCCAATTCTTGTGCTGCTTCTACGTATTGTGGCTTAACACCAACACTACTACCGTAAAACACACAGATGTTTTCAACTCGTCTTCTTGAAGTGGCTTCCATTTTTTTATGTATTTCTTTCTCAAATCAGGATGCCTTCCAAAGTGCAATGACGAGCTGAATTTATAGTACCTGAAACGGGTGAGTAATAATAGCACTAGTATCTTACAGAGGACGTTTGTTAGCTAAACAACAAAAGAATCGTGAAAGGTCAAAAAGTCTGGATCCTGTCTACGAAAATAAAGATAATTACAACAGAAAAGCAAATCAAAGCAATAATTAAGGCAACAGAATTGTGTACGTAATACGCCACTCGTTTAGTATATAAATCCATTAGGATGCATCTCAAGATTTCATTCTTTACTCAACCATCGCTAATAAATGGTTCTTATCTTTGTGATTGCCAAACATCATTCCTTCTGTCTTAAAATGCTCCGCTTGTGCTTTTCCCTACAAAAATAACACACAAAATTAAAAACTCTACAACATGTATACACAAAATATGAAAATAGAAATTACAATAAATTGCATGGGTTGCCTCCCTGCTAGCGCTAAATTTTTTCGTCTTCAACCAGACGTGATTGAAATCTATCTGTCAAGGAGGTTTTAGCGTCGTTTTGGATGTCCGATTAAAGACAATCCCATGAACATTGCTTTTGAAGGGTCTCTTCAAACGGTAAGGTAATAAAAAGAGTTTTGTCTCATTCAGTGCTCGTGCCACCTTTTTAACCTTTGTTGCTCCAGTGGTTCCTGAAAAGAAAGAAAGAAAATCAGGAGGTCTTGTATGGTGCTTGACTTGGAATGGAAGTTCCATTCTGTCAAGCTTTTGGGTGATTTCTCTAAATTGTACTCCCCAAAACAGTGATGTTTCTCCTGAATTCACTGGATCTTCAATTTGGTCTGACAATTGCTCCTCCATTTGCTCTGCTTCTTGCTCCACTTTTTCTTCACAGATGTATATGAAAATTTCTGCATTCAGCTCTTCATCTGTCATTTGTTAAATGCATGCTGCAAAATTATCAACCTGAGGATGTAAAGAAATGTCAGATTTAAGGTCTTCATCCTCTGATCTGGGTGAAATGATTGGATCAGGTAGATCTTCTTCAAACATTTGTGCAATAGATGCTCAAAGATCTTCATTTTGAGGATACAAAATTCCATCCTCAAGTGTTGACGCAGTTGGTACAAACAGCTCAGTTTCATCATTTTCAGAGTTAGAATAATAAAAATCAAATCGAGACTTTGCCGGTTAGGGCTCCTGAACTGATACCTCTGATTTTTGATACTGTTCGGCCTTATCTTCTGCTAAGTGTCATCATGAAATGCTTGGTACTTGAAGGCTTCATCAGTGTCATCTGAAAATGCTTCTTAAGGTATGAAGTTCTGGTTTTCTGTTAATTGTCTGATCTGATCTGTCATTCTCTGTATGGATTCTGTTTGACTCTGAAATTATGCATTAAATTGGGCTTCCCATTCTTTGAATCAATCTTTGAGCATGTGAAGTATCTGATCTTCCTCTGATGGTTCTGGTTCTTGATGAAAATCATAAGTGGATGGTGGATAAGATGGAAAATGTGATGTCTCTTCGTACCTTGAATGATTCCAATAATTCTGCCATTCTGAAATATTTATACATTGATTGCTCGGGTGGTTACCATCACAAATTACACATCTCCCCATTTCGTTCTGTTGAGCAAATGTAGCATTGCTTGGTTCTGGCATCCATTGATAATTGTTGGGCTGGACAACAGGCCTCAGAAAATCGGAATGTTGCTCCCAGATATGGGGTGTATCTTCTTTTAAGGCTCGTAATCTCTCAATCTCCCAGTAGTGTTCCATTTTTCAACCACCTGAAATAAAAGAATGAAATAAAAATTAAAGATAAAAATAAAGAAAATTAGATACAAGTAAATTAGATAGATTGAAAATTAATAACTCAAGAAAAATAAGTCACCGGCAACAGCGCCAAAAACTTGACCGGCGTAAACACACACTTATAACCCAAGCGCACGTATCGTTCAAGTAGTATAAAAATATCGATCCCACGAGGACTTAATTCGTACTGTTGTTATTAAATATTGATACTATTTATTTACAGATATCTAATTATAGGGAGAAGGGAATTGATTGCTTTTGGTTGGTTGAATGTGGTTTTGCAAAATAAAATAAAAATAGACTCTAAAGAAATTACTAAGGAAAATAAAAGAAAAGACTCAAGGATCTAGGGTCGTGACTCCACACAATATTATTATAAAGATGAATTGATTCTCTTATCTATGTGTAATAAATCAGTTTGCTAACCTGGAACACGAAAATATGCAAAAGCCTCTGTCGATGGTCAGACGCAAATACCCAGTATAACCCAATTGAACCATATGTCTATGTCAACCAAATATCCTGGATTCATTAAGATTAAGTTCCAATTATGGCTACCCCCACCCGACAAGTATATGTCTATCCTGTAAGGAAATCTATTAAAGGGTTATCTATCCTCAAGGAAGATCGTGGGCTAATGATTCTAAGGCTGAAACCTAAAATCCCTATGTCTAGTTCATTTTAAGTTTACCACATAAATCTTATTGGTGATCAGACAAAAAGAAGCATTAAGCTTAAGACTCAATAAACAAACTAAAGAATTATCCATAAAAAGAAAAATCAATTATTAAGTGTGAATATTGTGTTTCATCACTTCCCTAGAATAAAAATAAAATGCTGCGGGTTAGAGGATCCACATTTAATATTTCTTATCTAGGAATCTCACTTATTATAATATATAAATTATTTTATATTCTGCTTTCTCAGGAATTAATAATATTAAACATTTAAAACCAGCCATATAGGCGGTAATTATCTGTCACATAAAAACCAACCATATAGACGGTAAAGTAATTTATATTTAGACCGACCATATAGGCGGTAATAAAGTCTGACATCAATTAATCCGGTTAAATTATATTTTAAATTATAATTAAGTGAGATTTACCTAGATAATATATTAAAGGTTTCACCTTTTACCCCAACGGAAAATTAACTATTAAACATAAAAGAAAAGAGAATAAGAAGAACTGTTATTACTATTACTGAAAATTAAAATACATAATTAAAAATATTATTTATATATACAAAACTAGATGCAATCCTCTAAAAACAGGGAAAAGCTCCCAAAGAAAGCACACCAAATGAAGTGAAGAAGGCCTGAATTTATAGGCATTTTCAGCAACTGGCGTCGCGACGCGTAGGGTCTTGGCGTCGCGACGCCAGCACGCGGCTTTGGTCCACGCGGGTAACCACGCCTGTTCTGTCGGTAGAATCTGGTGATGACACATGTCACGCATGAAGATGGTGCAATGAGAAGACGATATGTGGCACACAATGATTGGCTGATCTTTCGGTCCAATAAAAAGTTGACACGTGGCACGTGCTTAGGATCGGTCAAATGAGAGGTCGACACGTGGCAATATGTGATTTGTCCAATATTCGATCCAATGAGAGATTGACATGTGGCACGCACTTGCTTTGGTCCAATGAGATTTCGACATGTGGCAGCCGGCGTATTTTAGCAGATCTTCTGTGATGATGACACGTGGCACGGTGCACGTTAGCACGGTCGGCGCACGTTAGCAAGTCCAATTTCTCAGATTCTGACACGTGTCCCTCGGCGCACATTAGCATGTCCGGCACACGTTAGGCGTCGCGACGCTAAAAATTACGAAAATGCCCCTTTTGTCATTTTTTCTCTATTTTGGCCCCAAATTGCTTGAGATGCTTTCCCAACTTTATTTATCTGCAAAATAACACAAAACACATCAAAACGTTCACAAAACTTGAGAAACTATACAAAATATTAGGTTAAATGAGTGGAAAATAGTGATTTAAATACCACTCATCAAATGTTTTCATACCGAAGAAAATTATACTATAACTTATAATGGAAGCGATATTTAATATCGTTCTGGAAGTTCATCATTGAACCATAGATCTAAGATTATTCGTAGCTTACTACGATCAAGTTTTGAACTTGATTAAGCTTTAATTATGAATTAGTTCATGATTTGTGCTAATTGTTTGCGCAGCAAGAGCATTGTGAGTTTATTAAAGGTTTGACCTTTATAGTATGACATTGAGAAAAGTTATACTCAACAATCTATTGTAGATTCTGAGAAAACTTCTCTCTAGTCACACTAATTGAACAATTAAAGATATATTGGTTATTGTTGATATTAAATTGTAAATTTTTGCTAAAGAATGCAAAATGACATTTTTGAATGACTTATTCAAATAAGAGATCAGTTGTGATTTATTTGTTTGAAGAGTTCATTCTGGAATGGCCCTAGAGTTTGTGTTCTACTGAGATCGCAGTTTAGTGTGCTAGCTTATAGAGCCTATTGTAGACTCGGATAAGTCTTCTGGAAATCCGTGTTCTCTATTTTTAATATCAGTCAGATTGTCTGATCTTGTCAAAGTATAGAGAATACATATGTAATTGAAGGGTTAGTGGGAGCGTTAAAATTACTTTCTAGTGTTATATATCCTAACAAAATTATCATTATTATATTAATAATGAGATGTTTGTAAAGTAAAATATTTACTTAAGTCTTCTTTACTCCGTGAAAGCAGTGGGAGTAGTCTCTGTTTTATACGATATAAAGATTTATATATAAGATATAAGACTAAGAGACTTGTGAGATACACCTATTAGTCGTGCATTAGATTTGATCTAATAAAAGACACAACAAGGCTATCTATATGACAGTTAGTATAACTGTTTGACAGTTAATGTGTGTCTTGTATATAGTATTCATCTTTCGTAAATGATGATTCCTTTTTCGAAAGAAATATTGATTAGAATGTCTAATCATTCTTATTTATCATTTGATGATAACATAATAAATACTTTATTATGTGTGATTGTAGATATCGATTTAATCGTAATTGTTATGAGTTATTTTGATATCCTATAGACCATATGATGGATCTTGAAACGTGTTCTTTGTGATCTTTGAGATATTACAAATGAGTTTCTTAATTCATGGAGCATTTAGTCTGTAACTGTTTGGGTCATATTAGTTTTGAGTCTAATTATGACATTAGACAGTTTTCGTCATAAAGAGTCTCAATAGATTCAATGGGAGTGTCACAGAGGATTCTACTTTTTCAGTGGAATTAGATACAACTTATGTAGTATTGACTCATGAAGTTGCATAATGACCTTATAAACTAAAAGTTTGTATATTACTATTGTGCTTGTGGTTGTCTTCATAGTATTTTGGATTTGATCCCTAAATACATAGACAAGTCAGTAGCTGTAGCAATATTGATGTAGCATCAGAGTTATATTAATGTATAATTTATATTCTACAAAATATGAATGATGCTGGCTATGGGAAACGATTGGTTTGTTTGACAAACTCAATATATTAAAGTGGACCTACTACTTGTTGCCTACCTCTTAAGTGCTAGGTGAGCTTTTGAGAGTCATGAGTATATGATATACATTTAGATGTGTATATGATACCGTGGATTGACACAAGAGCAAGTGGGAGAAATTGTTAGGGTTGGTGCTCAGAGCGCCAATCCGCATCGTATTTATGTCTGATTCATGGATACGATCAATTCATTTTTCCATAATATTACTTATTTATGGTTGCACCTCTTATTTTTTATATACGTATTCGATCTGATTACGATTAGATTGAAACTAAATGTGGTTTAGTGATATGTATATATTAGACAATGGCTCGATAATATATAATGCAGTACACAGTTACAAAGGTAGTTTGTAATTGACATTGGGAAGTGTCACTGATAAATGTATATTATCAAATATATAGTTCCTGGTCAAGATTTACTAACACAGTTCGGTTAGTCAAATCCGTTGAGACCAGTACATGTCGTATATCGAGACTTGGTCCAATGGTTTATCCTAATGAACCATAAGTCTTGGGAGACTCGTATAGACGTGTAGGTGTATATAGTGGATAAACACTGAATGACTCACCGAAGATTCTTAATGGATGGTACACCAACGTCAATAAGAATCTTCTCGGGTTGAGTAGCATAGTGGTCCTTCGACTTGAGATACCACTGTGGATATATGAGACATCCTCCACACTTAGATGGAAATCACGTCACCGATCTATTTAGAGTAGACCTCCGCCTGTTGTTTGGGTGTGGATCGATCCTCAGGATATCCTGTGTGTGTCAAGATAGGATCCGTCAGTTCTGTGTACAGATGATGAGTGGTAAATCTATCACTATTTCCCACTCATTTAACCTAATATTTTGTATAGTTTCTTGAGTTTTGTGAATATTTTGATTTGTTTTGTGTTATTTTGTAGATAAATAAATTTCAGGACATTCTGGAGGTGATTTGGACCAAAACAGTGAAAATTAGACGAAAAGGGCATTTTGGTAATTTCCCGCGTTGCGACGCCAAGAACTTCAGCGTCGTGACGCCTAATGTGCGCTGAACAGTGCTAACGTGCGCCGGGTCCACGTGTCAAAATCTGAGAAAAGTTTGACTTTGCTAACGTGCGCTGTGCCACGTGTCACCATCACAGCCGATCTGCTAACATGTGCCGTGCCACGTGTCAGCATCCTACGGTGTCGACAGTCACCATCGCCACGTGTGCCACGTGTCACTCCATGTCATTGCCACGTCATCAGCCACATCACCAAGTTGACCAAGTCAAACTGCCACCTCACCGCCACGTCATCATCAGCCAATCAAGAGGTGCCACGTGTCATAATCCTACGGTGTCGACAGTCTCTTTCCCACGTGTCGCCACATCACCGCCACCTCACCGCCACATCGGCGCCACATCAGTGTCAATTATTGGCTATCTAATCCTTATCTGACATGTGGCGGATAAGAATCTAGCCGACCAATCAGAAGCCGCCACGTGTCACAATAATTTAGTTCCAACAACCTCGCCATGTGTCACCTAATCACATTATCCAGAATCTGCAACCGACGAATCATAGCGTGCCAAGTCGAAAAATCTGGCGTCGCGATGCGAGCTGGGCGTCGCGACGCGCGACCCTATAAATAGAGCGTGAAATTCCAGTTTCAGATGCACCACTCTCTCTCATCTCTTTGATGTAAAGAAGGAGTTTCACTCTCTAGTTTATTTTAATTTTTAGTTTTTAGTTTTGTAATTAATTTTAATTACGTTCTGTAATAATAGTAATTTACTTTCTCACTTTTTACAGTTTTTACTATTCACCATAAGAGGAGGTAACTTCCCCAGCTAGGGTGAAAGGTAATTCTTTTACTATTGCTATTTAGATTAATCTCTCTTAAAAATAATATATTTACTATTTAAAATTTGAGTTAAAAAGGATACCGCTATATTGGACGGTTTGATAATTTAATTTTAATCTGTTTAAACCTGACTAATCAAGGATACCGCAAGATTGGTCGGTTGGTAATTTAATTTTGGTTCCGCCTTTATGGCTGGTTTATGGACAAATATTACCGCCTTAATGGCTGGTTGGACTTAATTTGACTTAATCAGGATACCGCCAGATTGGTCGGTTGGTAATATTATCACAAGTTTATATATTATTATGGGAGATATCTAAATTAGTAGTAGTAAAAGTAATTCCTTTTACCTTAGCATTTTATTTTATTGTAATTTACTTTTCAGTATTTACTTTACCGCATTTTTACTTTATGTCTTTTATTTTCAAGTTTTTACTAGCCCTAGTTATGTTTGTAACTAAATTAGTTATCTGGGGTTGTGATGACTTTTAATATCACCGTTTTATAAGGGGTTAGATTATAGTTTGGGTATTATAATGATTTATTTATTGAGTCTTAATCTTAATGCTTTTCATTAACCGGCCATTAATAAAATTGATCTGGTAAATCTAAAATGAACTAGACATAGGGATTTTAGGTTTCAACCTTAGACTCAATAGCCCACGATCTTCCTTGAGGATAAATAACCCTTTAATAGATTTCCTTACAGGATATGAATATACCTGTCGGGGGGGGGTAGCCATAATTGAACTTAAACTTAATAAATCCAGATAATTTGGTTGGCATAGACATATGGTTCAATTGGGTTAAACTGGGTATTTGTGTCTGACCATCGACAGAGCCTTACACATAATTTTGTGTTCCAGGTTAATAAGTCAATATATTACCCAACTTTAAGATAACCACTTTATCTTTAAAATGATATTGGAAGAAATCACAACCCTATATAGTTTTTAATATTGAATTTTCTTAAAATCTACTTTCGAATAATTTTATTTACTTGTTTTTAAATTTAGAATTGTCACAATTTCAAATCAATCAAACAACTTGTTAGATATTAGTAATCATTTGACCTCATAAAATTAATAGTTTAGAAATTAAGTCCTCGTGGGATCGATATTTTTATACTACTTGAACGATACGTGCACTTGCGTTATACGTGTATGTTTACGTCGGTCAAGTTTTTGGCGCCGTTGCCGGGGACTTATTTATCTTTTACTATTAGTTTAGGAGTTAGATACGTTACTTGTATCTAATTTATTTTTACTTATTGTTATTGTTTTCTTGTGTTTCAGGTTCTTAGAAACTACATGAGACGAACTAGAAGCTTTGAACTTCGACCGCTTGACCCGGAAATTGAAAGAACCATCAGACAGTTGAGAAGGGAAAGACGAGAAGGCCAAGAAGCTTTAGTCAACATGGAACCTGAACCTTTGAACGTTGCACCACCAATTCCCATTCGAGACAGAACCATTCTGGTGGTTGACAGACTCATTTCTTGCATTGTACTTCCTCCATTACCAGCAAATGCAGGTGACATCAAAACATGCATTCAGATAATTCAGCAGTCAGTTTAGTTTGTGGGGAATGCAACTGAAGATCCTAATGCCCACATCAGCAACTTCCTGGAAGTTTGCGGCACTTTCAATTACAACCGAGAAGCTGAAGAAGCAATGAGACTGCGTGTTTTCCCATACTCCTTAAAGGACAGAGCTAAAGCTTGGCTACATTCACTACCAGCAGGTTCCATCACAAAGATTTGCTCCGGAAATGTCCTCACCATGAGATTCCAAAATGGCTTCAAGTCCAAACATTCTATAATGGGCTTTCTGGAATAATGAGAACCACAATTGATGCTGCTACTGGAGGAGCTTTAATGGCAAAAGGAGAAGATCAAGCCTGGAAACTAATCGAAGAAATGGCCAACAACAATTCTTTATAACCAACATAATACAGGAATTTATGAAAGTGGAGCCAATACAGCAGTCAACACCAAGCTAGATCATATATGCAAATTCATGGAGACTCTTACCACTGGATCCACAAGTTCACCATATGGAGGAACACCAGAGTCGAACCAACTTGAAGAAACAGTGAATTTTGTCAATAATTTCAACAGACAGGGGAACAATCCTTATTCCAACACCTACAACCCAGGGTAGAGGAATCATCCTAATTTTTCATGGAGCAACAATTCAGGCCAACAGCGGAACTATCCACCACCTGGATTCCAGCAATCGAACAAAGGCCAGGAGCAGGCAAATGAACCAGGAATAGCAGAAGTGCTGGCTCAGTTAAAAAAGTACGATGCTATCCTTAAGAGCCAATCAGCTTCTATTAAAGCACTGGAGAATCAAATTGGAAAACTGGCCAATGCTCAGAGTTACAGACCACCAGGAAATCTTCCCAGCAACACATAACCCAATCCAAGGTATCGAGGATGGAGAGCAATGTCAAGCCATTACTTTGAAAAGCGGTACTGATATCAACAAAGATGTTGGAATCAAGATGTCCCAAGAAGATGTCCAAAAGAAGCAGAACAAAAAAAACAGATGGGGGAAAAAGAGGCAAAGGAAAAAGAACCAGAAAGAATCATTCCACCTCCACATTTCCTCAGTGTCTTCAGAAAAACAAACTGGACAAGCAGTTTGCTCGATTTCTGGAAGTTTTCAAAAAGCTGCACATCAACATCCAATTGCAGAAGCCTTGGAACAAATGCCCAGTTATGTCAAATTCATGAAAGACATTCATTCACGAAAACGGAGATTGGGAGACTACGAAACAATAGCATTAACAGAAGAATACAACGCCATTATTCAGAGGAAACTTCCCCCGAAGTTGAAAGATCCTGGCAGTTTCACAGTTCTATGCACCATTGGAGAACATTATATCGGTAAGGCTTTATGTGATTTAGGTGCTAGTGTTAATTTGATGCCTTTTTCTATTTACAGGAAACTGCAGATTGGAGAAGCAATGCCTACCTCAGTTTCATTGCAACTTGCTGATCGAACACTCGTATTTCCAAGAGGTGTTGTTGAAGATGTGCTGGTGAAAGTAGACAAACTAATTCTCCCAGTAGATTTCATCATCCTTGACATGGAAGAAGACAAAGAAATACCTATCATTTTTGGGAGACCATTCTTGTCTACAGGTAAAACTGTGATTGATGTGCAAAAAGAAGAACTGACCATGAAAGTGCATGACCAAGAAGTGACCTTTAATGTTTTCAAAGCCATGAAATTCCCGAGCGATGAAAAGGAAGAAGAATGCTTCAGAGTTGATGTTGTTGATAGTATCGTTCAAAATACTGAGCCAAATCCCACAGATACACTTGAAGCTTGCATCACCAACATGACTGACAGCGAGCTAGATGCTGAAATCCTAGAATGTATCAACCACCTTGACAAACCATTCCACTTCAAAGCAACACCACCAGTTGAAAGTTTGGAATTTCCAAAGAAAAATCGAATCAAGCCTTCGATTGAAGAACCACCACAGCTAGAGTTGAAGTTACTTCCGAGCCATCTCAGGTATGCATTTCTTGGAAACTCTTCTGAATTACATGTTTTATTTCTTCTTCACTAACATTGGAGCATGAAGAAAAATTGATGAGAGTGTTACGAGAGCACAAGAAAGCCATTGGTTGGACTATAGCAGACATTTGAGGCATTAGTCCATCATTTTGCATGCACAAGATCCCGATGAACGATGAGTACAAACCCACAGTGGAACATCAACGGATACTCAATCAAATCACAAAGGAAGTCGTGAAGAAAGAAATCATCAAATGGTTAGATGCTGGCATCATTTACCCCATCTCAGATAGCAGTTGGGTGAGTTATATGCAGTGTGTACCAAAGAAAGGAGGAATCACTGTAATTACCAATAAAAATAATAAGCTAATCCCAGCAAGAACAGTGACTGGATGGAGAGTATGCATGGACTACAGGAAACTGAACAAAGCCACGAGAAAGGTCCATTTTCTTCTACAATTTATTGACCAGATGTTAGATAGACTGGCAGGACTTGAGTTCTATTGCTTTCTGGATGGATATTCAGGATACAATCAGATTGCCATCGCACCAGAAGACCAGGAGAAAACTACCTTTACATGTCCCTATGGTACTTTTGCTTTCCGCAGGATGCCATTTGGATTATGTAATGCCCCTGCTACATTTCAGCGTTGCATGATGGCCATCTTCTCAGACATGCTGAAGCAAAGTATGAAGGTTTTTATGGATGACTTTTCTGTGTTTGGAGATTCTTTTGACCTTTGCTTGCAAAATTTGGAACAAATGTTACAAAGGTGCGAAGATACAAACCTGGTACTCAACTGGGAAAAATGCCACTTTATGGTGCAAGAAGTCATTGTTCTTGGACACCGGATCTCACAAAAGGGGATTGAGGTAGAAAAAGCAAAGATAGAGACAATTGAAAAACTACCTCCACCAACATTAGTAAAAGGTATTCGAATTTTTCTTGGAAATGCAGGTTTTTACAGGAGATTTATCAAAGTCTTTTCCAAAATTGCAAAACCTCTTTGCAATCTTCTGGAGAAGGATGTGCCTTTCAACTTCACCAAAGAATGCCAAGAAGCTTTTGAGATCTTAAAACAGAAGCTAGTCTTTGCCCCCATCATAGTAGCACCAGACTGGACCATTCCATTTGAAGTAATGTGTGATACTAGTGATTTTGCTGTAGTGCAGTTTTAGGACAACGTAAAGCAAATATTTTCCACACCATTTATTATTCCAGCAGAACTCTAAATGAAGCTCAACTCAACTACACAACCACCGAAAAGGAGTTGCTCACAGTTGTGTACGCTTTTGACAAATTCCATTCCTATCTGCTAGGTCCCAAAGTGGTGGTCTACACAGATCATTCAGCAATCAAATATCTGATCACAAAGAAAGATGCCAAACCCAGATTGATCCGTTGGATACTTCTTCTGCAAGAATTCGATGTGGAGATCAGAGACATGAAAGGGATAGAGAATCAGGTGGTAGATCATCTATCGAGGCTCAAGAATGGAGAAACAGCTGACAAAGATCTGTCAATCAAAGAAACTTTTCCAGATGAACAGCTGTTTGCCATGAAACAACAGGAAGTCCCTTGTTATGCTGACTATGTCAACTACATTGTGTCAGGAAAATGGCCGTTGGAATGGACAACTCAGCAACGGAAGAAGTTCTTCAAAGAAGTCAAGCGCTATGTCTGGGATGAACCGTACATGTTCAAACGTTGTGCTGATAAATTATTGAGGCGGTGTGTTCCACAGGAGGAAATCAATAGTGTTTTGCAGCACTGTCATTCATCACCATATGGCGGACACTTCAGCGGAAATAAAACTGCAGCCAAAGTCCTACAATCAGGTTTGTTCTGGCCCACTCTTTTTAAAGATGCTTATCTTTTTGCTTTTCAATATGGCAGGTGCCAGAGAATGGGAAATATTTCCAAGAGAAACGAAGGATCGATGCAAAACATTTTAGAAGTGGAAATATTCGATGTATGTGGTATTGATTTCATGGGACCCTTTGTTCCATCATTCAGAAACCTGTACATCCTGGTTGCTGTAGACTACGTCTCCAAATGGGTCGAAGCAATTGTACTGCCATCCAATGACTCAAAAGTCATGATCAAATTCCTGAAAAAGAATATTTTCACTCGGTTCGGAACACCTCGTGCAATCATCAGTGATGGTGGCTCACATTTCTACAACAGATACTTCGATGCACTCCAATCCAAATACGGAGTTACTCACAAGGTTGCCACAACTTACCATCCACATTCAAATGGATAGGTTGAGGTTTCAAACAGGGAAATCAAATGAATCCTAGAAAGAACTGTTGGATCAACAAGGAGGGACTAGTCAACAAAACTAGATGATGCATTATGGGCCTACCAGACAGCTTACAAGACACCCATTGGTATGTCCCCATATCAATTGGTGTTTGGGAAATCGTGCCATATACCAGTTGAGCTTGAGCACAAGGCGTACTGGGCACTGAAGAAGTTGAATTTTGATTCACAAGCTGCATGAGAGAAAAGACTTCACCAACTCAACGAATTGGAGGAATTTCGCCTACAGGCTTATGAGAATGCCAAATTGTACAAGGAAAAGACCAAAAAATGGCATTATCGAAAAATGGTGCACAGATAGTTGGAACCAAGGCAGTATGTGTTATTGTACAACTCGAGGTTGAAACTTTTCCCTGGAAAATTGAAATCTAGGTGGTCAGGTCCATTTGTGATCACTCAGGCTTTCCCTTATGGAGCTGTTGAGTTATTGGATCCTAACACCAACAACACATTCAAAGTTAACAGTCAGCGTGTCAAACACTACTGGGGAGATTCATTTGAGCGACAAAAAGAAAGTGTCACACTTTCAGATCCAGCCTAACGATCAAGAAGTAAAAGTCTAGCTGACGACTTTAAAATTAGCGCTCGCAGGGAGGCAACCTATGCAATTTTTGTATATATTGTGATTTGGTATGATTTAATTTTGTGTGTTTAGTTTTTACAGATTAAAACATTTCAAGATGGAAGAAGCTCTCACAAATCTTCAGAAGCAATTTCCTTCTCTCCCTAAAAAATCTCTGATAAAAATCTACAAAGCTCGTTTGGAATGGATGAGGTTACTGACAATCCATGGTGTTCCTAATGACATTCGTTGGATTATTGAAGCACGGGTCCGATTGGCAGGTGAGTCTTCTGACTCTTTTATTAAAAATCTGCCTGGTTTTGGAAGAAGCACCTATGGAAAGAAACGTAGAGCTAAGCAAATGGGTGTTTGTTATACATGTGCACGCTGGAATTGCAATACTCATTGTCGTTATTAGGAATGGTGTCTGATAATCGCAAAGTCAAAATTAAATTCATTAGGGATGGCTTGAGTAAGGAGTCTTTAGTTGATATATCTTCGACTCTTGAGACACATCCCAGTGGATATGTTCACATAGCCTTTCACAAATTACATACACAATTTCAAAAAGAAAGACAACTGTTAAGTCTCGGGAATCTGACTCAAAAAGACCATGTTTGCCAATTTATAAGAAAATTGGATGGGAAGCTTGTCCCTGACGCATAAACGTCAATCAAACCGTTACTTTTTCTTGTAAATATTATATCTCTTTGTCTTTTCCTAATAATTGGGATTTTTTTTGTTGTTTTCTTTTATTTTCTCCGACAGGATCCAGACCTTTTTTACTACCACGATTTATTTTACTATTAACTAATAATTGTCATTTGGCAGGTACTAGTGCTATTATTTTACTCACCCTTTTCAGATGTTATAAATTCAACTCAGCATTGCACTTTTGAAGACATCCAAAGTAAAACATGGAAGCCACTTCAAGAAGACGAGTTGAAAACATCAGTGTGTTTTGCGGTAGTAGTGTTGGAACTAAACTAGAATATGTAGAAGCAGCACATGAATTGGGTCGAGTCTTATCTGCAAGGAATATCCACTTAATATATGGCGGAGGAAATCTTGGACTTATGGGGATCGTTTCAAAGGTGGTACAGGAAGGAGGCAGTCACGTTTTGGAAATCATCCCAAAACCCTTAACAGAAGCAAATCTTATTGAACCATCAAACGGAGAGGAACTGATCATGCCAGGTATGTCTGAACGATTGGTAGAAATGATTAACCGTGCTGATGCTTTTATTGCTTTGCCAGGTGGTTTGGGTACAATGGAGGAAATTTTTATTTTGCTATCTTGGGCGAACCTGAACATACACAAAAAACCAATTGGACTGCTCAACGTTGATGGATTTTATGATTTTCTTTGTGTGTTTCTTGATGATGCTCGGAGAAATGGGTTCGTGTCAAAACCTTTAAAAGAACTCCTCTTTACAGCCAGAAATGCTTCAGATCTAATAGACCAACTCATAGCCTATGAACCACGAGTTGACCCTATCCCTTCAAAGATAAATTTGTCCGAGGATGATCGTGGTAAGAGGCGTCGGATTAATCTGGATCTTAACCTTTAATTTTTTGTAGATTTTCAGCTAACCAGATACGACCTTCTTAACTCTCATGTTACTGTTTAAGACATTAGGGACAATGTCTCAATAAGGTTTGGGGGAGGGAATTAGTTGATCAGTACCTTGTTTTTAGTTTGTGTGTTGTTTTTATTTTTAGTCCAATTTTTTTCGAAAAATACAAAAAATTGAAATTTTTTCAAAAATTACAAAAATATTTAGCGTTTTTGTATTTTTATTTTGACTAAAAAGGTGGAATTGGTAAGAGATAGCTGAGTAATGAGTTTCCACTCCTCAGAGGTATCTCAAACATATTTCGAAACAAGTTAATTTTTGTTTATTTCATTTTGAATTATTTAATTTGTGAATTCTCTTTACACTGACTAAAATGGATCTTCATATGCTCAGTTGGTAGATATTATCAACATATCTAGTAACATACGGACATGAGCTAAAATTGAAAAGTTTGTAATATTCAGTGCTATAGTTTAATTGGAGGAAGCATCTCAAAAAGCAATGGAGTAAAAAAAAAACATCCGAGATCCGAGTAATTAAGTCTGTAAGGGTGTTTTAACACCTAGTGCCCTAAAACCAACTGGTTTGGGAGTCATTGGCCCAAAGCTCGCTACACGGATCAAAGATGTTGCAAAAATATATATCTGAAGTCTGAGTAATTAAGTCCGTAGGGGTGTCTTAACACCTGGTGCCCTAAAGCCAACTGGTTTGGGAGCCACCGACCCAACACTCGCTACATAGACGGAAGGTATTGTATATAAATAAAAACTAGAGAAAAATCAAAGAAAAAATCAGAAAAATAAGAAAAATTATTCCATTACTACCAAAAGGTGTGAAATCTGATAGAACTTTAGGACAAAAATATTACTCTCTTATCAACTGCACTTATGACTGTTGTGGGCAAAAATGAGTTGATTAATATCTTGTTGGCTGTGTATATGAAGAATGGTAAAAAAATAATCGGAGAATTTACTTATTCTATAATTTAGAAAGAAACAAAACAACTAGTAACTTGGAGTAGAAGTTTCACCTGATTAGTTACTAACTTCTTTATTCTATTTTCGCTTGTCTTTTTTGCTTTTGTGTGCATTAGTTTTACTACCTTTTTACTTTTATAAAATGTTTGTGGGTATCATTGTTGTAAACCCTCACGAGAGTACAACTCGTCCACTAGGGACACCTAGGGGTTTAAAGGCTTGTTGCATACGCTAAATGCAACTGTGATCCATACGAAAGTGGCTTAGTTAAATTTTATTATGTTATTTTATTTTATGTTTTGCTCGAGGACTAGCAAAATGTTAGGTTGGGGGTGTGATGAGTGGTAAATCTATCACTATTTCCCACTCATTTAACCTAATATTTTATATAGTTTCTTGAGTTTTGTGAATATTTTGATTTGTTTTGTGTTATTTTGTAGATAAATAAATTTCAGGAAATTCTGGAGGGGATTTAGGCCAAAACTGTGAAAATTGGATGAAAATGGCATTTTGGTAATTTCCCACATCGCGACGCCAAGAGCTCCAGCGTCGCGACGCCTAATGTACGCCGAATAGTGCTAAGGTGCGCCGAGTCCACGTATCAAAATCTGAGAAAAGTTTGACTTTGCTAACGTGCGCCGTGCCACATGTCACCATCACAGCTGATCTGCTAACATGTGTCATTCCATGTGTCAGCATCCTACGGTGATGACAGTCACCATCGCCACGTGTCACTCCATGTCATTGCCACGTCATCAACCACATCACCAAGTTGACCAAGTCAAACTGCCACCTCACCTCCAAGTCATCATCAGCCAATCAGGAAGTGCCATGTGTCGCAATCCTACGGTGCCGACAGTCTCTTTCCCACGTGTCGCCACATCACCGCCACGTCACCGTCACATCAGCGCCATATCAGCATCAATTATTGGCTATCTAATCCTTATATGACACGTGGCGGATAAGAATCTAGCCGACCAATCAGAAGCCGCCACGTGTCACAGTAATTGAGTTCCAATAACCTCGCCACGTGTCACCTTATCACCTTATCCAGAATCTGCAACCGACGAACCACAGCATGCCACATCGACAAATCTGGTGTCGCGACGCGAGCTAGACGTCGCGACGCGCGACCCCTACTGACCCCTATAAATAGAGCGCAAAATTCCAGTTTCAGATGCACCACTCTCTCTCATCTCTTTGATGTAAAGAAGGAGTTTCTTTCTCTAGTTTCTTTTAATTTTTAGTTTTTAGTTTTGTAATTAATTTTAATTACGTTCTGTAATAATAGTAATTTACTTTCTCACTTTTTACAGTTTTTACTATTCACCATGAGGAGGTAACTTCCCCAGCTAGGGTGAAAGGTAATTCTTTTACTATTGCTATTTAGATTAATCTCTCTTAAAAATAATATATTCACTATTGGTTCCGCCTTTATGGCTGGTTTATGGACAAATATCACCGCCTTAATGGCTGGTTGGACTTAATTTGACTTAATCAGGATACCGCCAGATTGGTCGGTTGGTAATATTATCACAAGTTTATATATTATTTTATGGGAGATATCTAAATTAGTAGTAGTAAAAGTAATTCCTTTTACCTTAGCATTTTATTTTATTGTAATTTACTTTTCAGTATTTACTTTACCGCATTTTTACTTTATGTCTTTTATTTTCAAGTTTTTACTAGCCCTAGTTATGTTTTGTAACTAAATTAGTTATCTAGGGTTGTGATGACTTTTAATATCACCGTTTTATAAGGGGTTAGATTATAGTTTGGGTATTATAAAGATTTATTTATTGAGTCTTAATCTTAATGCTTTTTCATTAACTAGCCATTAATAAAACTGATCTGGTAAATCTAAAATGAACTAGACACATGGATTTTAGGTTTCAACCTTAGACTCAATAGCCCACGATCTTCCTTGAGGATAAATAACCCTTTAATAGATTTCCTTACAGGATAGGAATATACCTGTCAGGCGGGGGTAGCCATAATTGGAACTTAAACTTAATAAATCCAGATAATTTGGTTGACATAGACATATGGTTCAATTGGATTAAACTAGGTATTTGTGTCTGACCATCGACAGAGGCTTACACATAATTTTGTGTTCCAGGTTAATAAGTCAATATATTACCCAACTTTAAGATAACCACTTCATCTTTAAAATGATATTGGAAGAAATCACAACCCTAGATAGTTTTTAATATTGAATTTTCTTAAAATCTACTTTCGAATAATTTTATTTACTTGTTTTTAAATTTAGAATTGTCACCATTTCAAATAAATCAAACAACTTGTTAGATATTAGTAATCATTTGACCTCATAAAATTAATAGTTTAGATAATAAGTCCTCGTGGGATCGATATTTTTATACTATTTAAACGATACATGCGCTTGCGTTATATGTGTGTTTACGTCGGTCAACAGAGCATAGGTAGTCCATATGTGATTAGCAATCAGTTAAATCTATGGTCATAGTCTACTTCAGAAGCTAGTTCCGAATGTTATTTATAGATTGCAAATAGAATCGTCGACGGGATAATACCTATAGAGATTTGACGTTTACATCTATATCTCTAGTATTATCCAGATACCTGTGACGGATGGATTATACGTATGCAATAACCTCGACTTGTATGATTCAGCTAGTTTATCTGTGGTCGTCATAATTTACGGGTGGGTAAATTATGGACACAAAATTAGATTTTGTGATGGATATACCCGAATCTAGAGAGTCTCACTAATGAAATATTCTCGTAGAGCACTAGGGTAACTTTTATGAATAATGGTGATTATTTATAAATCGTTTAAACGTTAAACAAAAGATGTATGCAAACGGACCGAACTGTCATTTCCTAATTAATGTGTATTTGTAGTTAATATATGATATTATTAAATACACATTAATAAATTGTCGAATAAAGGTATTTGACATATATCATTAATATATGTATTTGAGATATTTAAAGTAAATATAATATATATATTTGAGATATTAGTATTTAATTAATTATTTAATTATTTAATTGTTAAATGATTAATATAATTAAAATATAAATATATCTCACCAAATGATAAAGTTAGGAAATGATTATAAGTGTAAATGTTTGACTTTACATTAAAGGAAAAAGGTTGTCAAAATGGTTTTGACTTCTTTTGATATTTGATTAAATTGTTTAAAATGAAAATATCTTTTTCCTTTACAAAATGTGAAATTCAGCCAACACCCTTTAATAAATATAATTGTTATATTTTTAAGTTGCTTTTGTTGACTTATGAATTTTCATTAAATGTGTAATGATAAAATTTACAAGTTGATTAAAGTAACTTTAAATGAAACAAAATAATATCTAGCTATTTGATATACCTATTTTCTGGCCAAGGGCTTTTTGGTGAAGGTATATATTATTTTGTTTCATCTTTAAGGGTAGAACAAGTGCATTAGACAAAAAAAAACATAGTACAAAAGTAGTAGAGATAAAAGCTTGAAGGCTAAAGGAAGATGGTTTGTAAAATCATGGTTTTGTAAGTTATTCTTCAAAGTCGTCAACATGAAAATTGTTTCTAACATGCTTAGCATCCTTTTTTGTTGCTTTGGTGTTGTCTCTCTTCTTATAGTTTGTGTTTATTTTGGTTGTGAACTTTGATGAAAGATTGATGCATGTAAGTAAGCTTGAAATGGTTTCAAAGCTTTACTTTTGATTTTTGGAAAATCAAGTTACCATTCTAGAGTTGGTAAGCCACTCCTTGGTGACCTAAAATTTTTCTAGAGTTGATTCAAAGTGGTGAGGCTAGATTGGTGAGGTATTGAATGGATTAAAGTGTTGGATTTAAAAGATTTGGTAAAATTGCTCAATTTGATGAAATTGAAAAATTAGGGTTCATAACCCACTCCAAATTTTGGTATTTTCATATATGAGATGTATTACGGTATGAATATGATGCATGTAAAATTTTGGGTTGACTGGATTTGATCTTGGCATGTTTTGAAGAAAAAGGACCAAAATGCAATTACTTGAAAATTTGGGGTGCTCACGACAATTACTCAAAAATTGGGGATTTGTGTGAAATCTGATTTTGATGCATTAGATGTGTTGAAAAACATTTTAGAAATGATTTAGAATCATCCAAAATTATATTTCATAATTTTTGGGCTAAAATAATCATTTTACAAAGTTTTGGGGTAATTCGATAATTACCAAGAAATTTGATAACTTGTGTAATTTTTCAGAATTTGATAATTGGATAATTAAATAAATAAGTTTATTTAATTGATCCGAGAAAAATTTTGAAATCGGAAAATTTTGATTTTTCACTATTTCGCTGCGTTACCGATATTCCCCCTTAAAACCCCATCACCTAGCAGTGACAACGAGAAACGACTAGGACCGGAAACCCAGGAGTCACAACGAGTGTGATTGACAATGAGTTGTCTACTTGTGAATATACGTAGGCGAGACCGTGCCTCTGCTGTGATTCGAAATATATTCATGGGGTCCACTTCCCTTTATGTAATTCGATTTAGTTATTGAATTCTCGTTTTTCCGTTGAGGATTACGGTATTACGTAAAATAATGGGAGGCACTGCTAAGTTTAAAGTATTCCATAACTTAGGCAATGTGTATTATTTTGGAAATTACCGCTTGTTTGTTTCCTTATTCTATTGTTTATATAGAATTTAAACTTTTATCCACTGCACACATATTTTGATATGTAATCTAACTTGACTCTTGGTTGCAGTTATTCTAGAATAGGTTCTAGATACTAGTAGAGTAGGATATTATTAGATTTTTCTAAACCATCGGGAACTGTTATTCCATTTTTCTTAAAAAATTAAGATAGTTGTTGATTTAGTTTCTAAGTCCTGATAGATAATCTAGATATATATCCCTTTAATGATATAATATTTTAGAGAGAATAGTTTCTTGTGCAGTAAGAATTGACTTGAATTAGTTCATGTCTCGAAATTCTTGACTGGCATTAAGAAAGCCCCATTAGGTATTTGTTTATCTAGTAATGACGTTTCTTAGCTTTAGTGACCTTTAGAGGCAATTTGTTTGACGCAATTTGCTAATCAATTACTTACGGTTGTTGTGAATAGTTGAAGGCAAATAGTAAAGCTAAAGAAATGAGATATGTATAGTTGTGTATAGAAAATATCGATTTTCAGAATACGAAAACTATAGGTATTGGATACCAGATCTTCCGTCTAGTTATTTAAAATATAGTTAATGACTGTTTTGATATTTGATATCGGAACTAACGACTATTGGATAGTTACTTGTTCTTTATAAACAATTGTTATATATATTTCTGTGATGATGACACGTGGCACGACGCACGTTAGCACGTTAGCAAGTCCAATTTCTCAGATTCTGACACGTGTCTCTCGGCGCACGTTAGCATGTCCGGCGCACGTTAGGCGTCGCGACGCTGAAAATTACGAAAATGTCCCTTTTGTCATTTTTTCTCTATTTTGGCCCCAAATTGCTTCCAATGCTTTCCCGACTTTATTTATCTGTAAAATAACACAAAACAAATCAAAACGTTCACAAAACCCGAGAAACTATACAAAATATTAGGTTAAATGAATGGGAAATAGTGATACAAATACCACTCATCACACCCCCAAACCTAACATTTTGCTAGTCCTAGAGCAAAACATAAAATAAAATAACATAATAAAATTTGACTAAGACACTTTCGTAGGGATCACTGTTGCATTTAGCGTATGCAACAAGCCTTTAAACCCCTAGGTGTCCCTAGTGGACGAGTTGTAGTCTCGTGAGGGTTTACAACAATGATACCCACAAATATTTTACTAAAGTAAAAAGGTAGTAAAACTAATGCACACAAAAGCAAAAAGACAAGCGAATAGAGAATAAAGAAGTTAGTGACTAAACAAGTGAAACTTCTACTCCAAGTTACTAGATGTTTTCTTTCTTTCTAAATTACCGAATAAGTAAATTCTCCGATTATAATTACCATTTTCCATATACACAGCCAACAAAATATTAAACAACTCATTTTTGCCCATAACAGTCATAAGTGCAGTTGATAAGAGAGTAATATTTTTGTCCGAAAGTTCTTTAAGATTTCACACCTTGTTGTAGCAATGGAATAATTTTTCTGATTTTTCTGATTTTTTCTTTGATTTTTTTTTTATATTTTTTATTATATACAATATCTTCCATCTATGTAACGAGCTTTGGGCCAGTGGCTCTCAAACCAGTTGGCTTTAGGGCACCAGGTGTTAAGACACCCATACGGACTTAATTACTCAGACTTCAGATATATATATTTTTGCAGCATCTTTGATTCATGTAGCGAGGTTTGGGCCAGTGACTCCCAAACCAGTTGGCTTTAGGGCACTAGGTGTTAAAACACCCTTACAGACTTAATAACTCGGATCTCAGACTTTTTTTTTACTCCAATGCTTTTTGAGATGCTTCCTCCAATTAAACTAGAGCACTGAATATTACAAACTTTTCAATTTTAGCTCATGTCCGTATGTTTCTATGTATGTTGATAATATCTGCCAACTGAGCATATGAAGATCAATTTTAGTCAGTTTTATGGAGAATTCACAAATTAAATAATTTAAAAGGATATAAACAAAAATTAACTTTTTCCGAAAAAATGGTTTAAGATACGTCTCAGAAGTGAAAACTCCTAACTCAACTATCTCTTACCAATTTCACCTTTTTAGTCAAAATAAAAACACAAAAACGCAAAATATTTTTGTAATTTTTGAAAAATTTTCAATTTTTTTGTATTTTTCGAAAAATTTTGGCCTAAAATAAAAACAACACACAACTAAAAAAAAGATACTAATAAACTAATTTCCTCCCCCAAACCTAAATGAGACATTGTCCCCAATGTCTTAAACAATAGAAGAAGAGTTTAGAAGATAATACCTGGTTAGCTTAAATTCTACACGAAATTAAAGGTTAAGATCCAGATTAATTCGACGCCTCTTACCACGATCATCTTCGGACAAATTTATTTTTGAAATGATAGGGTCAACTTGTGGTTCATCGGCTAAGAGTTGGTCTATTAGATCCGTAGCAGTTCTGGCAGTGAAGAGGAGTTCTTTCATAGGTTTTGACACGAACCCATTTCTCCGAGCATCATCAAGAAGCACACAAAGGAAATCATAAAATCCTTCAACGTTGTATAGTCCAAGCGGTTTCTGGTGTATGTTCCGGTTCGCCCAAGATAGCACTATAAAATTTCCTCCAATGTACCCAAGCCACCTGGCAAAGCAATAAAAGCATCAGCACGATTAATCATTTATGCCAATCGTTCAGACATACCTGGCACGATTAGTTCATCTCCGTTTGATGATCCAATAAGATTTGCCTCTGCCAAGGGTTTTGGGATGATTCCCAAAACGTGATTGCCTCCTTCCTATACGGCCTTTGAAATGATCCCCATTATTCCAAGATTGCCTCCGCCATATATTAAGTGCATATTCCTTGCACCTAAGACTCGACCCAATTCCTATGATGCTACTATGTATTGTGGCTTAACACTAACACTACTACCGCAAAACACACAGATATTTTCAACTCGTCTTCTTGAAGTGGCTTCCATTTTTATGTATTTCTTTCTCAAATCTAGATGCCTTCAAAAGTGCAATGACGGGCTGAATTTAAAGTACCTGAAACGGGTGAGTAATAATAGCACTAGTATCTTCCAAATGACGCTTGTTAGCTAAATAACAAAAGAAATTGTGAAAGGTCAAAAAGACTGGATCTTGTCTACGAAAATAAAGATAATTAAAACAGAAAAGAAAATTCAAGCAATAATTAAGGCAACAGAATTGTGCACGCAATATGCCACTTGTTTGGTATATAAATCCATTATGATGCGTCTCAATATTTCATTCCTTACTCAGCCATCACTAATAAATTGGTTTTCATCTTTTTGATTGCCAAACACCATTCCTTCTGTCTTAAAATGCTCCGTTTGTGCTTTTCCCTACCAAAAATAACACACAAAATTAAAAACTCTACAACATATATACACAAAATATGAAAACAGAAATTATAACAAATTGCATGGGTTGCCTCCCTGCTAGAGCTAAATTTTTTTGTCTTCAGCCAGACGTGACTGAAATCTATCTGTCAATGAGGTTTTAGCATCGTTTTGGTTGTCTGATTAAAGACAACCCCATGAGCGTTGCTTTTGAAGGGTCTCTTCCAACGGTAAGGTGATAAAAATAGTTTTGTCTCATTCAATGCTCGTGCCACCTTTTTAACCTTTGTTGCTCCAGTGGTTCCTGAAAAGAAAGAAAGAAAATCAGGAGGTCTTGTATGGTGCTTGACTTGGAATGGAAGTTCCATTCTGTCAAGCTTTTGGGTGATTTCTCTAAATTGTACTCCCCAAAACAGTGATGTTTCTCCTGAATTCACTAGATCTTCAATTTGGTCTGACAATTGCTCATCCATTTGCTCTGCTTCTTGCTCCACTTTTTCTTCACATATGTATTTGAAAATTTCTGCATTCAGCTCTTCATCTGTCATCTGTGAAATGCATGCTGCAAAATTATCAACTTGAGGACGTAAAGAATGTCAGATTTTAGGTCTTCATCCTCTGATCTGGGTGAAATGATTGGCTCAGGTAGATCTTCTTCAAAAATTTATGCAATGGATGCTCCAAGATCTTCATTTTGAGGATACAAAATTCCATCCTCAAGTGTTGACGCATTTGGTACAAACAGCTCAGTTTCATCATCTTCAGAGTCAGAATAATAAAAATCAAATCGAGACTTTGCCGGTTCGGGCTCCTGAACTGATACCTCTGATTTTTGATACTGCTCGGCCTCCTCTTCTACTAAAGTGTCATCATGAAATGCTTGGTACTTGAAGGCTTCATCAGTGTCATCTGAAAATGCTTCTTGAGGTATGAAGTTCTAGTTTTATGTTAATTGTCTGATCTGATCTGTCGTTCTCTATATGGATTCTGTTTGACTCTGAAATTGTGCATTAAATTGAGCTTCCCGTTCTTTGAACCAATCTTTGAGCATGTGAAGTATCTGATCTTCCTCTGATGGTTATGGTTCTTGATGAAAATCATAGGTGGATGGTGGATAAGATGGAAAAGGTGATGTCTCTTCGTACCTTGAATGAATCCAATAATTCCGCCACTCTGAAATATATATACATTGATCGCTCGGGTGGTTACCATCACAAATTACACATCTCCCCATTTCATTCTGTTGAGAAAATGTAGCATTGCTTGGTTCTGGCATCCAGTGATAATTGTTGGGCTGGACAACAGGCCTCAGAAAACCGGACTGTTGCTCCCAAGTGTGGGGTGTATGTTCTTGTAAGGTACGTAATCTCTCAATCTCCCATAGTGTTCCATTTTTCAACCACCTGAAAACAAAAGAAATAAATAAAAATTATAGATAAAAATAAAGAAAATTAGATACATGTAAATTAGATAGCTTCAAAATTAATAACTCAAGAAAAATAAGTCCCCGACAACGGCGCCAAAAACTTGACCGGCGTAAACACACACGTATAATGCAAGCGCACGTATCGTTCAAGTAGTATAAAAATACCGATCCCACGAGGACTTAATTCCTACTGTTGTTATTAAATATTGATACTATTTATTTACAGATATCTAATTATAGGGAGAAGGGAATTGATTGCTTTTGGTGGTTGAATGTGGTTTTGCAAAATAAAATAAAAACAGACTCAAAAGAAATTACTAAGGAAAATAAAAGAAAAGACTCAAGGATCTAGGGTCGTGACTCCACACAATATTATTATAAAGATGAATTGATTCTCTTATCTATGTGTAATAAATCAGTTTGCTAACCTGGAACACGAAAATATGCAAAAGCCTTTGTCGATGGTCAGACGCAAATACCCAGTATAACCAAATTGAACCATATGTCTATGTCAACCAAATTACCTGGATTCATTAAGATTAAGTTCCAATTATGGCTACCCCCGCCCGACAAGTATATGTCTATCTTGTAAGGAAATCTATTAAAGGGTTATTTATCCTCAAAGAAGATCGTGGGCTAATGATTCTAAGGCTGAAATCTAAAATCCCTATGTCTAGTCTATTTTAAGTTTACCACATAAATCTTATTGGTGATCAGAAAACAAGAAGCATTAAGCTTAAGACTCAATATACAAACTAAAGAATTACCCATAAAAAGAAAATCAATTATTAAGTGTGGATATTGTGTTTCATCACTTCCGTAGAATAAAAATAAAATGTTGGGGGTTAGAGGTTCCACATTTAATATTTCTTATCTAGGAATCTTACTTGTTATAATATATAAATTATTTTATATTATGATTTCTCAGAAATTAATTATGTTAAACATTTAAAACCAGCCATATAGGCGGTAATCCATTTAGTCCAATTACACCAGCCATATAGGCGGTAATTATCTGTCATATAAAGACCAGCCATATATGCGGTAAAGTAATTTATATTTAGACCGACCATATAGGCGGTCAGGTTAAATTATAATTTAAATTATAATTAAGTGAGATTTACCTAGATAATTATATTAAAGGTTTCACCTTTTACCCCAGCGGAAAATTAACTACTAAACATAAAAGAAAAGAGAAGAAGAAGAACTACTATTACTATTACTAAAAATTAAAGTACATAATTAAAAATATTATTTATATATACAAAACTAGATGCAATCCTCTAAAAACAGGGAAAAAATCCCAAAGAAAGCACACCAAATGAAGTGAAGAATGCCTGAATTTATAGGCATTTTCGGCAACTGGCGTCGCGACGCGTAAGGTTTTAGCGTCTCGATGCTAGCACGCGGCTTTGGACCACGCGGGTTGACCACGCGTGTTCTGTTGGCAGAATCTGGTGATGACACGTGTCACGCGGTGAAGGTGGTGCAATGAGAAGACGATACGTGGCACACAATGATTGTCTGATCTTTCAGTCCAATAAAAAGTTGACACGTGGCACGCGCTTAGGATCGGTCAAATGAGAGGTCAACACGTGGAAACATGTGATTTGTCCAATATTCGGTCCAATGAGAGATTGACACTTGGCACGCGCTTGCTTTGGTCCAATGAGATTTCGACATGTGGCAGCCGGCGTATTTTAGCAGATCTTCTGTGATGATGACCCGTGGCACGGCGCATGTTAGCACGGTCGGCGCACGTTAGCAAATCCAATTTCTCAGATTCTGACACGTGTCCCTCGACGCACGTTAGCATGTCCGGCGCACGTTAGGAGTCGCGATGCTGAAAATTACGAAAATACCCCTTTTGTCATTTTTTCTCTATTCTGGCCCCAAATTGCTTCCAATGCTTTCTCGACTTTATTTATCTGTAAAATAACACAAAAAACATCAAAACGTTCACAAAACTTGAGAAACTATACAAAATATTAGGTTAAATGAGTGGGAAATAGTGATTTAAATACCACTCATCACATGTTTTCTTACCGAAGAAAGTTATACTATAACTTATAATGGAAGCGATATTTAATATCGATTCTGGAAGTTCATCATTGAACCATAGATCTAAGATTGTTCGTAGCTTACTACGATAAAGTTTTGAACTTGATTAAGCTTTAATTATGAATTAGTTCAAGATTTGTGCTAATTATTTGCACAGCAAAAGTAGTGTGAGTTTATTAAAGGTTTGACCTGTATAGTATGCCATTGAGAAAAGTTATACTCAGCAATCTATTGTAGATTCTGAGAAAACTTCTCTCTAGTCACACTAATTGAACAATTAAAGATATATTGGTTAATGTTGATATTAAATTGTAAATTTTAGCTAAAGAATGCAAAATGACGTTTTTATATGACTTATTCAAATAAGAGATCAGTTGTGATTTATTTGTTTGAAGAGTTCATTCTGGAATGGCCCTAGAGTTTGTGTTCTGCTGAGATCGCAGTTATGTGTTGCTAGCTTATAGAGCCTATTGTAGACTCGGATAAGTCTTCCGAAATCCGTGTTCTCTATTTTTAATATATCAGTCAGATTGTCTAATTTTATCAAAGTATAGAGAATACATATGTAATTGAAGGGTTAGTGGGAGCGTACAAATTACTTTCTAGTGTTATATATCCTAACAAAATTATCATTATTATAGTAATAATGAGATGTTTGTAAAGTAAAATGTTTACTTAAGTCTTTTTTACTCCGTGAAAGCAGTGGGAGTAGTCTCTGTTATATACGATATAAAGTTTTATATATAAGATATAAGACTAAGAGACTTGTGAGATACACCTATTAGTCGTGCATTAGATTTTATCTAATAAAAGACATAACAAGGCTATATATATGACAGTTAGTATAATTGTTTGACAGTTAATGTGTGTCTTGTATATAGTATTCATCTTTCGTAAATGATGATTCCTTTTCGAAAGAAATATTGATTAGAATGTCTAATCAATCTTATGTATCATTTGATGATGACATAATAAATACTTTATTATGTGCGATTGTAGATATCGATTTAATCGTAATTGTTATGAGTTATTTTGATATCCTATAGACCATATGATGGATCTTCAAACGTGTTCTTTGTGATCTTTGAGATATTAAAAACGAGTTTCTTAATTCATGGAGCATTTAGTCTGTAATCATTTGAGTCAGATTAGTTTTGAGTCTAATTATGACGTTAGACAGTCTACGTCATAAAAAGTCACAAAAGTTGTAGTGGGAGTGCCACGAAGGATTCTACTATATAGTGGAATTAGATGCAACTTATGAAGTATTGACTTATGAAGTTGCATAGTGACCTTATAAATTAGAAGTTTTATATTGGTGTTGTGCTTGCGGTTGTCTGCATAGTATTTTGGATTTGATCCCTGAATACTTGGACAACTCAGTAGCTGTAGCACAATACCGATGTAGCATCTGATTCATATTAATGTATAATTTAGATTCTACAAAATATGAAATATGCTGGCTATGGGAAACGAAAATTGGGTTTGTTTGACAAACTCATTATGTTATAGCAGACTTACTTCTTGTTGCCTACCTCTTAAGTGCTAGGTGAGTTTTTAAGGGCTATGTTTATACGATACACATTAAGATATGTATATGATACCGTGGATTGGCACAAGAGCAAGGGGGAGAAATTGTTGGGGTTGGTGCTCAGAGCGCCAATCCGGACCGTATTTATGTCTGATTCATGAATACGATCAATTTCTTTTTCCTTAATATTACTTATTTATGGTTGTACCTCTTGCTTTTATATACGTATTTGATCTGATTACGATTAGATTGAAACTAAATGTGGTTTAGTGATATGTATATATTAGACAAAGTCCCGATAATATATAATGCAGTACACATTTACAAAGTTAGTTTGTAATTGACATTGGGAAGTGTCACTGCTAAATGTATATTATCAAATATAGTTCCTGGTCAAGATTTACTAACACGGGTCGGTTAGTCAAATCCGTTAAGAATAGTACATGTCGTATATCGAGACTTAGTCTGATGGTTTATCCTAATGAACCATGAGTCTATGGAGACTCGTATAGACATATAGGTGTTTATAATGGATAAATACTGAACGACTCACCGAAGATTCTTAATGGATGGTACACCAACGTCAATAACAATCTTCTCGGGTTGAGTAGCATAGTGGTCACTCGACTTGAGATACCACTATAGATGTATGAGACATCCTCCACAGTTAGATGGCAGTTAGGTCACCGATCTATTTAGATCGGACCTCCGCCTGTTCGTTGGGTGTGGACTGATCCTCAGGATATCTTGTGTGTATCAAGATAAGATCTGTTAGTCCTGTGTACATGACATAGGTAGTCCATATGTGATTAGCAATCAGTTAAATTTGTGACCACAGTATACTTCGGAAGTGAGTTCCGAATGTTATTTAGAGATTGCTAATAGATACATCGACAGGAAATACCTATAGAGATTTGACGTTTACATCTATATCTCTGGTATTATCCGGATACCTGTAACGGAGGGATTATACATATGCAATGACCTCGACTTGTATGATTCAGCTAGTTTATCTGTGATCTTCATAATTTACTGCTGGATAAATTATGGACATGAAATTGGATTTCGTGACGGATATGCATGAATCTAGAGAGTCTCACTAATGAAATATACTTGTAGAGCACTAGGGTAAATTTTATAAATAATATTGATTATTTATAAAGTCGTTTAAAGGTTAAATGACAAATACATGTGTTGGGACCTAATAGTCATTTCCTAATTTTTATGTATTTGCATTTAATGTTAGATTTTATGAAATACACATTAATTAATTGTCTAATTGAGATATTTGACTAATATCATAAAATAAATTTGTATTTGATATTTAATGTAAATATAATACATATATTTAATATATTTGTATTTAAATAATTAATTAATTATTTAATTGTTAAATGATTAAATTAATTGAAATATCAATATCTTAAAGTTTAAGATATTTTTGGAAATACTTTAGTTGCCTTTGTGACTTATTTGAAATCATTAAAGTTGTAATGATGTAAAGTTAACAAGTTGAAAATTCCTTCAATGAAAAAAAAAATTATCCTGATATTTTTAATACCTAAAAATTTGGCCAATGCCTTATTACAAGGTATAAATTGTTTCTTTCATTTTAGGGTTTGATTAACTTCAAAACTCTTATAAAAAAACTCCATTAAAGAAGACAAAAGAAGCTTGAGAGAAAGAAAAAGAAAAACTTGGATTTTAGTAAGTTTATTCAACTTACTATTAAAAAGGAAAATATTCCTATGGTTCTAGGCTACACACTATGATGTTCTCATGTTTTTCTATTCTTTATTATTTGTGTTTTTGTTGGATGGAATTTTGAGGATAGGGTTAATGTATGTATAATGTGTTAGACAATTATGACCCATAGCGTCACTATTTGTACAGATCATGCTGTTGTTATACAAATTAACTATGTGACAAATGAGATTGCACTCTTATCATTTGTGATTAGATCACCAAGATATATAAATGATAGGAGGTCCCCATGATTTGTTCCTGGACGGAGAATGATATGAGACAATATCAGTCCACGAAAGATAAATCATTAAACATCCATAGTCAGAGTATTATCGAGATTGGACATCGATAAATACGTAAAAGACTAGTATTACACTTGTGCGCGTTTGTGAGGGCACAACGACATAGTTCTCATATATTTGGGTATAGGATACTCATGCGAGTGTAATAGGAGGTTGTGTTTTACCGATGGTACGGGAAACAGCTTCGCTCTAGATAGACCCCCCGCGGAATCCCATTGGTAGTATGACTATGTGTCTATGGGAGTCTGCAATCAGGGTAGGTGTATTTGGTTTTAACCTTAGACTTGCACCGCTAATGCTTACGACAATCAATATATTTTAGTTGAGGTCGTCCAGGGCTTTAACCGGTTCTGTGTACGCCAATGCTGGATATATTGAGAAGAGTAGAGTGTTGGGTGTGATGTTAAGACGGAAGATCACTCCAGTAATATGGAGATGATGGTCACAGGGGATACAGAACTTGTTCTCTTAAATGCTCGAGTTATCGGGATATTATGACAAGGTCATGTATATCCGATTATAGAGACTAGTTACCAGACATCCGATATGTGCTTCGTACGGGGCAAACACAATTCCAGCCCCAGGCCTTGCACGTGATCATCCGATACTGGACAGAAATACGCAATACTTCGGTATACTACGCTTGATATAGATCACATATTCCTATAAGGATATTTCTGGAGAATTGGGTAGGCATGGCGCTTTGCTAGAAGCCAACCTTGTCTTGTAAATCGGTAAAAAAGTAGTACGAGGTACTTACGTGTTCGGATAGTCCGACGACCGTATTTACTACCAACATATCGGGGATCTCATGGGTCTCTTCCCGAAGATTCACCGATGATATATGACTCGCACTTTATTAATCTGGGATTATTTAGAAGAGAGAGAAAATTAATCTGGGATTAATTACAAAGATATTTTATCTGGGATAAAAATTAATTAAAGAGAGAGAACGATTAATTTGGAATTAATCGATAAAATAATTGTAGGCACTGCATTTTTGCATAAAAGCCTGATGATGAGTCTCGTATGGAGACACTACCTCTTTAGTTGTGAAAGCCGCGGGAAACGGACGTTGGAAGGGTAAAGTTGGAATTAGCATTTTTTCAGATTTAACTCGCTTGTTTCGCTTCGGGTTCGCTTGTTGAACCTCTGTTTTTAAACACACCAAACCCAATCCAAAATAATTAAAACATTTAAAACACATCTCACAAATTAATAATTAAAACATCTAAAATACATGTCACAAATTAAATTTAATTAGATTAAAACCAATTAAATTCCTAATCTAAAAATCACAAACCAATTAAATTGAAATCTTAATTATATTAATTCACAAATTAAATTCAAATTAAATTAAAACTACAAAACTAAGTAAATCTCTCCTAAAATTAAATCAATCACTCCCCTAATTTAAGAAATTCCCCACCAATTACAATTATTTCTTTCCCTAAATAATCTAATCAAATTCCCTCCCTTTTAACATGATTTGTTTCCTTTCAAAACCCGTACCAAACCCTAACACATCAAACTATATAACACAACCGTGCAACACTTGCCCTCCTTGTTCTTCCCTAACATCCACACGGAACTTCACCAAGGCAAAACGAATAAACCTAATGACTCCAGTTCACGGCCTTGACCCTCACTAACTCAACAATCACAGAGCCACCAATGGCAACTCTCATCAGCCCTCTATTCTCCCTCCTCTCTCCAGACTCTCACGGCAAGAACCAGAAAATGACACAAGAAACTAAACCCTAATTCAACGTGAAACAGCATGCACCACGTCACTGCCAGCCGACCCTCATCACGTTAAACCCTCAAGCAGCCGAACCTTCTCTGCCAACCACGCCTCAAATCAAGCCATTCAACAAAGACACCACCTGCTTCAACGAACCAGCACCTTAGCACAGCTCACACATCACCCTTCCACGCTAATCGCCATCTACCCCTTCCCATAATCACACGTAACCTGCCCTTTACCTTCACGCACTCAACAACAACACGCAAGCCAGCTCCCTCCAACAGCGCACCTTGCCTCATTCATCAACGCCCCTGGACCAGCCACGTTCACACCTCAACAAAACAAGCCACCTGCCCTTGCTTTCACCAGCCAATAACCTGCTCACGCCATCAGCCTTCAACACCTAGCCTCTCGCCACACACAACACCACAGCAAAAACCACACCTCCATTTCACAGCTTATCACCCTTTAAACCACGCCTCTGCTTCAGCACCCCCACGGACCACAAGCCATCAATAAATCAAGCCATATTTTCACGCACCAAAATAGTTTTGACACAGCCCCTATTTCACGCATAAACTGCCCAGAAAATTACCCAGGAACTGCCTTAAAAATGTCCAGAAAACACACCCAAAACTGCCCAAAACAGTCCCCAAAATTGCCCAAAACAGTCTCCAAAACTGCACCCTGAAACTTCCCAAAACAGCCCCCGAAACTGCCGAGAACAGTCCCTTAACACACCTGAAACAGTGACCAGAAAATTCACCGAAAACAGCAGCGAAACGAAGTGAAAATAGTAGCCCGAACAGCGAGACAGTGAGGAAAAACATCGGATCAGTGAACCAGAAAATTTACAGAACATCAACCATTCCGACGGCCGTGTAACGCGCTTTCGAGAGACGACAAAAGAGGTTAGACCTGAGGGCACCTTTTTTTTATTACTTTTCGTTATTTTTGTTTATTTTAATATATTATCGCATGAGAGTCGTTTGTTGAGGCATGATGTGAATGTTGGATGAGCGGAATGTGTGTTCCCTTTTGTGGTATATAGGATGGAAACCTGGACGTAAATTTCGTAGCCGAATCTTAATGGACGGTAGTGTGGTCTGTACTCGGGATACAACGCCACGTACCACTTAAGAGACACATATTTCGTTCCATCCAAACTTGTATTTGAGAATGATATAGTTTGTAGGTTATTTATCTATTGTTTAAAGCATGATTTGTCCTAGTTTATTATTTATTGTCAAAGCATGATAATTTTAGTTTTATGCATGATAGGTTGCTTAGTTTATGTTTATATTCAAATAGTTATTTGTTTATTTCAATTGAATGGTTTGATATGCTCGTTGTGTTCTATTGTGTGTTTACCGTTTAATGATTTACTTTCAAGCATGCAAACTTAGATTAAGAGTTGGTTAGATGAAAGCATGTTAGATCTAAGTACCATTTGAGCATGATTATTGAGTAGACTCGGTTGATTTGTTGCACAAATTATATCATCACAAGTGACATAAGTAAGGGACCATTCCGAACCCAACGGTTTGAGGACTTCCCTTGCGAGGGGTGAGTGCAGACTTAAATCTTTGTCCCGGTTAACACCGGGTGGTGACTCCATCATTCTCCGATTTAGTTCCCCGCGGACTACTCCATACTCCCACTAGGCCGCGAGCCTAGAACAGCATGCGTCGCCCAGTTCCTATTGTCTACAGTCTGGCGACTCCACTGGGGATAAGAGAATTGGCCCCGAAATCATGTCTTGTGATGTGTATAATTTGTGCATTAGTTGGCCGTTTATATAGTGGGTTGAGGAAGTTCAATCAAAGGCATTGTCATAAACCCGCATGAGAGCGATAATTGTATATCCTATAGAAGTTTCCCCTTTATGCTTTTGATACCACCTGCATATTATATCTCATATGTCGCATGCATCTCATGCATACATGCATCATGTAACCCCGTGTCTTAAAAGTCATCATAGATATTTGTTGGGTTAGAGAAGGAAAAAATGGTTTGTCAAGAGGAGTTTAGCAAACGTGAATTAAGAAACAGAAAAGCTTACGGAAAGGATAGAAAGACATTAGGAGGGGCCTTCAAAAAAAAAGAAAAAAAAAAGAGAAGAAAAAAAGAAAAAAAAAAGAGAAGAAAAAAATTGTTTGTTTTTAGTCCTTGATAGTTAGACATAAGCCCGATGATGAGTCTCGTATGGAGACACTACCTCTTTAGTTGTGGAAGCCGCGAGAAACGGACGTTGGAAGGGTAAAGTTGGAAATTAGCATTTTGTCAAATTTAACTCGCTTGTTTAGCTTCGGGTTCGCTTGTTAGACCTCCGTTTTAAAACTTAACCTTAGCCCAAGCCCATTAAATCACATCCAATAATAATTAAAACATTAAAATATATGTCACAAATTAAACTAAAATAAATTAAAACTAATTAAATTAAAACAAATTAAATGAAATTTAATTAAATTAATTAAAACATATTATAACCAATTAAATCAAAACCAATTAAATTAAAACTAATTAAAAACCAATTAAACTAAATCAAAACAAATTAAATAACTAAATTGAAATTTAATTAAAACTAAATCTAATTATTAAACCTAATTAAATTAAATCAAATTCCAAAATTAAATTAATCATTTCCAAAATTTAAAAATCACCTACCAAATTAAATTAAATCAATCACCTAATTTAAATAATTCACCACCTAAATTACATATTTCTTGCCTTAAATAATCAAATCAAATACACCTAATATTAATTGATTTTATTTCCTTTCAAAACCATGCACAAAACTATGCAAACCATACATTCCCTCGCTATATAAACATGACATAATCTAAACCCTAGGACCTCTCTCTCTTCTCTCTCGGACTGCCAAAAGATAAAAAACCTAAAGCTTCCCTCGTCTCGGCTCTTTGATACGATTCTCTCTCTCGGCAGCAGCCACAAAAACAGCCCTTCTCTCTTCATCCAAACTCCTTCATCAGCCCTTCACGTAACCTTCAATCCAGACACGACCTGCCTCCTTCATTAAGCCTGCCAATAACTCTAACTCACTCAAATATCAATACGCCATCAGCCCTGCAAATTGACCTAGAACACCCACGCTAAAGCAGTAACTCATTCATCAAAAGCCATACACAGCAGCCCACACCGAGAACCCTAGGACACCTCCAGCAGCCACACCATTCTCGTAGCAGCCATAGCTTCTGAGTTCAAAACCCCTCACGCATAAGCCTTCGTTCAACACGTACCGCCACTCAATCCTCACACACCTAACTGACCAAAGCAACAAATCCCCTTCCTTGGCTAACTCACGGCATCACTCCCTTCAACCCATGCATGCAAACTGCCAAGACACAATCACACTGCTCACACGTTCACACTCACAAACCTAGCTTTCTCTCTCCAGCGCAGCAACAAAGCCTCCTCTCCACACGCCCTTCAATCTGACAAAGCCAACCCTTCTACGCACTTGGCTTCACACACATCACTCACTGCACTTCACATACGCCTTCAGCAGCCATGCCGCACACCAGAACCCTAAGAAACCTGCTCCCCACGAGATGACAAGAAAACCCCCTCACCGACTAACCTAAATCAACAAACACAGCACATGAACAGCCCAGTCACTGACCTCACCGACTCACATATCACTGCCCTTTCAAGCCCTCAGCAGCCCCCTTAACCGCATCAATACACTCTCACATTCACTTCAACGTAACCATCAGAAACTACCAAGAACAGTCCCTTAACACACCTGAAACAGTGACCAGAAAATTCACCGAAAACAGTAGCGAAACGAAGTGAAAATCATAGCCCGAACAGCGAGACAGCGAGGAAAAACATCGGATCAATGAACCAAAAAATTTACAGAACATCAACCCTTCCGACGGTCGTGTAACGCGCTTTCGAGAGACGACAAAAAAGGTTAGACCTGATGGCACCTTTTTATTTATTACTTTTTGTTTATTTTTGTTTATTTTAATATATTATCGCATGAGAGTCATTTATTGAGGCATGATGTGAATGTTGTATGAGCGGAATGTGTGTTCCCTTTTATGGTATATAGGATGGAAACCCGGACGTAAATTCCGTAGCCGAATCCTAATGGACGGTAGTGCGGTCTGTACTCGGGATACAACGCCACGTACCACTTAAGAGACACATATTTCGTTCCATCCAAACTTGTATTTGAGCATGATATAGTTTGTAGGTTATTTATCTATTGTTTAAAGCATGATTTGTCCTAGTTTATTATTTATTGTCAAAGCATGATAATTTTAGTTTTATGCATGATAGGTTGCTTAGTTTATGTTTATATTCAAATAGTTATTTGTTATTTCAATTGAATGTTTGATATGCTCCTTGTGTTCTATTGTGTTTACCGTTTAATGATTTACTTTCAAGCATGCAAACTTAGATTAAGAGTTGGTTAGATGAAAGCATGTTAGATCTAAGTACCATTTGAGCATGATTATTGAGTAGACTCGGTTGATTTATTGCACAAATTATATCATCACAAGTGACATAAGTAAGGGACCATTCCGAATCCAACGGTTTGAGGTCTTCCCTTGCGAGGGGTGAATGGGGCCTTAAATCTTTGTCCCGGTTCACACCGGATGGCGACTCCATCATTCTCCGGTTTAGTTCCCCGCGGACTAACCATACTCCCACTAGGCCGTGAACCTAGAACAGCATGCGTCGCACAGGTCCTGTTGTCTACAGTCTGGCGACTCCACTGGAGATAAGAGAATTGGCCCCGAAATCATGTCTTGTGATGTGTATAATTTGTGCATTAGTTGACCGTTTCTATAGTGGGTTGAGGGAGTTCAATCAAAGGCATTGTCATAAACCCGCATGAGAGCGATAATTGTATATCCTATAGAAGTTTCCCCTTTATGCTTTTGATAACCACCTGCATATTATATCTCATATGTCGCATGCATCTCATGCATACATGCATCATGTTAACCCCGTGTCTTAAAAGTCATCATAGATATTCGTTGGGTTAGAGAAGGAAAAAGGGTTTGTCAAGAGGATTTTAGCAAACGTGAATCAAGAAACAGAAAAGCTTACAGAAAGGATAGAAAGACTATTAGGAGGGGCCTTCAAAAAAAAAAGAAAAAAAAGAGAAGAAAAAAAAAGAAAAAAAGAAAAAAAAAAGAAGAAAAAAATTGTTTGTTTTTAGTCCTTGATAGTTAGACATAAGTACGATGATGAATTGATTGCTTTAGAGTGAAACTTTAGAAACGATAAACCCTCGACATGCTTTATCTGATGCTTTGAGTAATTAATCTATGTTAGACTCGTAAACACCTGATTATGGTTCTTAGCGGTGAAAACCTGAGTAGTTGGCAAAGTGACTAGTTGAAGAAATTGTAGGTCGGTGAATGACCGTTTGGTTAGATGTCTATCTGGTTTGCTTATGTTATGATGTGTGGTATGGTTGAAAATGAAAGAAAAGTCTCTAAAAAAAATTGAACCACCTATAACCGATAAGAGTGAAGCTACCCATGGGCGAGTATTAGGACCACCATGAGGGAAATGCTACCTTAAAGGGTAGGTGTGTAAAAAAAATAAGAGAAAAAGAGAAAAAAAATGAAAAAATGAAGTTCAAAAAGAAAAGAAAGAAAAAAAATGAGAGACAAAGGAAAAGAAAGATAAACCATACCACATTGAGCACGAAAAGCAATTGCGGAATATAATTGAGACATCTAGGTTGGTTTGACCCACCGATCCCGATTTTTGAAACGAAATCATCGAGTTGGCTTGCTTAAGGATCAAGCTGCAAAGGAACCTTTGCACACCACACTTTGAGTCTGGCATAGATCATTTATTCAAAAACTCAGATTTGAGTTACATGAGTTTTGAAGTTCTCTGTTTCATTACTGGACATCCTTGACGATGGTATTTATTATTCCTGGTTAGGACGATAAATATATAGAGATATTTCGTAGCATGTAATATAATATGATGATATGGAAGGCCCCACCATATGGTTCATCTTGACCAAGTACAAACAGAGGAGAGCAGAAAGCTAAATCAAGACTGGGGGCGACCAGTCTACCATCCCGCAAATAAGGGATATAACAAGAACTTGAGCCATGAGACCAAAGGAAACTGAGCAATCACCAGAAGAGAACTGAAGGAAGAAACTATAAGCAGACCCAGGGGGTAACCGAAGACATCTGTAGACAAAGGGCGCCGAAGAGTACAAAGAAGACCTAACCCATCGGAATAGGAAACACATTCATGCATGCATGCATACACGTCATATAAACGCAATCTTTGTCTTGTTTTTATTCACAGGTTTCAAAGAAGAAAAAGAGAAAGCGGAAAAGGCAAGCCAATCAGAAGCAGCAACAATACAATGTCATCAGTTTCAGAAATGAATCAGCATCAGTTTTGGGGATGAGTGCCAGGGTCGAGGCCCACATCAGCAGCGTTTTGGGGATGAGTCCCAGGGCCGAGGCCTATACATCAACATCAGTATCAATTTAGCCGAGAATGGCAATTCAAGAATGGAGCAAGGTTTGAGAATAAAAAGTCGAGAATGGCGATCGGAGAATGGAGCACGGTTCAACAATGGACCACCTCACAGTAACGGTTCGGGAATGGACTACCTCACAGTAGTGGTTCGGGAATGGACAATCTCACACAGCACAGTTCGAAAATGAACCATCACATCAGTATCAACATCGGTTTTGGGGATAAGTCCCGGGGGGGCGAGGCCATATCAGTATCTGTCTAGGGAGAGGCCCATATCAATATCACTTTGGGGCGAGGCCCACATCAGTATCAGTAGGGGGCGAGGCCCATGTTAGTATCAGTCTGGGGGCGAGTCCCACATCTGTATCAGTTCAGGGTCGAGAGCCCACTACATCATCACTTTTAGGATGTGACTCAAGGTCGATGGCCCACACATTTGTTGCAATTCTGAGATGCAACCCAGGGTCGAGGGCCCACTACATCATCATCAGAATCAGTCTTGCCAGGTATGGCAATCTGGGGGCGAGGCCCACGTCATTATCAGTATCAGTAAAGCCGGGTATGGCAATCTAGGGGCGAGGTCCACATTAGCATCAGTAGCAGACTTGCCTGGAATGGCATTCTGGGGGAGAGGCCTACATTAATTCAGCATCAGTTCTGCCGGGTATGGAATTCTGGGGGCGAGGCCCACATTAATTCAGCATCAGTTCTGCCGGTATGGCATTTTGGGGGCGAGGCCCACATTAGTTCAGTATCAGTTCTGCCGGGTATGGAATTCTGGAGGCGAGGTCCACGTTAGTTCAGATCAGTTCAGCCAGGTACGACACTCCGGGTATGGAGACATCAGAATAGTTCAGCCGGGTACGGCACTCCGAGTATGGAGATATCAGATCAGCCAGGTACGACACTCTGGGTATGGAGACATCAAATTAGCACGCCAGGTACGACATCCAAACAACTACGACACCCTAGGTACGGGGTTGGCAAGCCAGGTACGGCCTCCAGACAACTGCGACACCCTAGGTACGGGGTTAGCATTCAGACAATTGCGGCACTCTAGGTACGGAGACGCAACTGTGACACCCTAGGTACGGGGTTAGCACGCCAGGTACGACATTCAGACCACAGCGACACCATAGGTACGGGGTAGCACGCCATGTACGGACATGTGGACTATGTGGATTTTATGGAATACCGAGGACTACCGTGGATTACCATGGACTGCCATGGACTATGTGGATTATGTGGACTACCGAGGACTACCATGGAGTATGTGGACTATGTGGACTACCGAGGAGTATGTGGACTACCGTGGACTACCAATGAGTATGTGGACTAATGTGGACTACCGTTGAGTATGTGGACTACCGTGGATTATGAGACTATGTGGACTACCGTGGACTACCGAGGAGTATGTGGACTAATGTGGACTACTGTGGATTATGTGGACTACCGTGGACTACCGAGGAGTATGTGGACTACCGTGGACTACCGAGGAGTATATGGACTATGTGGACTACCGTGGACTACCGCGACACCCTAGATACGGGGTTTAGCACGCCAAGTTTGGCACTGTGGACTACCGCGACACCCTAGGTACGGGGTTTAGCACGCCAGGAATGGCACATCATCAAATTCAGTTCGGAGCAGCAGGCAGACCAGGTGACAGCTGGCGAGCCAGGTAAGTAAAAATACATTGCACGTACTTTGATAGGATTGTCATTGTCACACACTGCACAAGTCCCATCAAAGTGGGGGCGACTGTAGGCACTGCATTTTTGCATATAAGCCCAATGATGAGTCTCATATGGAGACACTACCTCTTTAGTTGTGAAAGCCGCGGGAAACGACGTTGGAAGGGTAAAGTTGGAAATTAGCATTTTTTTCAGATTTAACTCGCTTGTTCGCTTCGGGTTTGCTTGTTGGACCTCTGTTTTTAAACACAACACCAAACTCAATCCAAAATAATTAAAACATTTAAAACATCTCACAAATTAAATAATTAAAACATTTAAAATACATGTCACAAATTAAACTTAAATTAAATTAAACCAATTAAATTCCTAATCTAAAAATCACAAACCAATTAAATTGAAATCTTAATTATATAAATTCACAAATTAATTTAAATAAATTAAAACTACAAAATTAAGTAAATCTCTTCCTAAATTTAAATCAATCACTCCTCTAATTTAAGAAATTCCCCACCAATTACAATTATTTATTTCCATAAATAACCTAATCAAATTCCCTCCCTTTTAACATGATTTGTTCCTTTCAAAACCCATACCAAACCCTAACACATGCAACTATATAACACAACCGTGCAACACATGCCCTCCTTATTCTTCCCTAACAACCACACCAAACTTCACCAAGGCAAAACTAATAAACCCTAATGACTCCAGTTCACGGACTTGACCCTCACTACTCAACAATCACAGAGCCACCAACGACAACTCTCATCAGACCTCTATTCTCCCTCCTCTCTCTAGACTCTCACGGTAAGAACCAGAAAATGACACAATAAACTAACCCTAATTCAACGTGAAACAGACATGCACCACGTCACTGCCAGCCGAACCTCATCACGTTAAACCCTCAAGCAGCCGAACCTTCTCTGCCCAACACGCCTCAAATCAAGCCATTCAACAAAGACACCACCTGCTTCAACGAACCAGCACCTTAACACAGCTCACACATCACCCTTCCATGCTAATCGCCATCTTCCCCTTCCCACAATCACACATAACCTGCCCTTTACCTTTACGCACTCAACAACAACACGCAAGCTAGCTCCCTCCAACAGCGCACCTTGCCTCATTCATCAACGCCCCTGGACCAGCCACGTTCACACCTCAACAAAACAAGCCACCTGCCCTTGCTTTCACCAGCCAATAACCTGCTCACCCCATCAACTTTCAACACCTAGCCTCTCGCCACACACAACACCACAGCAAAACCACACCTCCATTTCACAGCTTATCACCCTTTAAACCACGCCTCTGCTTCAGCACCCCCACGGACCACAAGCCATCAATAAATCAAGCCATATTTTCATGCACCAAAATAGTTTTGACACAGCCCTTATTTCACGCATAAACTGCCAAGAAAATTACCCAGGAACTGCCTTAAAAATGTCCAGAAAACACACCCAAAACTGCCCAAAACAGTCCCCAAAATTTCCCAAAACAGTCTCCAAACCTGCACCTGAAACTTCCCAAAACATCCCCCGAAACTGCCGAGAACAGTCCCTTAACAAACCTGAAACAGTGACCAGAAAATTCACCGAAAACAGCAGCGAAACGAAGTGAAAATAGTAGCTCGAACAACGAGACATCGAGGAAAAACATCGGATCAGTGAACCAGAAAATTTACAGAACATCAACCCTTCCGACGGCCGTGTAACGCGCTTTCGAGAGACGACAAAAGAGGTTAGACCTGAGGGCACCTTTTTATTTATTACTTTTCGTTTATTTTTGTTTATTTTAATATATTATCGCATGAGAGTCGTTTGTTGAGGCATGATGTGAATGTTGGATGAGCGGAATGTGTGTTCCCTTTTGTGGTATATAGGATGGAACCTGGACGTAAATTCCGTAGCCGAATCTTAATGGACGGTAGTGTGGTCTATACTCGGGATACAACGCCACGTACCACTTAAGAGACACATTTTCGTTCCATCCAAACTTGTATTTGAGCATGATATAGTTTGTAGGTTATTTATCAATTGTTTAAAGCATGATTTATCCTAGTTTATTATTATTGTCAAGCATGATATTGTTAGTTTTATGCATGATAGGTTGCTTAGTTTATGTTTATATTCAAATAGTTATTTGTTTATTTCATTGAATGGTTTGATATGCTCGTTTTGTTCTATTGTGTGTTTACCGTTTAATGATTTACTTTCAAGCATGTAAACTTAGATTAGGAGTTGGTTAGATGAAAGCATGTTAGATCTAAGTAACCCTTTAGCATGATTATTGAGTAGCTCGGTTGATTATTGCCCAAATTATATCATCACAAGTGACTAAGTAAGGGACCATTCCGACCCAACGGTTTGAGTATTCCTTGCGAGGGGTGAATGCGGCCTTAAATTTTTATCCCGGTTCACACCGGGTGGTGACTCCATCATTCTCCGGTTTAGTTCCCCGCGGACTACTCCATATTCCCACTAGGCCGCGAGCCTAGAACAGCATGCGTCGCCCAGGTCCTGTTGTCTACAATAATATATTTGATATATTATACGAAATTGGATTTCGACGCGAAATTAAAATTAAATTTTAATTCGGGCGAATGAATTAATTTAGAATTAATTCGTTAGCGATGTGAATAGTGATTTCGCTAGGCGTAATCATTTAATAACGACACAACAAAAAATTCATTAATTTAGAATTAGCGAACCCGAGCCCGAGATTATTTGCGAGTGCATTCGCATTTCGAATTCGAGTGCGGCACGTAAGTCAAATCAAACGTCAAATCGCTAGTCACATCAAGCGTCAAATCACATGTCACTTTGAGTGATGTGACAATTTGATTGAATGATTTGATTGATTGATGTAGTAGTTGAAAAGCACTTTTTGCTTTTTGCTTTTGACTTTTTGGTTTATGGAAAAGTAAAAAGTTTGATAAATAGTTTTAATTTATTTTTGGAAAATATATAAACCATAATTCATTTTTTCTTTTCCTAATTCTCTCTCCACTTTCACGGTTTCTAGGAAACCTTTCTTCCCTCCATTTTCTCTTCTCCCTCTCACGGTTTGGAACCGTTTTCTTCCCAATTTTTCTAGTTAGACCGAATTAGTGAGAAGCAAAGGAAGATGAAGAAGTGCTAGCACACCTTGGGTTATACATAGGTGATAGGGAAACAAACACTCGAGCTTGGAATCGAGTTTTGGAGCTTCAATGGATTCAACCATGGCCGATCATGGAGGAGGCAAACCAGCCCAAAACCAAGTAGTCCAGCAGTTCAAAGAGACCAAAACCGAGCTTCATGGAGGAGGCCAAGTGGTTTTGTTCTTCACATCTCAAACCGTTCAATGTGAGTATGTATTTCGCCTTACTTCTTTGATGTATTCATGCAAATTTCTTGCTTGATTTCATGATCTTGGGACCTAATTAGAAACAAACAATGGTATCAGAGCTTTGATCAAGCATGAAAAAGTTAGGGTTTGAAATTGGGTAAAATCAATTGAAGCATGATTTGGTTGAATTGATTGATTAAGTATGCTTGTATATTGATTAATTGATGTTGTGTATGTTTAATTTCATGAAATTGGATTGGATCCATTTTTCCCCAAATTTTTGGGCATGGCCAAAAATTGAGACCCTACTATCTTGGTGATTTTTTGTTTGTTTGATCATTGGATGAGTTAAAACAATAGGGTAATGTTGTTTTGAAGTTCAATTGGATTGAATTTTGATTTGGAACAATTTTCCCTTTAAAAGTAGGCTTGGCCAAATTCTTTGATTTTTTTGAAATTCATTGTGTTTTTGTTTTGATTCATTGGATGAGTTGAATTGGTTTGGGAAATGATGATTGTGGATTCAATTGGATTGAAACCGAATCAGATTGGAAAAACCAGTAATTGCCGAGACTTTAAGCATGTAAATTGGGTTTGATTTTGATAAATTGTGTTGGACACTCCTTGTTGTTAAAGTGCATGATTAATTATGCTAATGGATGTTTTAGAAATATTAATTGGGTGGTTAATTGTGTATTACACTTAGGTTAATTAATTATGGAATTTGGAATTTTATAAGTTAATTAATTGGGCTTATTTTGGATATTGGGCCTTAATAGGTTGTAATTGGGCTTTTGGGTTTGGTTGTACCAAGTTAGGTTTAAGCCAATTTGGTTGGATCCAATTGGGCCCAAAACCGCATCCATAGAGTCCAATTGGGCCTAATGGGCCAAAATTAATTTCCGGGCTTATGGGGTAAATCCCGGATTGGACTTTGGTTATCAGTTTGACCCGAGTTGACCAAAAGTCCACGCCTTATAGAAATTAATTAAAAGCCCATTGGACTTTAATTAAATAAACATTAGATGTTAATCGGGCTTAGAGACCCATTGCGATTAAATTTGGATTTAAGTCATAAAGGTTCGTTAACAAAGTGTAATATTTAATTTGGAATTAAATAATGAATTAGAATTAAATACAAATTGAATTGGATTTAATTTTGTAGTTTAATTTAATTCAAGAATTCGTATGTTGAGTACTTATTCGCAAAACGAGTATGACTCGTGCAAAAATCAAATCGTTGTTTGAACATTGGATGATCACTAATTATCAGATTAATTAATTGGATTAGATTGATTGATAATATGCTTGTATGAATACATGGTTACGATGCATGAATAATGTATATCAGATGGATATTAGATGGGTGGGAAATTTTAGAAATTGTGTAATAAATTTGATTTATTAATTGGACCTGCGTGTCCAGCCTTATCACCTCTATACTCTTTGTATTCTCTTCTCACCTATTCCCTTCAATGTAAATCAGGTTTCTTTAGAAGTGTAGTGTAACGGGTAGAAGTAAATACATGTGCTAGCTGGAGAGAGAAAATGAGAGATTTGATCTAGGATCAATGTAAAGTATCCATCCGCATATCATTATTATTTTATTTCGTATGCACTTTATTGTGTGTTTAGAATGCATGTTTAAGGGTGTATGATGATGAGACCTTAACAAAGATAATAAATTGGTTGCCAATTTGCACGCGAAAAACCCTCGTTCAATATTAAGCGTCTTTCTTTCCTTCCATTGGTTTATTGGCCAAAGTCAAGAGCTTTGTCTGTTGAAGATGTGTTTGAATCACGAAGGCTTTGTTCCATATCAGTGTCATGTCCAAGTTGTGGTTTGTTGGCCAAAGTCAAGAACACTTCTTGTCCATCGACATTGATTACGAAGCTTTCCATGGTCAATGGGTCGCGCTTGACTTGGATCACTAAGTTTGTTGTGCCAAAGCCAAGGCTTAGTTGATTCAGAGGAAAAGGGTTAGGTAATACATTGGATGTATTGGCATATATAAGATATGTATTTCGGACTTGGATGTCCTCCTACCGGATCTAGGAATTGGATTGGATCCAATTGATCTTAGAGATCTACCTAGTTAATTATCATACATTTGTTGGCCAAAGTCAAGATTGTGTGATATTTAACGGGATCCTAGCCCACTAGGAAACACAGTTTCCCGAGTACTCGACAGAGGGTTAGAGGTTCGCCTTCAGGTATGTACTTAAATTAGAAAACTGTTATAATGTAGCTAGTTTGACTAGAAACATTATCTCTATATCAGTGTTTAACCCGCTGTGGGTGAACCTTTATATTCTAGAACACTAAAGTGTTTTATTATATAAAGATGATATTGAGAGAAACACATTACATGTGAATAACAACATTTATATTTTGAATATAAATAATATCTCAAAAATATAACATGACAAATAAATAGCTCAAAATGATTTGATCAATTAAGAAACTTAAATGTGGCATAGTTGTCAGGGACACTATTAAACAAGAATCGTATATCCACACTTTCAAAGAGTGGGTACTAGGACTGATTTGATTCCATTCAAATAAAGTCTACGAATCTAGCTTATTGGGCAAAGTGCCCATAACGCTATTTACTTGGTAAAAATGTAAATGCCACTGATCTGTTAGCCCTAGTTCATAGTGAAGCAAATGGGCCCATGGCTAGCTAGGCTAGATATGGATATGAATATTTCGTGACCTCTACGGATGTGGCATCGCGTTATGGTTATGTGTTTCTTTTGAAACACAAATCGGAAACTTTTAAGTTTCGACACGAAATAGACAAACAAATCTGCTAAAGTATTAAACCATCACGGTAAGACCGTAATGGAAAATACTTAAGCAATAAGTTTCTATTGTACTTGAAAGGGTATAGTATTCTTTCAAATGAGGACTCCTCCCGGAACAAGTCAGTTTGACGATGTGCCCGAACAAGATTAACCGAATTTTATTAGACATAATAAGGTTAATCACGAGTCGCTTTGAGATACCATTTCCTTCAACGGATAAGCATAAACAGTGCAAGAACTTATTTAGAATAAGGTTCCATAAATATCTATTTGACAGATAACATATTAGATATGAACGGGAAAGAAACCGAGTTTCTCATTCCTGTAGATTTGGGTATACTAGGTATACGTTTGAATGATACCAAACAAGAACCCAAATGAGATAAGTGCTAAATGTAGGTTATCCTAGGGATACTATAAGTATTGTACTTACACACCTCACAAGAGAACAATTAGATTGTTGCTCACCATGCGGTTTTACCTAAGAGGAATACCGAAATGCAGTGGTAACTGGGAGGATAGTAAAACTCGATGAAAATCATAGTAATAATATTCAAAGGCACCGAATCTTAATGGAACATAAATAGTTCATCGAGGATGAAACTATACCATTAATCTTCGAATACATAAGAACCACGTATGTCAGAGAGAGTCAGAAAATAACCTGGGGTATGGGTTTCTGATCTCACCTCATAAAGATGTCTATCTTCTGAGGAATACCAACTAACTACGTATGAGGAAGTGATACAAGGTATCGACTCCCTATTATGGCAAATTGCCATATAATCCGAAATGGATTCCATGTATATCAACCAGTTTGGATACTAGTTGATGTACCACAAGGCATTGTGCCTATTGGTACTATGTAAGTCTTCAAGGAATACATACATGGATGGCAACATACCAACGTATAAAGCTAGGCTTTTAGCGGAAAGGTATCGTTATCAACATTGTGTTGATTACGATTCAACCTTTTACCTGTTGCCACGGTAAATCCATTTGGATAATTCTTGTTATTCGATCCATGTTTGGATTGAAGCAAGCATAGGTTCTAGGAATTATCGTTTTGATGTAATCATAAATAGTTTATGGTTTAATTCAAAACGAAATGATTCTTGTGTATATAAGAGGGTTAGTGGGAGCACAATTACAGTGGTTGTCCTATATAAAATAATGATAATATGTCATTTCTTGGAAATGATATTCCCATAAAATAACTATCGGCGAAAGCTTGGCTTTCGAAATACTCTCCGAGAAACCGTACATTGAAAAATGTACGAGACCTGGTGTCTCATACGCTTTGAGCATATGGATTCACAAACAGGCCAATCCGAGTGAAAGTCACTGGATTGATGTTAAGAACATCCGATAGTATCTTAGAGAACTAAGGATGTTGTCTTAGTCTATGAAGAGTACTTGAAGTGACTGGGGTCACTGTAGTAAGTTTCATATAACCGATAAAGACGACTAAAGTCGCAACGGTACTATACAGTTTGAATAACGGTACAGTGAGCTGGAAATCTTCCAAGCAAGATACTGTTACCGAATAAACAACAAATGTGGGTTAATTACAGTAGATGAGGCAGCAATAGAAGCCATCTGGGTCAATTACAAATCTAATTAGATTAGATATAGTTCTGTTAGCAGCTGAGCCAGGCGTCAGCACAGGCTAAAGAATTAATGGTCTCATCAACGATCCAGATACATACTTCAATATTCATCTGATTCGTTCGAATCATACATCGTGGCGATGTGATGATCGAATAAATTTCATCAAGATGATATTCATACAAATCCGTTGACGAAAGCTTTTCTCAGCAGTTTGAGCCAACCGTACATAGTTCAGGTGTCAGAGACTCGAGTGATTGGTTATCGGCCAAGTGGGAGATTGTTGGACAATTATGACCCATAGTGTCACTATTTGTACAGATCATGGTGTTTTTGTACAAATTAACTATGTGACAAAGGAGATTGCACTCTTATCATTTGTGATTAGATCACCAAGATATATAAATGATAGGAGGTCCTTATGATTTGTTCCTGGACGGAGAATGATATGAGACAGTATCAGTCCACGAATGATAAATCATTAAACATCTCTAGTTAGAGTATTATCGAGATTGGACATCGATAAATACGTAAATGACTAGTATTACACTTGTGCGCGTAGTTCTCATATATTTGGGTATAGGATACTCATGCGAGTGTAATATTAGGTTATGTTTTACCGATGGTACGGGAAACAGCTTCGCTCTGGATAGACCCCCAACTGAATCGCATTGGTAGTATGACTATGTGTCTATGGGAGTCTGCAATCAGGGTAGGTGTATTTGGTCTAAACCTGAGACTTGCACCGCTAATGCTTACGACAATCAATATACTTTAGTTGAGGTCGTCCAGGGCTTTAACCGATTCTGTGTACGCCAATGCTGGGTATATTGAGAATCGTAGAGTGTTGGGTGTGATGTTAAGACGGAAGTATCACTCCAGTCTTATAGAGATGATGGTCACATGGGATACGGAACTTGTTCTCTTAAATGCTCGAGCTATCGGGATATTATGACAAGGTCATGTATATCCAATTATAGAGACTAGTTACCAGACATCCGATATGTGATTCGTACGGGGCAGACACAATTCTAGCCTCAGGCCTTGTACGTGATCATCCGATACTGGACAGAAATACGTAATACTTCGATATACTACACTTGATATAGATCACATATTCCTATAAGGATATTTCTGGAGAATTGGGTAGGCATGGCACTTTGCTAGAAGCCAACCTTGTCTTGTAAATCGGTACAAACGTAGTACGAGGTACTTACGTGTTCGGATAGTCCGACGACCATATTTACTGCCAACATATCCGGGGATATCATGGGTCGCTTCTCGTAGATTCACCGATGATGTATGACTCGCACTTTATTAATCTGGGCTTAATTAGAAGAGAGAGAAAATTAATCTGGGATTAATTACGGAGATATTTTATCTGGGACAAAATATTAATTAAAGAGAGAGAACGATTAATTTGGAATTAATCGATAAAATAATATATTTGATATATTATACGAAATTGGATTTCGACGCGGAATTAAAATTAGATTTTAATTCGGGCGAAAAAATTAATTAAGAATTAATTCGTTATCGATGTGAATAGTGATTTCGCTAGGCGTAATCATTTAATACGACGCAACGGAAAATTCGTTAATTTAGAATTAGCGAACCTGAGCCCGAGATTATTTGTGAAGGCATTCGCATTTCGAATTCGATGCATCACGCAAGTCAAATCAAGCGTCAAATCGCTAGTCACATCAAGCGTCAAATCACTAGTCACATCAAGCGTCCAAATATATAAACCAAATTCATTTTTGGAAAAGCACTTTTTGCTTTTTTCTTTTGACTTTTTGGTTTATGGAAAAGTAAAAAGTTTGGTAAATGGTTTTAATTTATTTTTGGAAAATATATAACCATAATTCATTTTTTCTTTTCCTAATTCTCTCTCCACGTTCACGGTTTCTAGGAAACCTTTCTTCCCTCCATTTTCTCTTCTCCCTCTCACGGTTTGGAACCGTTTTCTTCCCAAATTTTTCTGGTTAGATCGAATTAGTGAGAAGCAAAGGAAGATGAAGAAGTGCTAGAACACCTTGGGTTATACATAGGTGATAGGGAAACAAACACTTGAGCTTGGAATCGAGTTTTGGAGCTTGAAGCTTGGAGCTTCAATGGAGTCAACCATGGCCGATCATGGAGGAGGTAAACCAGTCCAAAACGGAGCAGTCCAGCAGCTCAAATAGACCAAAATCGAGCTTCATGGAGGAGGCCAGGTGGTTTTGTTCTTCGAATCTCAAAACGTTCAATGTGAGTATGTATTTCGTCTTACTTCTTTGATGTATTCATGTGAATTTCTTACTTGATTTCATGATCTTGGGACCTAATTAGAAACCAATATAATGATCATAGAATGCTTCTAATGAGTTAATCAGCATTCTTTTGATAGTTTTAGAAACTAGTTGCCATTCTAGAGTTATTGACCCACTCTTAAATGACCTAGATTTGTTCTATAGTTATTTCATTGTGGTGAGACTTGATTGGTGTGGAAGAAACTTGATTGAAGTGTTGGATTTAATTGATTTGGTCAAATTTATCCAATTTGTTGAAATTGAAAAATTAGGGTTTAAGACCTTCTCCAAATTTGGGGCTTTTCATTTATGTTGTGTATTTGGATATGTATTTGATGCATATAAAATATTGGGTTGATTGGATTTCATCTTAAAGTGTTTTGAACATGTAAAATGCAAAATACACAATTTGCCCACCAATAGGGGATCACGGCTTTGGCTCCAAATTTGGGGTTTTTTATTGCATTTTGAAATTTGATATGTAGGACATGTTAAATTCAACTTAAAAATGATTTAGAATCATCCAAAATTATTTTGAAAAATTTAGGACTAAAATGAATAAAATGCAAAATTTTGGGGCAATTCGGTAATTACCAAGAAATTTGATTTCTTGTGTAATTTCTCATAATTTGATAATTGGATAATTAAATAAATAAGTTTATTCAATTGATCTGAGAAAATGTTTTGAAATCGGAAAAATTTGTTTTCCACTGTTCCGCTGCGTTACCGTATTCTCCCATAAAACCCCAACAGATTTCTCCTTGATGGAATATTGTAAAGACCCCACAAAGCTTCTCTAAACACTTCTCTAGCTTAGGCTAATATCTCTAACTTGCTTCTTTATAGCTTTCTAAAGCTTTTGCTTTGCTTAATTAAAACCTTCATAGAGCTTGCTATTTATAATAAAACTTAGACAATTTTTAATTAATAAAAGTTGTAATCAACTTTTAGGTGGCCTTAGTCTAATTTATCAAAATATGTATAATTATGTATGACTAATCTCCATTATCTACCACTTTGATTTAATCCAATTAAATCAAGACAAGGATTATGAAATGGATTAGTTCACTGTTTGCCACTTTGATTTATTCTAATTAAATCAAGCCAAAACCACCTATAATTCATACTTACAATTACCATAATATCCTCAAATGGTAGAGATAATTATGATTTTACAATTAAGCACTAGTGTAATTATTGAATTAATCCAATTAGGTCAAAGTAAATAATCAATGTTATCAAATAACATTTGATTATTGTAGGCACTGCATTTTTACGCATTAGTCCCTATGATGAGTCTCATTTTGGAGACACTACCTTTTAAGTCACGGAGGTCACGGGAAACGGACATCGGAAGGGGAAATTCAGAATAAACAAGGTAACACTGTTTTCGTTCGTGCTGCGTTCGTGTTTACGTTCGAACGTCAAACGGATTGCGGGCGTTCGTGCTGCGTTCGAGGAAGCGTTCGAACAGTGTCGGTAATTCTGGTTTTGCTGCAAGCCTCACATCAAGCCCAATTCGCCCAAACCTTGGCCCACACGCCCATCAAGCCCATAAAACACATCCCAAATTAAATAAATAAATATTAATTTAAACATTAAACATTAAATAAAATATTTAAACCATTTACCAATAAATAAAACAAATAAAATCTAAATAATCACCTACCAAAATAATAAAATACTTACACAAATTAAAGAAATTGCATGCCTAATTAAAATCAATCAACAAATTAAATGCCTAATCCAAGCCAATCAAATATTCAACCTTCCTAACCAAACCAAATCAAATCCATTGCTTTCCTTGTCAAACACCAAATCATATCCCTTTTTAAATACACAAATCCCTTCCTTGTGAGACAAGGTGAAGCCCTAACCCTTTGCCTATAAAAAGAACCCTTCACCAACCTTCACAACCCTAGTCCCTAGCTCATACAAAAACGGCACACACAACCCTTCCCTCACCAAATTAACGAGAACAACACACAGCAGCCCCTAACCCTTGAAATCAGTCCCTGACAGCACCGAAACTACCCCTGAAAACACATCCCAAACAGCCCTAAAACACGCACACAGCAGCCCTAAACACACACATAAAACAGCCCCCGAACCACACCATAACACCACCGAAAATCACGCCCAAAAGAGTAGCCAAAACCTCCCAAAAACAGCAACTAAAATAGCAGTAAAACAAAGGAAACGGCAGTGAAACCACAAGGAAACAGTAGCAAAAGACGGAGAACGACGACTCAAAACAGTGAGACAACGAACGAGAACAGTGAACCAGTGAACCGGGAGAGTTGCGGAGCATCCACCCTTCCGACGATCGTGTACCGTACATCCGAGAGGTGATTTAAAAGGTTAGACCTGATGGCACCTTTTCATTAGTTTATATTCGTTTTTCTATTATTGAATTCTATTCGCATGAGAGTCGTTTATAAATGCATGTTGTGGCTTGGATGAATGAAAGAATGTCGCCTCTTGTGGTATATAGGATGGAAACCCAGACGTAAATTCCGTAGCCGAATCCGAATGGACGGTAGTGCGGTCTGTACTTGGGATACAACTCCACGTACCACTTGAGTAAACGGCACCTTCTCTTGTTTTGTATTGCTTTGGTTTATTTAATTCCCGTCAGTTAAATTCTGCATGTTGTTCATTCCCGTATGATACGATCGAGTGCATGGGCTTAGTAAGTGCGATGAAAGGTTCCCTAATTGGAGGGTTAAAATCCTTCACCACGATGCTCTGCCGCACCGATTGATGTGTGTTCGGTTGAATGCGAAATACGTTCAATCGGACATACTTAGTTTGATATGATTGTCTTTATATTTGTATGCATGTTGTGATGTGACGCGCATGGGCTTAGTATGTTGGTCTAAAGGTCCTCTCTTTGAGAGATCAAGAGCCCCAAAAGGCCACCTTTACGGCAGTACTTCGCTGCGCCCCTTTATTTTGTTGTTTATGTATTGCGTCCCATTTCATGCATCAGGTCTGTTCCCGTTCGAACGCGTTTATGAACGCAACTCGAACGCGCATGCATTTTTGACTTATCATGTATCAGGTCTCATTTCCATTCGAACGCGTTATCAAACGCCATACGAACGCGAGCATTCTATTTCATTTCCGTTCGAACGCGTTATCAAACGCCACACGAACGCGAACCTTCTGTTTACCGTTCGAACGCATTTACGAACGCTACACGAACGCGCACACACTGAATTGAGTCTGTCTTATCATATTCATGCATAATTGTCTCTTGGTTGATCTTTCTTGTGTTATATAGCCAACCATATCATTCGTATCCCTGCATTTATCCATTCTATGTGTTCTTGGGATTGTATTCAAGCATGATTAGGCTGTTAGCATATTATTTGGTTAATAGGTTCATGAGATAGTACTCAAGCATGATTATGTTGTTCTTAGTTTTCCATACTATAGGATTGAAATATGTTCATGAAATTGCCATGTGATGTTGCATGTTGTGATGAACTTATTGATGTATGCATATGAATTTAGAAGCATGATACCCTTGGAAATAAGTGTTACTTCAGCTTGTTTAAATTATTATATAAATTCTTTCATTACAAGTTACATGAGTAAGGGACCATTCCGAACCCAACGGTTTGAGGTCTTCCCTTACGAGGGGTGAGTGCGGCCTTAAATCTTTGTCCCGGTTCACACCGGGTGGCGACTCCATGTTATTTCGTACTTCCCACCTAGGCCGCGAGCCTAGGGACGGCGTCGCCCAGGTCCTGTTGTCCACAATTATCGTAGTTGATAATTATAATATCGATATTATCTTTTATCAAAATTAATTGGCTACCAAAGTGCTCAACGAGTACACTTCATATTGAGAATCTCCAAGTTCAGACACGTTGATCATATAAGCCTAGATAATATGTACGTAATTCGGCCACCTCCAAATTCGTGAAGAACACGAACGACCTTTAAACTATACAAGTCGAGGTCATCACATATATGTAACAATCTCTATGTCGTAGGCTATCCGAGTTGTGCTTGGGAAATATAGAATACACCGTCAAGTTTCCGAGGCACACATCTCATATCGACATGTTCACGATTCTACATAACTGATGCGATCCACTCTAGGTGATCGACTTTAGCCAACGCTTTAAGAATCGTGACTTCACTCACATGGATAACTACCGATGGATCCTATCTTACTTCGCATTTGATTACTGAGTGTATTGGTCCACACCTAACGAACATCTAGAGGCCAAATCAAGAAAGGTTTCTACCGTACATGGCATCAAAGTGTGAAGATCTCACATAAAATCAATGTTATCATGCAATCAAAGGATTACATATGCTACTCGACTTGAGGAGATTCCTATTGACGGTGGGGTGTACTTTCAACAATTAGGAATCACATGTGAGTCATTCAGTATTCGGTTCAACCAATACCCACACGTCTATACGAGTTTTCAAAACTCATGGTATATCGGGTTAAATCATTGGAACTCCAATTCTAATATACGACATGTGCTAGTCTTATAGGTTATAAGAATTTGACCGTATTCCAAAATCAACGACTATGAATATATATATACACACACTTTAAGAATAATCTACAATAGTAATATTTATCCCAATGTCGGACAACCTGATGTTCAGTATTACTACTAGATTATTCTAAGGTCGATGTCATTCTTAGTATATCTATACATCAATCTAATACACATAATCACAATACCATTAATAATGTATGAAATGAAAATATAGTTATTTTATTAATAAATAATAAAATATACAATTCGGATTGGCACTCAAAGCACCAATTCCAACAAACTCCCACTTGCTTAGTGCCAATCTGGATGGTACCGTAGTTGTAACATCCCGCCTAAGCCAGTATGCTACCGACAGGAGACAGGCTAATCTGTCTCCACAAGCCTCTGACTCTGATACAATTCGGCATGACCTCTGCTAAAAGTCATGCAACATGGATCAAGTCCAGCACCTCAATACAACCTATAGGGCCCGACACTAAAAACATACACTAAATCAATAACTCAAGGCATAACATGATTGGGCTCAATGCCCGAAAATACGTATAAACAAAAACTTTTACAAACTTGACTTATACAACTTAAACTCTTTACAAACTCAAATGTTTTTACAACTAATTTATACCCCCAAAACCTGGTGACTGGCTGACTGCAACGCTGCTATCCAGATCCTCAAGCTTCAACACCTGTGGTTGACCGGTGGTCACCAATCTGCAAAAACTCAAACACTGTTGTGGTGTGAGTCATAAGACTCAGTAAGTAACTATGCTCATTCCTTGAGCGTCAAATGCCCAAAACTTAGTTCTGTTTCCGTATTAACCTGGTTACTTATAAGACTATTTTAAATATCTACAAAGTCTAAATTAGTTCTATGATTCTTATTCAATAAATAAACAGGTTACTTGTCACCAAAACTTAACACTCATCATATGATGAGTAAATCTCTATCTCCTTAATTACTAAATTAAGAATTAACCATATTACTTTTATCCATTTACAAACATGTCACTTGTTACCGATCTTTTTATCTGACCACACACATACAAACTTTTAAATTATGTTTTACTATATACTTCCTAGTCATTTTTAACATAACATTAAGTTTCTCTATTCCTATATACTATATCAAGCCTCTTCACGTTTTCTTTGCGCTACTCTGATTACTCAATTCTTACCTTCTATACTCTATACTAATCTGGTTCAGGTATTTATTATAACTTTTTCTCTTTCATTACCTTGAAATATCATCAAATCGGTCATTCTAAAATAATATTCCTGTCAAACATTTAATCCACCATTACTAACCATGTATACATGCATATGTTATCATTTCATCATGTTCTAGCATTCTAAAAATATGTTCTTTCTAAGTAAGCATACAACTCATACAATTATCATTGATACATATACATTAAATACGATCATGCTACTATGCATTCGTACTTTACAAAATGTTACTTCTATATGAACATTGCTACACACAAAGTTAACCATATATGCATTCTGATGCAAACATGTCATCATGTATTAATGCCAACTATATGCTTCCAAATGATAACTAGAATGTATGATTTATATGCATAACTTGAGAACTATTTTAACTTTAACATGTAATATAATTTAGAAGATACTTCTTGAAAACCTTTTCTGGAAAACTGTTTTCTGAAAACTGTTTTCTGAAACTCTTTCTGAAAATCTCTTTATAAAACTAGACTTGCTGAAAACATCCTTTAAATCTCTAGTTTCTGGAAACTGTCTCTAAAATCTGTTTTCTGAAAACTGTTTACTAAAATCTGACTTTTGAAAACTATATACTGATGATTTGAAAACTGTGTACTGAAAATCTGAAAACTGAAAACTGATGATACTCGATGCCCAAGACAACAGCTCAACTGCAGCATCTCTGAAAACTGATGGTACTCGATGCCGAGGACAACAACTTAACTACGACATCTCTGAGGCTGGTGGTGCCCTACGTCCATGATAACAGCTCAAATGGCAACGTAGAGCTCTACACCCAGGACAACAGCTCAATTGGCAGTGTAGCCACCACTAGAACTAGGGGAGTGGATCAATGCTACCGCCCAAGCTCTATACTAGGGACCATGTACACGATCCTAAGCCACCATCCTGGCCCTACATGTGCACATGTCCTCTGTATCTGTCAATTCCAACTGTAATAGTTACATACCGGGGTGAGGTTTTGCCTCATGCCCCTAAAAACACAAAACCATGCTTTAAATCTCAAAGCTGTAAGAAATATTTTCTGAAATACATTTCTTTTAAAAACATCTGAAAACTTTTCTTTAAAATACTTTGGATTTCAAAACTATTCTTAAATTCAACTCAAATCATAAGAATCACAATGCACAAACATGCATATATATTTCTCCACACTACCCTTGTTATACTTTATACTTATCTTTAAGTTATCCATGCATATCTAAAAATTAATGACATATGTATTCTATTCTTTCGTGCTTTTATGTTGAATATTTGCCCTATATGGAAAAGAATTACTCACAGTACTATTTACAACGCAACAACCCAAGCCAATACCTGCATATCCAATAGGGCTTTTGATGCCCACTAACCCAAGTTTCCTTGTTAAGAGGTGATTAAAAGGGCATAAAACCAGCATAATCCACCAAGGAACAAGCTTTTTGGCCACTGTCTAAACCATAATCAGATTTCAAAACTTTAAACCCAAGTCTAATTCTAATTAGAATACATCATTAGCATCCTGTTAATACATAGTCTTTGAACATAACCGCCCAAACAAATACCCAGTAACCTTTCCCTATGTTTAAAGCATAACAAATCAATCATTGTAGTATAACATATTAAACAAATTTTACAGAAACAAAAGATACAAAAGAACATGTGAAAAGCAAATAAAATTAAGGCACACTCATTTCAACCTCCCAATCTCATATAATCATGCTCAACCTCAATACATCGACTATGAATATATATATATACACACACTTTAAGAATAATCTACAATAGTAATACTTATCCCAATGTCGGACCACATGATGTTCAGTATTACTACTAAATTATTCTAAGGTCGATGTAATTCTTAGTATATCTATACATCAATCTAATACACATAATGACAATAACATTAATAATGTATGAAATGAAAATATAGTTATTTTATTAATAAATAATAAAATATACAATTCGGATCGGCACTCAAAGCACCAATTCCAATAAACTCCCATTTGCTTAGTGCCAATCTGGATGGTACCGTAGTTGTAACATCCCGCCTAAGCCAGTATGCTACCGACAGGAGACAGGCTAATCCTGTCTCCACAAGCCTCTGACTCTGATACAAATTCGGCATGGCCTCTGCTAAAAGTCATGCAACCTGGATCAAGTCCAGCACCTCAATACAACCTATAGAACATACACTAAATCAATAAACTCAAGACATAACATGATTGGGCTCCATGCCCGAAAATACGTATAAACAAAAACTTTTTCAAACTTGACTTATATAACTTAAACTCTTTACAAACTCAAATGTTTCTACAACTAACTTATACCCCCAAAACCTGGTGACTGACTGACTGCAACGCTGCTATCCGGATCCTCAAGCTTCAACACATGTGGTTGACCGGTCGGGTCACCAACCTGCAAAAACTCAAACACTGTTGTGGTGTGAGTCATAAGACTCAGTAAGTAACTATGTTCATTCCTTAAGCGTCAAATGCCCAAAACTTAGTTCTGTTTCCGTATTAACCTGGTTACTTATAAGACTATTTTAAATATCTACAAAGTCTAAATTAGTTCTATGATTCTTATTCAATAAATAAACAGGTTACTTGTTACCAAAACTTAACACTCATCATATGATGAGTAAATCTCTATCTCCTTAATTACTAAATTAAGAATTAACCATATTACTCTTATCCATTTACAAACATGTCACTTGTTACTGATCTTTTTATCTGACCACAAACATACAAACTTTAAAATTATGTTTTACTATATACTTCCTAGTCATTTTTAACATAACATTAAGTTTCTCTATTCCTATTTACTATATCAAGCCTCTTCACGTTTTCGTTGCGCTACTCTGATTACTCAATTCTTACCTTCTATACTCTATACTAATCTGGTTCAGGTATTTATTATAACTTTCTCTCTTTCATTACCTTGAAATATCATCAAATCGGTCATTCTAAAATAATATTCCTGTCAAACATTTAATCCACTATTACTAACCATGTATACATGTATGTGTTATCATTTCATCATGTTCTAGCATTTTAAAAATATGTTTTTTCTAAATAAGCATACAACTCATACAATTATCATTGATACATATACATTAAATACGATCATACTACTATGCATTCGTACTTTACAAAATGTTACTTCTATATGAACAATGCTACACACAAAGTTAACCATATATGCATTCTGATGCAAACATGTCATCATGTATTAATGCCAACTATATGCTTCCAAATGATAACTAGAATGTATGATTTATATGCATAACTTGTGAACTATTTTCAACTTTAACATCTAATATAATTTAGAAGATACTTCTTGAAAACCTTTTCTGGAAAACTATTTTCTGAAAACTGTTTTCTGAAACTCTTTCTGAAAATCTCTTTATAAAACTAGACTTGCTGAAAACATCCTTTAAATCTCTAGTTTCTGGAAATTGTCTCTAAATTCTGTTTTCTGAAAACTATTTACTAAAATCTAACATTTGAAAACTATATACTGATGGTCTGAAAACTGTGTACTGAAAATCTGAAAACTGAAAACTGATGATACTCGATGCCCAAGACAACAGCTCAACTGCAGCAACTTTGAAAAATGATGGTACTCGATGCCCAGGACAACAACTCAACTATGGCATCTCTGAGGCTGGTGGTGCCCTACGTCCAGGATAACAGCTCAACTGGCAACGTAGCGCTCTACACCCAGGACAACAGCTCAATTGGCAGTGTAGCCACCACTAGAACTGGGGGAGTGGATCAATGCTATTGCCCAAGCTCTATACTAGTGACCAGGTACACGATCCTAAGCCGCCATCTTGGCCCTACATGTGCACATGTCCTCTGTATCCGTCAATTCCAACTGTAATAGTTACATATTGTGGTGAGGTTTTACCTCATGCCCCTAAAAACAGAAAACCATGTTTTAAATCTCAAAGCTGTAAGAAATATTTTCTTAAATACATTTCTTTTAAAAGCATTTGAAAACTTTTCTTTAAAATACTTTGGATTTCAAAACTATTCTAAATTCAACTCAATTCATGAGAATCACAATGCACAAACATGCATATACATTTTTCCACACTACCCTTGTTATACTTTATACTTAGCTTTAAGTTATCATGTAAGTACATGCACATGTCCATGCATATCTAAAAATTAATGACATATGCATTCTATTCTTTCGTGCTTTTATGTTGAATCTTTGCCCTATATGGAAAATAATTACTCACAGTACTATTTACAACGCAACAACCCAAGCCAATACCTGCATATCCAACAGGGCTTTTGATGCCCACTAACCCAAGTTTCCTTATTAAAAGGTGATTAAAAGGGCATAAAACCAGCATAATCCACCAAGGAACAAGTTTTTTGGCCACTGTCTAAACCATAATCAGATTTCAAAACTTTAAACCCAAGTCTAATTCTAATTAGAATACATCATTAGCATCCTGTTAATACATAGTCTTTGAACATAACCACCCAAACAAATACCCAGTAACCTTTCCCTATGTTTAAAGCATAACAAATCAATCATTGCAGTATAACATATTAAACAAATTTAACAGAAACAAAAGATACAAAAGAACATGTGAAAAGCAAATAAAATTAAGGCACACTCATTTCAACCTCCCAATCTCATATAATCATGCTCAACCTCAATACATTCAGTCTACTAAAATTATATCTATAAACACTAATCATACTCCTCAAACGGGAATGATAGCCTAAAACACATTATGAAGTGACGATTAATTGTTTCTGCACAGACCCACATATTAAATCAAGACTGTAAAGCATAAGGAACGAACAAAAACGTGCAATCATCTACAAATTTTTAACTAACTAACTACACTAATCCAATTATTTTCTTTAAATTTTAAGGTTAATATCATTTTTCAATTACTGTAACAAACACTTCTTCATCATTCCTAATTCATTTTCAGATTCATTGTTACAAATCAAAATAAACAAATAATCATCCAAGCTCAAGAAAAATCACCACATAGTGTACTTACCCATTTCTTCTCTCGGCATCATCTTCTTCTCTCTCTCAATCTCTCGCTTCTCTCCTTTCTTCCCCTTTACTTCTCGGCTCTATTTCATCATTCTCCCTGTTTCCCTTCTTTGGTCTTCTTCATTCTGTTCTGTGCATGAAATCTGTGAGTGTGTGCTGTGCGTAAGTGGGGTGAGATGTGGCTTGAAGAATTTTAGATTTTTGCTTTAAATGATGAAGGAATTTTTCCAAACAAAGGATGTCTGATGGCGTGAGAAAGGAAGAGCTCTGCTAGCGTGAGGAAGAAAAGCAATTTGTGGGTTTTTTTTCCTAATGCTCATTGGTTTTCTAGACAAATGTAGAAGTAAAACTAAATTGGGCTTGGGCTTCTCTTCTTTCTTTCAATTTTGTCATGGGGCCTTACATAAACAAATGGAATTTGGGCCTGATTTGGATAAATATATATATACATATTATTATTATTATATTTTATTAGTATTATTATATTTTATTTTTTAATTTTTAACTGTTTGCGAAATTATTTACTAACCCGGGGAAAGGAAAAAAAATTCAAAACGTGAAACAAACAATTGGGGTCGTTACAATAGTCTCATCTCCTCCACATGTTTATCGAATAACTTAGGAGTAAGGCCTTTATAAGTGGATCTGTTATGTTGTCTAGTCCTTGAACCTTCAAGACCACTATGTCTTTTCGTTCAATAATCTCTGTAATTACGCAATATTTTCTTTCCACGTGTTTAGACTTGAAATGCGCCCTTGACTTATTAGCCTACGCAATGGCTCTGTTATTATCACAGTGTAATGGGAATGAATCCTCAATACTAGGCACAACGCCAAGTTCTATGATAAAATTTCAAATCCAAACATCTTCTTTAGCAGCTTCTTTAGCATCTTCTAAAGCCGCTATAAATTTCGCCTCAATGGTGGAATCAACTGTTGAGTCTTGCTTTGAACATCGCCAACTAACCGCACCACCATTAATGGTAAATATGTAACCTGATGTAGATTTTCTATCATCTGGATCTCCTTGGAAGTCTGAGTCTGTATAACCCTTAACTTGTAGCTCATCTTCTCCATATATCATAAACTTATCTGTAGTACCCTTATGATATTTCAGGATATGTTTCACGGCTGTCCAATGATCATTACCTGGATCAGATTAATATCGGCTAGTCACACTGACGCCAAAATTGATGCCAGGTCTTGTACATAGCATAACATACATTATGCTTCCAATACAAGAAGCATATGGCAAGTTAGACATCCTAACTTTTTCTTCCTCGGTCTGAGGTGCCATTTTCTTCGAAAGATGTATGCCATATCGGAAAGGTTCATTTGCTACCTTATAGTTGGTAAAACCATACTTTTCTAACATCTTATCTTTGTACGTCGATTGCGACAACCCTATAAACTTCCTAACTCTATCCCGGTAGAGCCTTATACTTAGTATATAGGAAGCTTAACCCATATCTTTCATAGACAAGTTCTTGCAAAGGTAGGCTTTCACACTTTGCATCAATTCTATATCATTTCCTATGATAAAGATGTCATCTACATATGAGATTAGGAAAACAGTCATGCTCCCACTCACTTTCTTATAAACACATGGTTCTTCCTCGTTCTTGATGAATCCAGATAATCTAATTATCTTATCAAAACAACGATTCCAGCTTCGGGATGTCCGTTTAAGTCCATAAATCAACTTTTGGATCTTACAAACCAAGTTTGAAGTCTCACTGGATACGAAACCTTCTGCTTGTTCTATATAGATAACCTCCTCAATGAATCTATTTAGGAAAACGGTTTTCACATCCATCTGCCATATCTCATAGTCGCGATATACAACAATGGCTAAAAGAATCCTAATGGATTTTAGCATGGCTACTGGTGAAAAAGTTTCCTCATAGTCAATCCCAGGATGTTGAGTGTAACATTTCGCTACCAGTCGGGCCTTAAAGGTTTCCACATTTCCATTGGCCCTCGCTTCCTTTTGTAAATCCATTTACATCCTATAGGCTTAACTCCTTCATGAAGTTCAACTAAGTCCCAGACTGGATTGCCATGCATAGAATCCATCTCGGATTTCATGACTTCCTGCCATTTTCCTGAATCGATATCCAATATCGCTTTTTTATACGTAGTCGGATCTGTTTCCACCAAGAGGATAACATCAAGACTCACATCAGATGTTAAAAACAATCTCTCAGGAGGCTTTGATATTTTATTCGACTTACGTAGAACATGTGTTGTAGATCCTTCTCCTAATTGGATCTCTGGTTCCATCTCATGTTCCCTAATGTTGGGATTAAACTCATCAAGTTCAATCTGTCTATAATTCCCACTTTCTCTCAAAAATTGCTTTTAAAAAAAAGTGGCAAAACGAACAACAAATATATTTCGTTACTCGGAATCATAGAATTGATATCCCATGAAATTATCAGGATATCCAACGAACCTACATTTATACCCATAGGTGCTAGTTTATCCCGATGCGTAACTTTAACGTATACAGGACAACCCCAAATCTTTAAATGCTTAAACTTGGAATTATACCGAACCATGTCTGATAGGAGGTTGTAGAAACAACTTTCGATGGAATTCTATTAAGTATGTGGCCAACAGTCAGTAAAGCGTAACCCCAAAGGTAATAAAGAAGATCTGTATAGCTCATCATTGATCGCACAATATCCAATAAAGTATGATTTCTATGCTCAGACACATCATTGTGTTGAGGTGTTCCTGGTGGGCTATATTTGGCAAGAATTCCATTCTCCCTTAAATAATTTATGAATTCTTCACCATGTATTCACCGCATCGATCTGATCTAAGGCACTAGATGAATTTACTGGTTATTTTTCTACTTCGTTTCAAAATATTTTGAACTTGTCAAATGTTTTCAATTTATGTCTCATCAAATAGACATAACCATATCTAGACTTATCATCCGTGAAAGTCACGAAGTATGGTGAACTATCATGAGTGGCATGATTTAATGGACCACATACATCGCTGTGTATTAGTTCCTATAAATCTCCAGCACGATGTCCAACACCTAGAAATGAGGTTTTTGTCATCTTTCCTTGGATACATGACTCACAAATCAGATAAGGATCTAAGGTAAGATTTTCAATCAGACCATCCTTTACCAATTTGGATAGACGTCTAACATATATGTGGCTCAATCTCATATGCCATAATTCAGTATTATTTAATTCAGATTTCCTTCTAGTATTTTCCTTTACATTATAAACATCTCTATATGTTTCCAAAACATTGTGACCGTTTAATAAAGAACATTCACATTTCAATAAATTATTTTTATCATATAAATATAAAGTTTCATCCTTAATGTTTATTTTATATCTCTCTTTATCTAATATTGCCAGTGATATTATTTATCTGATAATTGAGGGTACATAATAACAGTCTTGTAAATTTAATTTACAACCATTGGGGAATTCTAAAACAACTGTTCCAATGGCTTTAACATCCAATG